>CM074194.1:17458189-17868189 GCA_037179385.1 Holothuria scabra | reverse complement strand
TAGAGTCAGGGGTAATTGATATGGAGGAGGTAAGAAGTCTTCTGAGGTTAAGGGGCTGGCGCAATGCGAGGAGGGGGGGGGGGGACTCAGAAAAAATGCCCGAAAGAGATAGATCGTCCTTAAGGGAGACAAGGCTGTGTTTTATGGAGCTTGCAAGATTGTGAATAAGGGGGTGGTACTTGAAAACCATGGGAATACGCGTGCTGGGGATTTTAGATTTGTAGGATATTTATATAAATAAGGCACTCGCCCGGAAAGCGAGCCGTCCTGGATTCAAATCCCGCTTTGCTGATTTTTCTTTCTGGTCTTTTTCTACATTTCTTCCATTGTTCAAAAGGCAAAGCCAGTACTTGGGTTGAATTAAAATTCATGATCGAATCATTACCAATTTTTCGACCTACATTTACAGTCGATCTTACCACGTTCGATCTAATTAATTACCCCGTTTCGGGATTTATACACTTCGGTGGTAACAAGGAGGGGAAATTAAGTGCGCGGTACTTGTAATTTGGGTGGAGCCGGAAATCACTTCAGTCACGTTTAGTGCAGTGGTAAGGCACTCGCCCGGAAAGCGAGCCGTCCTGGGTTCAAATCCCGCTTTGCTGAATTTTCCTTCTGGTCTTTTTCTACATTTCTTCCCTTGTTCAAAAGGCAAAGCCAGTACTTGTCGCATGACTGAAAGGAGTTAATCCGGAATAAGAATAAAGGGATACTCTTATCTTCTCTGAAGAAACGACTACTGGCAAAACCTAGCCTCACCAGGAATTTTGTTTGTAACTCCGTAATAGGAAGGCATGATGGTCGGCCTGGGGATGAAAGGGGTAGTCAGGGAGGGTGTCCTTCAAGTTCCCTTTGAGAATTATTTGAATATTTTCATACTCTCCAATACATCGCATTATTTAGCATTGTTTGAAATCTTTCTCACATTGCAAAATATTTCAGAATTCGATTGGCAGCCAATTTCCCCTCTGGTTACGCCAATGGCAACAACCTAAAACGGTACATTCAAGATATGATCTGCATAAGCAATGGAGTAGGAAAAACAGCTACTGAGCCACAACTGGAAAAAAATGGCCGTTGCCGGTTCGACATGAACCAATTTGTTGCAGACTGAGACGTAGAACTCCAACTAAGTAACCAACTACATTCCAGATATGAATCTGAAATTTCATTGTCGTGATAGCAGAGACGCCTTTCTGACCACAAATTTATTTTACTTACACTTTGAAAAAACAAACTACACTCTGAAAATAAAAAGAGTGAAATTTCAATCGCTAAAAGAGTGAAAGGTAAAAAGTCACTCCACTTGGAGTGAATTTTACTCATGTTGAAGGGATTTAAAGATTTTGTGGAGTGAAGTATCACTCTTATTGAGGGAATTGACACTTTTCGCGAATCAGTTCACTCTTATGTTCTTAGAGTGTAACAAACCTTTGTATCCGAAGGCACTGTCCCAACAATTACCATTATTTTCTTTCTTCTCTCTTTTGTCTTTTTTCGTTTTCTAGTTTTCCCTCCATGTCATTACAGCCCTTGTCAAAATGATGCTCCTTGCATAGATCATGTAAATGGAAAGGACTACAGTTGCACATGTTTGCCTGGGTTCTCCGGGAAGAACTGTGAAGAAGGAGGTAAATTTATCACACAATGATTGAAAATAAAAAACGACTAAGAGGAGACTGCATTAAGACCTAAAAGCTCTTCTCACAGTTTCGTGGAACACCATATGTTAATAAATAATTAAAAGTGTCTAAAATGCAATTTTTTCCAATGAGGTGCAGTGAATATTCATTAAGTTGCCTTTGTCGTATTTTGAATGAAGGATCGATTTATTAATGGAGGGGGAAGACTTTCAATCGAACGCTCCGAAAAAAGAGAGAGAAATGGAGAGCTGGAATATACTTCTAGCCTTTTATAATCATTATGAGTTTGCATGAAACAAGATTTTACTGATATGAAATCTCCAAGAGGTAACATTTTCTGTGTATTACGAACATTTTTTATTGTTACCATGAAATGTCTCATCCTGCAGTAAACAAGACCTTTAAACAAAATTTGCAGTACCCGGAAAGATCAACTTCTGATGGACAATGATAAAAAATTTTTTAGTAGTGTATTCAGGAATTTAGCAAACATGTTGCATTTGTGTTTGAAAGTCAGGGTTGCGACCCTCAAGAGGGGGAAGGGGAAATTCGCCTCTTAAGATTTCCAAATCTTACACACAACTTATTCTTAAGGATGGTGTCGACCTACAAAGCCTGTCTAAGAGTTTATGTACAGGTTGCGGCGATAGGTATAAGCTGTTTTATAACGGAACTCTTTCAGAATGTTCAAAAAAGTGCTCCCCTGTAAACTGTTTGTGACATAATGCTAATGTAATTGAACTGGAATGTCGTTTTCGTAATAAGATATCTGCATGCTACCAGATGTTCCAAATTGGGGTGACTACACGTGCGCTTTAAATTTGAGATCATGGTATCCAAAATTCTGTTTGGTTAAATCCTCATGATGATTGAAACCATCACAAAAGCGCTACCGTGACGGTGTCCCAAGACAATTTTAGTGCATTGTCATTTGGAAGCTTATCAAATGATCTCTACAAATGTGGAAATCATTCCAATTTTCCTTGTGGAGACGTGTGCAACTCACATTACCTGCTTTGTTTCCCTTAAAAACCAAAAGTTTGTATGCCCTTTAACACTTGCTGTTTGCTTGCATAGTATGTTGCACAGAGAGGGCTTAATTAATTTCATTACCCCATAAGGAAAAGAGTGCTAGAAATAAAAAGATTGTAATGATTGTGATGTCATTGTACAACAATGACATCACAAATTATTGCGCAATGTATAATTTCTATTTGAAGGCATAAACTTAAACGTTTTATACCTCGGTTCAAGAGTCTCCTGTGAAATAAGAATTGTTTTTTCATGCTGTTTAATGTATTTGTTTTAATTTTTTGCTTTGAGGTACACTTCAATATAATGGGTCATATGTCATAAGTAACTTTACTGTGTAAAAATCAGCTTATAAAACTTTTAAGGGACTTCATTTGTCAATCAATATTTTTCGCTGTAAAATCATTTCGACTTGTGGTTCGCACCTGACGTTAGTTAGATGGGATTTTACGACACATCATCGGCTCCTTACCTATAGATGACTCCGATCAGTGCTTGTGTTTAGTGACTTTGAAAGATAAAAAGGTGATGGACCCCTGTTATGGCCGACTGAAATCAGACCAATAACTTGCTGTCCGGATTCGTCTATATGTTGACTAATTCACTTCTCCCTCCACTTTATTTTGGCGCCATCCTTTTCAAAACAGGCAGAGCCGTACATTAAGCTTTACACATATGGCCATGGGCACCATAAGCATCATGGCGCAATCTATGACCATTTACATCCAAAGTGATTTGAAAATTAAATATTTCTCGGACATAAAAATCAGATTAATATTTCTATTTCTCAATGTTTTTTCCTTCTAACTTCTCAAGCTACTCGAACCCCACCGTGCACTGATGTCGATTGCAGCAACCATGGCACTTGCTTTCACCGTGGCGACTTAGAAACATACACTTGTATTTGCAATACAAGTTACTATGGTGAAAATTGTGAACATCAAGGTAAAGTTTGAAACCAAGTTACAACAAAACAATAATAAATAAATAAATAAATAGAAATAAAAAAATAAAAAATGAAAAATAAAAGAAAAAACACAAAGAAATTTACGGGAAGGGGGAGCTCTTCCATAAATAGGATAATGGTATTGTCTCTTTCTGTTATGGAGGCCCAAAATTTTTCCAGGGACGAATTTTTTTCCAAGAGGACACGTGTTAATTTGTGTTAAGTCATTGCAAAGGCAGATGTTAAACTCCCTGAGGTGTAAATTTTCATTAAATCAATGTGAAACAAGAAAAATCCATTCTTAATTTAGTTTACACATACGTTATCACTTCCAACCAGCCAAAATATACTTCATTTTTAATTTCAACGAAATATGAATGAACCATTAAAAAAGAACACTTTCTCATTTGTAATTTACCATTTCGTTCCAATTTATCATCGTGCAAGTAGAATTATTGCTTTTCTTGTATAATATCCTGTTATAGCATCGACTGCGTGCCTCGCTTCCCCTTGCCAAAATGGAGCAACGTGTATGGACTTGGGAGATCTTGCTTATATTTGTCTGTGTGACGAAGGCTACAGAGGAGACAATTGTGAGGACCACGGTAAGAGACTATGAAAGACTTTTAGGGTCATAGGGGTGCCACTACAACGAATTTGGATCGGATTTTGATTCGATTTTGTGTTTTCTTATTAAAAATCTGATCAATCTGTTGTCATAAGGGACCAAAAATTTGCTCAACCAGTTAAAGTATATGAGTTGTGCCGCAGGACTATCAAAACTAAATTTATACTTATTATTTAGTAACGTCACAGAGACAGAAAGATTTAATCGGACTACGCTGCCCGATAATAAATGTGTGTCTGATTGGCGTTACGTCAAAATTAGTTAGCATTTTATTTTTGGACATCAAATGCATATCACTTATTTAAACTGGTTGAAATTTTTGGCTGTTTCCAACCACAGATAGAGAAGATTTTAACAAAAAGTCACAAAAATCGGATCGAAATCGGATCCGATTTTTGTAGTGTCCGTTAAAGAAGGACAGGAAAATAAATTTGCTAAAGTTTAAGAAACATATGTTTTGTAAATATTGAATATTTTGCTACAACTATACATAGCTAATCTTTTACCATAATTCAAATCTGCTTTCACAGAGGACTTGCCGTGTTCCATTCGACCTTGTGAAAATGGTGGCGTCTGTTACAATACCATGGATGGTGCCAATGATACTTTCACTTGCTACTGTCAAGGATACTACTACGGCAGTCAATGCCAGAACGCTCGTATGTATTTAAATTATGATTCCACATCTAAAATCATTTCTCAAAGATGATCAAACGTTCTCTGTAAAATTTCAGTTTTAGAGTTTTCATTTTCATTTTTAATTTTTTTTTTAAGTTTCATGGACCTCGACGACGTCACAACAACCTCACTATTTCAACGCCACTAGGAATACATATGGCATTCATGTCAAGAAGGGATGAGAGAGCGCAAGACCTTAAATACATGGGATACAAGCTAAGCCCTGTTTAGACGAATCCGAGCAGCTAGTGAAGGCGACCATTAGTGGGGTCCTTCAGCCTTAAATCGTTTAAATTTCATTGTCTGTATGCAATTCTAAACCCTCATATTTAGCGAAATTGAGGGAAGCAAGGAGTATTTTAGTGTACAATACGAAGACAGTGAAAGAATTTGAAAGATGAAAGCTGATGGACCCAAATATGCCCGACTAAGTTCAGACCATCACCTGACTGTTCCCCATTATTCGGATTCTTCTATAGACGAATCCGAGCAGCTATAGTCAGGGTAACCCTTCCTTTGAAGGTATGCATAACCCTGACTTGTTCATACCCCTCGACGTCAGGGAGCAGATAACACTAATTTTGACTTCAAACTGTCAAATGAGGATGGAGCATCCAGCCGAAACATATATAATTATCACATCTGTTGGTATCATTGGTCAATAATCAGTGTTTTTAAATCACAGATAAACCGTAACACTTGTTGTACATACCTGTTCTTATGCGTCGAGAATAGTATGCATACTGATACAAATGCTTATGACTTTGGCTATTCTGAACAGTTCTCTCCCGATTATTTTAAAAGTTTACCCACAATAATGGTAACGCGAGGCATTCATACAGATATGAAGCCCATGCATTCATCATTTTATGTGTTACGTCTCGGTTAGGATTAAATTCAACGAAAAAGTATGTTTTTTCATCACAAACGAAGTTTTTTCCATCAGTGCTTCCCATTGGCATAGAATTTACAACAGTATGAATATTCGTATACACGAATCCGGACAGCAAGAGATGGTCTGATTTCAGTCGGCCATAAATGGGGTCCATCACCTTTAAATCTTTCAATTTTCTTGCTTACCTCTATCGTGGATGGCTGTACACTAATTTGTATCTTGAATTCTTCAATTTCACTTAATACGAGGGTTTGAAATTCATGTAAACAATAAATAAAGACGGTTTTAGGCTGATAGACCCCACTGATGGCGGCCCACAGTCACTAAAAACAAGCGCTAATCAGATTCGTCTATAAGATCAGGTTTCTCTTCCCAAGTTGTCGAACGAAATTTTTTTGGTTCTTGAAGTCGCTTTTGTCTCTATCTGCTCCCTGACGTCAAGTCAGGGTTACCCATACCCTCGAAGAAAGGGTTACACTGACTAGAGCAGCTAGTGAAGGCGGCCATTTGTGTGGTCCTTCACCCTTGAATGATCTTCATTTGGGGCGATGCGCACTGTTTAACGCAGTTTAGTGTATACGACGGATTATGAAATGCAAAGCAATTAACCCCTTATATACAGTGGAATTCAGGTACTCAAGGGTTATTTTAGTGCATGATCACCCATGATAAAGGTAATAAAATGTTAAAAAGATCAAAGCTGATGAACTGTTATGCCTAAATCAGACCATCACTTGACTATTTGAACTATTTGAATTAGTCTATAGCAGTGTTGTCCAACCTTTCTCAGCCGTGGGCCACATGTAATGGTTATGATGGACAAGGGGCCGCATTCTATACTCGTTTCTTTTTCAATTTTTCCCGACGCCCATGGCAACAAAATGCAATCGTTGCCAGCGCGTAGGGAGCACTGATTCATTTTCGTTTTTGATTGAACAAATAAATAAATTTTAGCAAAAATTGATGGTGTTGGGCAGAATATTCGGACAAAGTTTTTTTTTTATATTCCTCCTAAATCATTCTTAATCCGCCCCTGTGGACAACACTCCAATGCAGCTACATATATTGGACATTTGAAATGAATTATTTCATTCAAAAGTAAGCACGCCATAGCGGACGGCAAAGCCTAAAGTCGTCATCACTTAATCTGCTTATTGAATAATTTTGCAATAGAGATTATTTCTGACGGGCCGGACAGAACCTTTTCGCGGGCCGGACCGTGGCCCGCGGGCCGTAGGTTGGACAACCCTGGTCTATAGCATACCAATTGCTAACATAATGCCTCCAGACTGTATTTTGTCACACTTATATAGCCTGCTTGTCTATGTATCTTTACGGTTCTTTTTTCTCCTTCGTTTTATTCTTCTTTCCCGTCTCTAAATGCATCCCATTTAATTTTGGAGGCATATATAGTAACGGGAGAAGTACTCCCTGCTAAGCTAAACATTTCGCCAAACCAAATAGAGCGATAAGTTCCTACCGGGATTTAATGCATTTTCACACATCTTTGCCTCTGCAAAAGTCCCCTACCTCGTCCATCCCTTAGAAACCATTTTGTTTCCTTCAGCTTGAACTTGATAGGTGGTAAAAATATGTACCTCTCTTCGACTACTGATTGCAGACGTGCTAATATTCATTGTTTCTGTAGACTTTAACATCCAGCCGTATCTTTTGACATCATTTCCGTTGCAGTTTTCTCCGCGTGTCACTACAGTCCCTGTCAAAATGGCGGCACCTGCGTCGACCGACCTAATCGAAAGGAGTATGACTGCCTCTGTGCACCAGGATTCGATGGAACAAATTGTGAACAAGGAGGTGAGCTATTCTTACTTGCACTTATTTACTTATACACGATTTCTTTAGATGTATTGATTATCAATAGATGTATTGATGAGATTATCGACAGTGAGAAGCACCCTTCAATCCAGGTCGGTCAATGTTTGTTGAGAGCGTCAAACATTTTTGTTCACTGACTTACCAGGCACCTCCTTCAGCCAATTGAACCATGATTTCATAGACCTTGACATAAGTTTCCTGAAATATGTGCCGCACTTATTGAGTTGATATGACGCAACATTGGGAGAGTTTTGATACACCTTGGAAGAACCTGACGCATATTTGACTCATCCTTCCCGGGGTAGGAAGGTGCATCTTTTAATTGATATAGAAGAATCCGGACAACTAGTAATGGTTTGACTTCGGTCGTCCATAACTGGGGTCCATTACCTTTTAATCTTTCAATTTCCTTGCTTACCTGTTTAACGGATGGTTGCACACTGAATTGTATCTTGATTCCCTCAATTTCACTGAATATGAGGGTTAAAAATTCATGTAGACAATAAATGAAGACGATCTAGGACTGATGGACCCCATTAATGGCTGCATACAGTCACTAAACACAAGCGCTGATCGGATTCGTCTATATACAAGACAATAAAAGAGCCTAATTCTCACGAAGGCATATGCAGTACTTTAAACGAAACTTGAAGGATAATTTACCCTTTTCAAAACGGAAGAAATTTTAAACTAAACTTGATAAATGCCAGAGATAATTGCATGGATTTATTAATTGTTTAAGTTTATAGCATTAGTCACGTCATTTTAAATTGTCGAAAAAGAAGATTATTTAAAATTTGTACAATAGAAGCAACACCTAATCAATTGATACCCCAAACTGATAAACTGGATTGATAGAGGAATGAAAAGATTTGCCATATTTTAGCTTTTTTTTTTATATAGCTTTGAAAATCCTCAAAAGAAAAAGGTCTAGTAGTAAGAATATCGTATGAACAAAATGTTTTTTTAATTGATTGTGCTGTCTTCCTGATCATGTTAGGCACTGAAAATTCGTCCGTTCCTTGTCATCCCGATCCATGCATGAACGGTGGCGCCTGTCTACATCGAAATGCTGAAGAAGAGATATGTGATTGCCCAGTGCCATATTACGGTGAACACTGTCAATTAAGAGGTAAGAATTACTTAACACTGCCAGCAAAGAGATTGTCGTGGCATGGCAAAATATTAAGCACAAAATTTCTGCAAAATTGACAAGAATTCTGCTTGAATTCTCAATCTTCAAGATGTGTAGATTCTTACACTATGATTTCAAAATTCCGCGCCAATTTTTACACAAGAAAAGCATGGTGCACGTTTGTTTACCAAAAAGTCTCCTCATACGATAAGTCTCCTCATAAGATTTGACTTAATGTAAGGATATGGAAAAAACAATAATTTCTTTCCAATGTATGTATTTTCAAGATGACCAATGGCGATGATTATAAAAATGCGCTTTAATTATACTAAACGTTCTTTTAAGACCAAGTGATGGTTCGTAAAGGTTGTTTACAGTAAGTTGTGTATGGATGTCAATCTTCATAAGCTCCAGTGAGGTTTAGTCTCCTCTTCTCCGGTTTTCAGTCTCATCCATTTGTTTTTTAAGTAATTATATATGATGTAAACAGTCTTTATATCATCCGATATCCACTTAGTAACTTTTTAATTGTCCTTTAATTGATTTGACTTCAGAATTTGACATATATATAGCCATAATAAAGTTAAGTAAGCAAGACCTAACACCCTTGCTCTATATAAGGGGTCGCTGGTGCAGGGAGGTGTAACTAGACCTCCCTGGTTGGTGCATATTCCCTCATTCAACCCCTGGACAGCCGCGAGGGCCACGGGACGAACCTCTTCAATTCAATGTTTATTTCTAGCACCTTTGTACAATATATCACATGCAGTTTGTATACATTTAATTAGTGTATCATAATGGCTAGAAAATGAGGAAAAAGAAGTCAAGACTTATGAGCATTTCCCCCTAAAATAATTCAAATGGTGCTGTAAATACAGAATAACTACAAAAAAGTGACGACATCATGCTAGAAAAATATTACACAAAATGAGATATAAAATATGAAAACTGTGATTTAACAAAGTTTATTGAGCAATTACAAACTTTTTGAAACCATATTTAAGGGCCCAGTTCTCTCACCACAAACAGTACCAATTCTCCTAACCTTCTTACTGAAGCCCCTCCCACATTTTTCTGAAATTCATCCTCGTCCGGACACAATCTCAGTTTATTGCTTCAGAGTCAGTATAGAAAAACTCAATTTATATAATCAAAACACTCTCAGTATTGTTCATGCTGTGTAATATAAGCTTTGGCATTCTGCATTGTTTGAATAAGAGCCTGTCAATCAAAGAGCTGAGCTAATTGAGAATTTTGGTATCCGGGTACCATAATTGTAGTTTGGGGTGAGAGGTTTGGTCCTTTAAATGAGTTTATACTTCTAACTTCTCTAATACGTAGATCAATGGAATTTCAGAGGTTTACCCCGCAATATGATATGCAAAGCTGTTTTTTAGTTGTATTGACACGATTTTGTCTACGATTACCACTTTGCTTGGTATTATAGTTGTTTGACGAGAAGGAGAAATAATTTTGAATGTTTCTAGGTCATGAAGTATGACATGTCTTATACATGAAAACACCCGTTTTATACCTGTTTAACTGAAATAATTTCATGGCCTTTAACTTTTGAAACCAAACATACCTGTGGGTTAATAGCTTTGCTAGCACACAATTCTTATAATTCTCTTTTGTCTTAAAAATACTGATATTATATTACTTTTGTGTGTATTAGCCCATACTTCCAGACAATAATTAAAGTATGGTAAGAATAAGGAGTGATATAAAGTAGATAACGCACTCGAACTTTAAAGGTTGCCGACTTTGTGAATGATAGCAATACTTTTTGAGAATTTATTACATACATAAGAAATATGCTTCTTCCAGGTGAGTTTCATATCGATAAAAACACCAAGAAATTGTGTACAGGTTACCTCATTGATGTGTACATGATTTATCTTAACTTTAAAATTAGAATCGTCAATTTTCTAATTGGTGAATTCTTCTAGGTAGAAAAAAAAAAGCCAAGTTGTCATTGCCTTTACCTGTTTACACTTTTTATAGAACTCCCCTCCCCCGACCCACCCAAACGTAATATCACCCTTTAACTGGAAGCCATCTCGCTTCTTCAGTAGGCATACCTTTCCTGTTATTCTTCCTGCCCATATAACCATAGTATATTAAGAGGAGGTATTTGCTTTTTATTAAGAGATGAGTATCTGACATTGTATTTTAGCTTCATTGCCCTGCACAGCGGAACCTTGTAAGAATGGAGGTACGTGTACCAATGACTACAACTATGTCGATTACAGTTGCGCATGCCCGCCCTCTTTTTACGGAGATCGTTGTGAAATGAACGGTAAGCAAAACACCTTAACCAAACCAGGGAGCTGCCACTAAGGGAGCTCCCTGACTTAACCAGGGATTCTCTAGTAACTCCTCGACTTAAAGGGCAGGAGCAGTGATCCCAAATTGAAGAAGTATAGTAGACTGTCCAGTTTCATGATTGGCTGTTGGGAGTCATGTGACAATGTTTTTTCTCTTCAAATGTGAAATTTACCAGAAATAACTACTTGGTTTACCTTGAATATGCAATAGTAAAGTCATAAAATGTAATGAAAGATACTTTGAAGAGAAATAAGATAAAAATCATGTTATTTAGCTTTTTCTTCAAATTAAGTTTGGGGGACTGCTCTTTACCTTTAACTGATGATACGAATCCTTCGAGTTTTGTAACACCAGGGAGCTGCCACTCCGAGTGCTTCTAAGGCACAGTCACATTTTTAACCCGCTGCGCAGACTTTTGTTTCTGGTGTTCAAAATTGTATACTTGTTCAAAATGTCGAAAAGTGGTTGATATCAGTATAACGGCCGAACAATGAAAGTATTATTCAAGGGAAACGGGGTTATTGTTAGTACGAAAAAATGTTTTCTGAAATAATGGAACTGCTGAAAGTTTAGGAATTTTGATAGTTAAAGGGAAGGTTAAAGCAAAAATTTAATTTTCATATGTGAAAGAGAAACCAAAACTACACAGTGTGGTGAAAGTTCCATTCAAATCTGACATGTAGTTCTCGAGATATCAGTAAATGAAGTCAGTAGATTTGTGTTCCAAAGTGAGTTTGAGGACAGCAGAGCTCATACCACTTCCTCACATTGACAATGTATGCTTTGTTTCCCTTTGTGTTAATAGACTGTTGTGTTGACCTTGGGGTTAACTGGAATAGGACCTCTCTGTGGGGGACTGGGGGATGCAAAGTTTGCAAAACTCATGCCACTAAGGCAAACCCATTTTAATAACGTAGGTTTTTGAGGAGAAAATCAATTCTTAAGTTTAAAGAAAAACAAAAGAGTGTGCACTAATGTGGGGATATGATGTCATATGTGCTTGCTTCAAGTTCACTTTTTGTTGAAAATGTGAAAATTTTACGTGCTCATTTCTTGAGAACTGCTGATCGGATTTCAATGCAAATTTCAGCAAAATGCTTAGAATAAGTACCCCTCTAACTTATCAAATCCTGTAATGACCTTAAACCCTCCTTTTAATGTACCACGTTCTGAGAAGGGTCGATGTTCAGTAAGAGCGTAACAGTGATAAAAGTAAAGCCTCTAGACGAATCCGAACAGCGCTTGTGTGACTGTTGGAAACCATTAGTGGAGTCTATCAGCCTTAAATCGTCTTCATTTATTGTCAACGTGAATTTCAAACCGTCATATTTTGTGAAATTCAGTGAATCAAGAAACAACTTAGTGTACAACCATCCATGACAAGGGTATGCAAGGAAATTAAAAGATTAAGGCGTTAGACCCCAATTATGGCCGACTGAAATCAGGCCATCACTTGCAGTCCGGATTCTCCTATATAACCTGCAAAAAATATTACTCAGAACATTCTTCCTCTTCACAGACAACTTACCGTGCGCATCCAACCCATGCCAGAATGGTGGTATTTGTGTTAATTCTGACGATGGGGCAAGCTACGTATGTTATTGTGCGGCTTATTACAAAGGCGACAACTGCCAGGAATCATGTAAGTCGATAAAACTCCTTTCTTTTTCCAAAGAAAATAAATCAGAACCTGAGCATTTGGCTCCCTCGTCCCTCGTCCCCCCTCTTTCGTTCGATTCAATTCGCTGTATACATTCATACAGGTTTAATATTTAGTATAACTCAGTTATTTTTTGGTGCTAAAAACAGAATTCTAAGTCCCTGTTTTACATAGCATTTAAAAAAAGCACCGAACGAAATAAAAAAAAAAATGAACGAAAAAATGTGTAAACATATTCTTACTTTGCTTTAATATGTTGTCGGTGTTAGAATTCCACATGTGGGGAAGTAAACATTCCTATTTTTATGCAATAGTTTTGTATAGGTACTACGATTGACCAGTAGAGGCCACTCAGTTCTGGCTAAACATTTCAAAGAAGAAATAGGCTTAAAGATAATGTTATTCTTGAGGAAAGCGTGGGCTCTCATTCATTTCTACCCATTCTATTCTCAAAATAATAGCATTGTCACTTTCTGACCGTTTGACTCTCTTACCGAGTCATAAAACTGTTGTAAATAGCTTGACTTCGGATGAGTGCATTTTCAACTCACTATCCAAATATTCACTTACAGTCACACAATCTGAAAAAGTGATATTCATATACAAATATAACAATAACTCTTATAACGTGACAACTAGGCATTAGCAACCGCTATGTCTGATTGCAAGTTTGAAAACACACATAAGAAATTGCCCTTAAACATGGCTGAAATATGTCACACGAAAAGCTTCTAAGACGTCAAATGAGAATTATATATAGTGTGACTACAAAAATTGAAATCATTTTTAGAGAATAAACTTTAAAGAATAAACTTTAAAGAATGTGTGTAGCGTTACAAAATTTTTGTACTAATACAGAAAAAAAAATAAAAAAAATTCAAAAGAATACATAAAAAGTATAAAAAGTGTTGTCAACCAGCTGACAGCACTTTTTATGTAATTTTTTGTTTTCTGGTGTTTTATTTTTTGTAAGTGTACAGACATTTATAACAGTGTACTGTGATACATGAAATATTTATTTACAATATTGCTCATTCACTGTTTGTGTCACATCTTTGTTTCTCGGTAATAGTGTTCCCAGCTTGTCACTACAGTCCATGCCAAAATGACGGCATGTGTGTTGACCATGCCAACCGAAAGGACTATACCTGTGTCTGTGACTCTGGTTTCACAGGTGTGCACTGTGAAGAAACCGTTGGTAAGTAATTTCCCTGGGGTGTACCATTAACTTTGAAGTTATTCATACGATTCCTGTGAAATTTGCCGCACTTGTTAAGTTGCTTCAAGTTTGACGCAACATTGGAAAAACTTTGACACACCCCTGCGTCACACCTCGGACGAACATGGCGCACATTTGACTCATCCTTCCCGGAGTCGGAAGTGATATAGACGATTTAAGTGATATAGACGAATCCGGACAAGTGAAGGTTTGATTTCGGTCGGCCATAACTGGGGTCCATCACTTTTAATCTTTTAATTTCCTTGCTTACCTGTATCATGGACGGTATCACATTAAATTGTATCTTGATTCCCACAATTTTACTGAATATGAGGGTTTGAAATTCATGTAGACATTAAATAAAGACGATTTAGGGATGATGAACCCAATTAACGACTGCCAACGGTTATTAAACACAGACGCTCAACGAATTCGTCTATATACATGAAGTAATAAAAGGGCCTAATTCTCATGAAGGCATACACTGAAATTTAAAAGAAACTTTAATGATTATTTAAACTTTTCAAAAAGGAAGAAATTTTTAACTAAACTTGATAAATGCCAGAAATTTTTGCATGGATTTATTAATTGTTTAAGTTTATAGCATTAGTCACGTCATGCCCCAAACTGATTAAGGACTGAAAATATTTCCCATATTGTCGCTTTTAAATTTTATAGCTTTGGAAATCCTCAAAAGAAAAAAAAAACTCTAGTAGTTAGTATATTGTATGAACAAAAAGTTTTGTAATTGATTGTATTGTCTTCCTGATTATATTAGACACTGACAATTCGTCCGTTCCTTGTCATCCCGATCCATGCATGAATGGTGGCTCATGTCTACATCGAAATGCTGAAGAAGAGATATGTGATTGCCCAGTTCCATACTACGGTGAAAACTGTCAATTAAGAGGTAAGAATTTCTTAACACTGCCAGCAAAGAGATTGTCGAGGCATGGCAAAATATTGAGCACAAACTTTCTGCAAAATTGACAAGAATTCTGCTTGAATTCTCAATCTTCAAGATGTGTAGATTCTTGCACTATGATTTCAAAATTCCGCACTACTTTTTACACAAGAAAAGCATCATGGTGCACGTTTATTAATTAAAAAGTCTCCTCATTAGATTTGGCTTAATTTAAAGAATATGAGAATAAAAAAATAATAGTTTCTTTCCAACAGCATATGTTTGACCAATGGGGGTGCTTATAAAAATGCGCTTTAATTATACTAAACGTTCTATTAAGATCAAGTGATGGTTCATAAAGCCGGTTGTTTACAGCCAGTTGTGTATGGATGTCATTCTTCATAAGTTCCAATGAGATTTAGCAGTTTAGTCTCCTCTTCTCCTGTTTTCAGTCTCATCCATTTGTTTTGTAAGTAATTATATGTGATGCTAACAGTCTTTATATCACCGAATGTCCATTTGGTAACTATTTAATTGTCCTTTAACTGATTTGGCTTTAGAATATGACATGTGCAGGCTAGCCATACTAAGTAAGCAAGACCTAACACCCTTGCTCTATAAGAAGGGTCGTTTGTGCATATTCACTAATTCATTCAACCCATAGACAGCCGCGAGGGCCACGGGACGAACCTCTTCTCGGTAGAAAAGCCAACTTGTTGTCGTTGTCTTTTGGTGTTTACACTTTTTACACCCCACCCCACCCCACCCGGGAGGCCACCTCGCTTCTTCAGTAGGCATACCTTCCATTTATCCTTTCTGCCCATATAACCATAGTATATTAAGAGGTGGTATTTGCTTTTTATCAAGAGATGAGTATCTGATATTGTATTTTAGCTTCAATGCCCTGCACGGCGGAACCTTGTAAGAATGGAGGTACGTGTACCAACGACTACAACTATGTCGATTACAGTTGTGCATGCCCGCCCTCTTTTTACGGAGATCGTTGTGAAATGAACGGTAAGCAAATACCTAATACCTTAACAAACCATGGGGCTGCCACTCAGGGAGCTCCCTGACTTAACCAGGGATTCTCTAGTAACTCCTTGACTTAAAGGACAGGAGCAGTGATCCCAAAATGAAGAAGTGTAGTAGACTGTCCAGTTTCATGATTGGCTGTTGCGAGTCATGTGGCAATGTTTTTTCCTCTTCAAATGTGAAATTTACCAGAAATAACTGCTAGGTATACCTTGAATATGCAATAGTAGAGTCATAAAATATAATGAAAGATACTTTGAAGAGAAATAAAATACAAATCATGTTATTTAGCTTTTTCTTCAAAGTAAGTTTGAGGGGACTGCTCTTTACCTTTAACTGATGATACGAATCCTTCGAGTTTTGTAACACCAGGGAGCTGCCACTCCGAGTGCTTCTAAGGCACAGTCACATTTTTTACACACTGCGCAGGACTTTTGTTTCAGGTGTTCAAAATTGTATACTTGTTCAAAATGTCGAAAAGTGGTTGATATCAGTGTAACGGCCGAACAATGAAAGTATTATTCAAGGGAAACGGGTTTATTGTTAGTACGAAAAAATGTTTTCTGAAATAATGGAACTGCTGAAAGTTTAGGAATTTTGATAGTTAATGTACCACGTTCTGAAAAGGATCGATGTTCAGTAAGAGCGTAACAGTGATATAAGTAAAGCCTTTAGACGAATCCGAACAGAGCTTGTGTTAAGTGACTGTTGGAAACCATTAGTGGAGTCTATCAGCCTTAAAAGAAGGGTTTAAGGTCATTACAGGATTTGGTATGTCAGAGGGGTACTTATTCTAAGCATTTTGGTGAAATTTGCATTGAAATCCGATGTGTAGTTCTCAAGATATGAACACGTAAAGTTTTCACATTGTCAACAAAAAGTGAACTTGAAGCAAGCACATATGACATCATATCCCCACATTAGTGCACAGTCTGTTGTTTTTCTTTAAACTTTAGAGCTGATTTTTTCCCCCAAAATTCCCGCATTATTAAAACATGATAACCTAAGTGGCATGAGAACTTTACAAACTTGGCATCCCCCACATGGAGGTCCTACTCCTATTACCTTCAAGGTCAACACAACAATCTAATAAAACAAAGGGAAACAAAGTATTCGTTGTCAATGTGGGGAAGTGATATAAACTCTGCTGCCCTCAAATTCACTTTTGAACACAAATCTACTGACTTAATTTACTGATATCTCCAGAACTACATGTCAGATTTGAATGGAGCTTTCACCATACTGTGTAGTTTTGGTTCCTCTTTCATATATGAGAATTAAATTTTTGCTTAAACCTCCCCTTTAAATCGTCTTCATTTATTGTCTACGTGAATTTCAAACCTTCATATTATGTGAAATTGAATGAATTAAGAAACAAGTTAGTGTACAACCATCCATGACAAGGTATGCAAGGAAATTAAAAAATTAAAAGGCGTTAGACCCCAATTATGGCCGACTGAAATCAGACCATCCCTTGCAGTGCGGATTCTCCTATATAACATGCAAAAAATAT
Source organism: Holothuria scabra (assembly GCA_037179385.1). Lineage (NCBI taxonomy): Eukaryota > Metazoa > Echinodermata > Holothuroidea > Aspidochirotida > Holothuriidae > Holothuria > Holothuria scabra. The sequence goes on along the minus strand of CM074194.1, from coordinate 17,850,737 downwards.
TACTCAGAACATTCTTCCTCTTCACAGACAACTTACCGTGCGCATCCAACCCATGCCAGAATGGTGGTATGTGTGTTAATTCTGACGATGGGGCAAGCTACGTATGCTATTGTGCGGCTTATTACAAAGGCGACAACTGCCAGGAATCATGTAAGTCGATAAAACTCCTTTCTTTTTCCAAAGAAAATAAATCAGAACCTGAGCATTTGGCTCCCTCGTCCCCCCTCTTTCGTTCGATTCAATTCGCCGTATAAATTCATACAGGTTTAATATTTAGTATAACTCAGTTATTTTTTGGTGCTAAAACAGAATTCTAAGTCCCTGTTTTACATAGCATTTAAAAAAAGCACCGAACGAAATAAAAAAAAAAAAAAATGAACGAAGAAATGTGTGAACATATCCTAACTTTGCTTTAATATGTTGTCGGTGTTAGAATTCCACATGTGGGGAAGTAAACATTCCTATTTTTATGCAATAGTTTTGTATAGGTACTACGATTGACCAGTAGAGGCCACTCAGTTATGGCTAAACATTTCAAAGAAGAAACAGGCTTACAGATGATGTTATCCTTGAGGAAAGCGTGGGCTCTCATTCATTTCTACCCATTCTATTCTCAAAATAATAGCATTGTCACTTTCTGACCGTTTGACTCTCTTACCGAGTCATAAAACTGTTGTAAATAGCTTGACTTCGGATGAGTGCATTTTCAACTCACTATCCAAATATTCACTTACAGTCACACAATCTGAAAAAGTGATATTCATATACAAATATAACAATAACTCTTATAACGTGACAACTAGGCATTAGCAACCGCTATGTCTGATTGCAAGTTTGAAAACATACATAAGAAATTGCCCTTAAACATGGCTGAAATATGTCACACGAAAAGCTTCTAAGACGTCATATGAGAATTATATATAGTCTGACTACAAAAATTGAAATCATTTTTAGAGAATAAACTTTAAAGAATAAACTTTAAAGAATGTGTGTAGCGTTACAAAATTTTTATACTAATACAGAAAAAAGAATAAAAGAAATACAAAAGAATACATAAAAAGTATAAAAAGTGTTGTCAACCAGCTGACAGCACTTTTTATGTAATCTTTTGTTTTCTGGTGTTTTATTTTTTGTAAGTGTACAGACATTTAAAACAATGTACTGTGATACGTAAAATATTTCTTTACAATATTGCTCATTCACTGTTTGTGTCACATCTTTGTTTCTTGGTAATAGTGTTCCCAGCTTGTCACTACAGTCCATGCCAAAACGGCGGCATGTGTGTTGACCATGCCAACCGAAAGGACTATACCTGTGTCTGTGACTCTGGTTTCACAGGTGTGCATTGTGAAGAAACCGTTGGTAAGTAATTCCCCTGATGTGTACCATTAACTTTGAAGTACGATTCCTGTGAAATTTGCCGCACTTGTTAAGTTGCTTCAAGTTTGACGCAAAATTGGAAGAACTTTGATACACCCCTGCGTCACACCTCGGACGAACATGGCGCACATTTGACTCATCCTTCCCGGAGTCGGAAGGTGCATCTTTTAAGTGATATAGACGAATCCGGACAACAAGTGAAGGTTTGATTTCGGTCGGCCATAACTGGGGTCCATCATTTTTGACCTTTTAATTTCCTTGCTTACCTGTATCATGGACGGTTTCACATTAAATTGTATCTTGATTCCCACAATTTTACTGAATATGAGGGTTTGAAATTCATGTAGACATTAAATAAAGACGATTTAGGGATGATGAACCCAATTAACGACTGTCCACAGTCATTAAACACAGACGCTCAACGAATTCGTCTATATACATGAAGTAATAAAAGGGCCTTATTCTCATGAAGGCATACACTGAAATTTAAAAGAAACTTTAATGATTATTTAAACTTTTCAAAAAGGAAGAAATTTTTAACTAAACTTGATGAATTCCAGAAATTATTGCATGGATTTATTAATTGTTTAAGTTTATAGCATTAGTCACGTCATGCCCCAAACTGATTAAGGACTGAAAATATTTCCCATATTGTCGCTTTTAAATTTTATAGCTTTGGAAATTCTCAAAAGAAAAAAAAAAACCCTAGTAGTTAGTATATTGTAAGAACAAAAAGTTTTGTAATTGATTGTATTGTCTTCCTGATTATATTAGACACTGACAATTCGTCCGTTCCTTGTCATCCCGATCCATGCATGAATGGTGGCTCATGTCTACATCGAAATGCTGAAGAAGAGATATGTGATTGCCCAGTTCCATACTACGGTGAAAACTGTCAATTAAGAGGTAAGAATTTCTTAACACTGCCAGCAAAGAGATTGTCGTGGCATGGCAAAATATTGAGCACAAACTTTCTGCAAAATTGACAAGAATTCTGCTTGAATTCTCAATCTTCAAGATGTGTAGATTCTTGCACTATGATTTCAAAATTCCGCACTACTTTTTACACAAGAAAAGCATCATGGTGCACGTTTATTAATTAAAAAGTCTCCTCATTAGATTTGGCTTAATTTAAAGAATATGAGAATAAAAAAATAATAGTTTCTTTCCAACAGCGTATGTTTGACCAATGGGGGTGCTTATAAAAATGCGCTTTAATTATACTAAACGTTCTATTAAGATCAAGTGATGGTTCATAAAGCCGGTTGTTTACAGCCAGTTGTGTATGGATGTCATTCTTCATAAGTTCCAATGAGATTTAGCAGTTTAGTCTCCTCTTCTCCTGTTTTCAGTCTCATCCATTTGTTTTGTAAGTAATTATATGTGATGTTAACAGTCTTTATATCACCGAATGTCCATTTGGTAACTATTTAATTGTCCTTTAACTGATTTGGCTTTAGAATATGACATGTGCAGGCTAGCCATACTAAGTAAGCAAGACCTAACACCCGTGCTCTATAAGAAGGGTCGTTTGTGCATATTCACTAATTCATTCAACCCATAGACAGCCGCGAGGGCCACGGGACGAACCTCTTCTCGGTAGAAAAGCCAACTTGTTGTCGTTGTCTTTTGGTGTTTACACTTTTTACACCCCACCCCACCCCACCCGGGAGGCCACCTCGCTTCTTCAGTAGGCATACCTTCCATTTATCCTTTCTGCCCATATAACCATAGTATATTAAGAGGTGGTATTTGCTTTTTATCAAGAGATGAGTATCTGATATTGTATTTTAGCTTCAATGCCCTGCACGGCGGAACCTTGTAAGAATGGAGGTACGTGTACCAACGACTACAACTATGTCGATTACAGTTGTGCATGCCCGCCCTCTTTTTACGGAGATCGTTGTGAAATGAACGGTAAGCAAATACCTAATACCTTAACAAACCATGGGTCTGCCACTCAGGGAGCTCCCTGACTTAACCAGGGATTCTCTAGTAACTCCTTGACTTAAAGGACAGGAGCAGTGATCCCAAAATGAAGAAGTGTAGTAGACTGTCCAGTTTCATGATTGGCTGTTGCGAGTCATGTGGCAATGTTTTTCCTCTTCAAATGTGAAATTTACCAGAAATAACTGCTAGGTATACCTTGAATATGCAATAGTAGAGTCATAAAATATAATGAAAGATACTTTGAAGAGAAATAAAATACAAATCATGTTATTTAGCTTTTTCTTCAAAGTAAGTTTGAGGGGACTGCTCTTTACCTTTAACTGATGATACGAATCCTTCGAGTTTTGTAACACCAGGGAGCTGCCACTCCGAGTGCTTCTAAGGCACAGTCACATTTTTTACACGCTGCGCAGGACTTTTGTTTCAGGTGTTCAAAATTGTATACTTGTTCAAAATGTCGAAAAGTGGTTGATATCAGTGTAACGGCCGAACAATGAAAGTATTATTCAAGGGAAACGGGTTTATTGTTAGTACGAAAAAATGTTTTCTGAAATAATGGAACTGCTGAAAGTTTAGGAATTTTGATAGTTAATGTACCACGTTCTGAAAAGGATCGATGTTCAGTAAGAGCGTAACAGTGATATAAGTAAAGCCTTTAGACGAATCCGAACAGAGCTTGTGTTAAGTGACTGTTGGAAACCATTAGTGGAGTCTATCAGCCTTAAAAGAAGGGTTTAAGGTCATTACAGGATTTGGTATGTCAGAGGGGTACTTATTCTAAGCATTTTGGTGAAATTTGCATTGAAATCCGATGTGTAGTTCTCAAGATATGAACACGTAAAGTTTTCACATTGTCAACAAAAAGTGAACTTGAAGCAAGCACATATGACATCATATCCCCACATTAGTGCACAGTCTGTTGTTTTTCTTTAAACATTATAGCTGATTTTTTTCCCCCAAAATTCCCGCATTATTAAAACATGATAACCTAAGTGGCATGAGAACTTTACAAACTTGGCATCCCCCACATGGAGGTCCTACTCCTATTACCTTCAAGGTCAACACAACAATCTAATAAAACAAAGGGAAACAAAGTATTCGTTGTCAATGTGGGGAAGTGATATAAACTCTGCTGCCCTCAAATTCACTTTTGAACACAAATCTACTGACTTAATTTACTGATATCTCCAGAACTACATGTCAGATTTGAATGGAGCTTTCACCATACTGTGTAGTTTTGGTTCCTCTTTCATATATGAGAATTAAATTTTTGCTTAAACCTCCCCTTTAAATCGTCTTCATTTATTGTCTACGTGAATTTCAAACCTTCATATTATGTGAAATTGAATGAATTAAGAAACAAGTTAGTGTACAACCATCCATGACAAGGGTATGCAAGGAAATTAAAAAATTAAAAGGCGTTAGACCCCAATTATGGCCGACTGAAATCAGACCATCCCTTGCAGTGCGGATTCTCCTATATAACATGCAAAAAATATTACTCAGAACATTCTTCCTCTTCACAGACAACTTACCGTGCGCATCCAACCCATGCCAGAATGGTGGTATGTGTGTTAATTCTGACGATGGGGCAAGCTACGTATGCTATTGTGCGGCTTATTACAAAGGCGACAACTGCCAGGAATCATGTAAGTCGATAAAACTCCTTTCTTTTTCCAAAGAAAATAAATCAGAACCTGAGCATTTGGCTCCCTCGTCCCCCCTCTTTCGTTCGATTCAATTCGCTGTATACATTCATACAGGTTTAATATTTAGTATAACTCAGTTATTTTTTGGTGCTAAAAACAGAATTCTAAGTCCCTGTTTTACATAGCATTTAAAAAAAGCACCGAACGAAATAAAAAAAAATGAACTAAGAAATGTGTGAACATATCCTAACTTTGCTTTAATATGTTGTCGGTGTTAGAATTCCACATGTGGGGAAGTAAACATTCCTATTTTTATGCAATAGTTTTGTATAGGTACTACGATTGACCAGTAGAGGCCACTCAGTTATGGCTAAACATTTCAAAGAAGAAACAGGCTTACAGATGATGTTATCCTTGAGGAAAGCGTGGGCTCTCATTCATTTCTACCCATTCTATTCTCAAAATAATAGCATTGTCACTTTCTGACCGTTTGACTCTCTTACCGAGTCATAAAACTGTTGTAAATAGCTTGACTTCGGATGAGTGCATTTTCAACTCACTATCCAAATATTCACTTACAGTCACACAATCTGAAAAAGTGATATTCATATACAAATATAACAATAACTCTTATAACGTGACAACTAGGCATTAGCAACCGCTATGTCTGATTGCAAGTTTGAAAACACACATAAGAAATTGCCCTTAAACATGGCTGAAATATGTCACACGAAAAGCTTCTAAGACGTCATATGAGAATTATATATAGTCTGACTACAAAAATTGAAATCATTTTTAGAGAATAAACTTTAAAGAATAAACTTTAAAGAATGTGTGTAGCGTTACAAAATTTTTATACTAATACAGAAAAAAGAATAAAAGAAATACAAAAGAATACATAAAAAGTATAAAAAGTGTTGTCAACCAGCTGACAGCACTTTTTATGTAATCTTTTGTTTTCTGGTGTTTTATTTTTTGTAAGTGTACAGACATTTAAAACAATGTACTGTGATACGTAAAATATTTCTTTACAATATTGCTCATTCACTGTTTGTGTCACATCTTTGTTTCTTGGTAATAGTGTTCCCAGCTTGTCACTACAGTCCATGCCAAAACGGCGGCATGTGTGTTGACCATGCCAACCGAAAGGACTATACCTGTGTCTGTGACTCTGGTTTCACAGGTGTGCATTGTGAAGAAACCGTTGGTAAGTAATTCCCCTGGGGTGTACCATTAACTTTGAAGTACGATTCCTGTGAAATTTGCCGCACTTGTTAAGTTACTTCAAGTTTGACGCAAAATTGGAAGAACTTTGATACACCCCTGCGTCACACCTCGGACGAACATGGCGCACATTTGACTCATCCTTCCCGGAGTCGGAAGGTGCGTCTTTTAAGTGATATAGACGAATCCGGACAACAAGTGAAGGTTTGATTTCGGTCGGCCATAACTGGGGTCCATCATTTTTGATCTTTTAATTTCCTTGCTTACCTGTATCATGGACGGTTTCACATTAAATTGTATCTTGATTCCCACAATTTTACTGAATATGAGGGTTTGAAATTCATGTAGACATTAAATAAAGACGATTTAGGGATGATGAACCCAATTAACGACTGTCCACAGTCATTAAACACAGACGCTCAACGAATTCGTCTATATACATGAAGTAATAAAAGGGCCTAATTCTCATGAAGGCATACACTGAAATTTAAAAGAAACTTTAATGATTATTTAAACTTTTCAAAAAGGAAGAAATTTTTAACTAAACTTGATAAATTCCAGAAATTATTGCATGGATTTATTAATTGTTTAAGTTTATAGCATTAGTCACGTCATGCCCCAAACTGATTAAGGACTGAAAATATTTCCCATATTGTCGCTTTTAAATTTTATAGCTTTGGAAATCCTCAAAAGAAAAAAAAACTCTAGTAGTTAGTATATTGTATGAACAAAAAGTTTTGTAATTGATTGTATTGTCTTCCTGATTTTATTAGGCACTGACAATTCGTCCGTTCCTTGTCATCCCGATCCATGCATGAATGGTGGCGCATGTCTACATCGAAATGCTGAAGAAGAGATATGTGATTGCCCAGTTCCATATTACGGTGAAAACTGTCAATTAAGAGGTAAGAATTTCTTAACACTGCCAGCAAAGAGATTGTCGTGGCACGGCAAAATATTAAGCACAAACTTTCTGCAAAATTGACAAGATTTCTGCTTGAAATCCCAATCTTCAAGATGTGTAGATTCTTACACTATGATTTCAAAATTCCGCACTACTTTTTACACAAGAAAAGCATCATGGTGCACGTTTATTAATCAAAAAGTCTCCTCATTAGATTTGGCTTAATTTAAAGAAATGGAAATAAAAAATAAAAGTTTCTGTCCAACAGCATATGTATTTTTTTTTTAAGTTGACCAATGGGGGTGCTTATAAAAATGCGCTTTAATTATACTAAACGTTCTATTAAGATCAAGTGATGGTTCATAAAGCCGGTTGTTTACAGCCAGTTGTGTATGGATGTCATTCCTCATAAGTTCCAATGAGCTTTAGTCTCCTCTTCTCCTGTTTTCAGTCTCATCCATTTGTTTTGTAAGTAATTATATGTGATGTTAACAGTCTTTATATCACCGAATGTCCATTTGGTAACTATTTAATTGTCTTTGAACTGATTTGGCCTTAGAATATGACATGTGTAGGCTAGCCATACTAAGTAAGCAAGACCTAACACCCGTGCTCTATAAGAAGGGTCGTTTATGCATATTCACTAATTCATTCAACCCATAGACAGCCGCGAGGGCCACGGGACGAACCTCTTCTCGGTAGAAAAGCCAACTTGTTGTCGTTGTCTTTACGTGTTTACACTTTTTACACCCCACCCCACCCCACCCGGGAGGCCACCTCGCTTCTTCAGTAGGCATACCTTCCATTTATCCTTTCTGCCCATATAACCATAGTATATTAAGAGGAGGTATTTGCTTTTTATCAAGAGATCATATCTGATATTGTATTTTAGCTTCAATGCCCTGCACGGCGGAACCTTGTAAGAATGGAGGTACGTGTACCAACGACTACAACTATGTCGATTACAGTTGTGCATGCCCGCCCTCTTTTTACGGAGATCGTTGTGAAATGAACGGTAAGCAAATACCTAATACCTTAACAAACCATGGGGCTGCCACTCAGGGAGCTCCCTGACTTAACCAGGGATTCTCTAGTAACTCCCTGCTTAACTGATGATACGATTCCTTCAATTTTTGTAACACCAGAGAGCTGCCTTTTGGAGTGCTTCTAAGGCACAGTCACATCTTTAATACGCTGCGCAGGGCTTTTGTTTCTGCGTGTTCAAAATTGTATACTGAACAATGTCGAAAAGTGTTTGATATTATAACGGCCGAACAATGAAAGTATTATTCAAGGGAAACGGGCTTATTGTTTCTATGAAAAAAGGTTTTCTGAAACTATGGAACTGCTGAAAGTTTAGGATTTGTGATAGACTGTTAGTGTACCACGTTCCGAAAAGGGTTGATGTTCAGTAAGAGCATATCATTGATATAGGGAAAGCCTATAAAACCTGCAAAAACAGTACTCAGAACATTCTTCCTGTTCACAGACAACTTACCGTGCTCATCCAACCCATGCCAGAATGGTGGTATGTGTGTTAATTCTGACGATGGGGCAAGCTACGTATGTTATTGTGCAGCTTATTACAAAGGCGACAACTGCCAGGAATCATGTAAGTCGATAAAACTCCTTTCTTTTTCCAAGGAAAATAGATCAGAATCCGAACATTTGGCTCCCTCGTTCCTCATCACCCCCGCCTTCTTTCGATTCAATTCGCTGTATACATTTATACAGGTTTAAAATTTAGAATAATTCAGCTATTATTTGGTGCTAAAAACCGAATTTGGTGTCCTTGTCTGACATAGCATTTAAAAAAGCACCGAACGAAATAAAACAAAATGAACGAAGAAATGTGTTAACATGTTCTTACTTGCTTTAATATCTTGTCGGTGTTAGTTTTCCACATGTGGGGAAGTTAACATTCCTTATTTTATGCAAAAGTTTTGTATGGACACTACGATTTACCAGTAGAGGCCACTATCTGGCTCAACTGTTGAAAGGGGAAATAAGCCTTCAGATTACATCTTTTTTGAGGAAAGCGTGGGCTCCCATTCATTTCTACCCATTCTGTTCTCAAAATAATAGCATTGTCACTTTCTGACCGTTTTACTCTCTTACTGAGTCATAAAATTGTTGTAAATAGCTTGACTTCGGATGAGTGAATTTTCAACTCACTACCCAAATATTCACTTACGGTCACACAATCTGAAAAAAAATGATATTCATATACAAATATAACAATAGTTCTTATAAAGTGACAACTAGGCATTAGCAACCGCTATGTCTGAGGGCAGGTTTGTATACACACATAAGAAATTGCCCTCAAACATGGCTGAAATATGTCACACAAAAAGGTTCTAAGACGTCATATGAGAATTATCTATAGTGTGACTACAAAAATTAAAATCATTTTTAGAGAATAAACTTTAAATAATGTGTGTAGCGTTACAAAATTTTTGTACAAATACAGAAAAAAAAAAATTAAAGAAATACAAAAGAATACATAAAAAGTATAAAAAGTGTTGTCAATCAGCTGACAGCACTTTTTATACAATCTTTTGTTTTTCTGTGTTTTATTTTTTGTAAGTGTGCAGACATTTATAACAGTGTATTATGATAGAGAAAATATTTTTACATTATTGCTCATTCACTGTTTGTGTCACACCTTCGTTTCTCGGTAATAGTGTTCCCAGCTTGTCACTACAGCCCCTGCCAAAATGGTGGCATGTGTGTTGACCATGCCAACAGAAAGGACTATACTTGTGTCTGTGGCTCTGGTTTCACAGGTGTGCATTGTGAAGAAACCGTTGGTAAGTAATTCCCCTGGGGTGTACCATTAACTTTGAGGTTGACTCGTTATGAAAATTATCATAATAAAACAAACGAAAAGAAACTTTCCAACAGTTACAAATAATACTTAAGAATTCCTCAAACATAGTTTAATGGCCACACAAAACAGGACCTATTCATTGGAGCACTGACCCATTTGTCGGAGCACTGACCCATTGGTAGAAACCGATTATGTGGAAACATTGGTGTTATGTTCACATTTAACATAGTGTTCGGAAAAAAGATTCCGGCAGACACTGCATTCGTAACTATCATGAAATACATAAATGGATGGATGAATGAATGAATGAATGAATGAATGAATGAATGAATGGATGAATGAATGAATGAATGAATGAATGATGAATGAATGAATGCAGGATTGAACTTGGGCACAAGTTAGGGTCGGACAAGTGGAGAACGTATCCTAGGTGCTACTGGTTAGACCTTATGCATATGATGTCAGACAGCGGAAAGTACGCCCTCCTTTGGGGGCAAAACAAACCAACACAGACGAATGAAGACAGAGTATTTGTCAACAAGCAGAATGCACTCATAGTCTGTTACACGCGCAGTGCGAATTATTATGCGTGTGGCCACGTGTTACATTGTTCTGCCCAAATGATGACGTCAGTGTGTCGTCAATGCACAAGGTCTATGGGAGTGTGAATAGTTAGTCATTGTTTAAGTAAGATTTTTTTAGGAAAAGGACAAAATGGCAAATTCTGGTCGGGGTACAACAGGTCCCTGTCCCCCACTGATTGTCATTAATTTTGTGAAAATGTGAGGTAAAATGAAGTGCCCAATTAAGCACACAAGTGCATTTCAGTCCTCTTTCAAAAGCAGCCATTGTCTAAAGAAGAAGGACTACTCCCCTTAGACTCCTTACCGGAATAGTGCTCAATTTAATCGTGCCCCCTCAATTGAAACTTCCTGGACGAAACTTCCCTGGATAAGAGAATCGTCCTTGCAGTTATGATACTACCTCTACCGATGTATAGCACATTATCAGAGAACACAACTCGGGTCAGACTATTTGTAATGCAATTTCTGTTATTGCTTTTGAAGAAGCAAAATATGAATGGCACGTGTTTACAGCCGGGTCCTTGGTAATTCGTGAGTCTCGCTGTATACGTGGAAAATATCACTACCCCCCCCCCCAAAAAAAAAACCTATTTACCTCTTATAAAATTAAGTCTATATTGGAAATACATTGAACTGAATATTAAAAGATCTTTGAATGTAACTCGGAAGGTCTTGCAACATAAGACGTTTGGTTCTACGTAAGAACTGAAGTCAATTGTTTATCAAGAAAATTTTATTCTGTTCTAAACGGTAGTTTATTTGCAAGTGTCACAGAGGACACAGTAGGCGTAAAAATCGCACAGTGATGGTGGCACTCCTTTTTAGATACTCCTAACCATATGCTCAAACAACTAAAAAAGGTACCCTAGTCTGAAAATAGGGTGTTTAACCTTATGATAAGGTAGGTTTCGATAGGCGTCATTTTAAGTGTAATGTAGGCGCCATTTTGATTTCCTACGCCCCTCAATTTAATTTCAATTTAATGAACGTTTTCTTCGTTGGCAAGATGATGTAATGACCCGAAATTACCTAAAATCTACGCTTTTATCCCATTTTTAATTTCCATTGTTTATTTATCATTTTATTTGTACCATTTTTGTAGATCTCGATGTTACTTCATGCGAGGAGGACCCTTGCCAAAATGGCGGCTCTTGTCTCCATGACCACGAATTGGATAGTTACTTTTGTTTCTGCCCAGCTCCATTCGTTGGGACAAAGTGTGAACAAGTTTGTGAGTAACATAGATGCTAGACCATTACTTTCTGATTTTTTCTACGGTAGCTGAGCCTTCATGCATTGAAATCAGTCCTGGATTTACTCTATTAAAACTTTGACCAGGAAAGATTTCTTAACATTTGCTATTCATTAGTTGAGATGTAACAGGTTGCATTGGGGTACATTTCTATTTTTTTTCCTTCTTTTATTTCTACTTTTATTCTGGCTTGTTTTTCTAGTGTGATGTTTATTGTATTCATTTTCGACATTAGGATTGTCCTGAATTGGAATAAATAGTAAGGAACAGGAATAAAAGGACAACGAAACAAATAATAAGATAAGACATATTTCACGGTCCACTTCCCACATCACAAATTCGGAATTGTAGCTCTCGTTTATTTGTAATAAGGTGCTATATGAACCGAAATTGTCTTGTAAATTAAAACAGGGTGTGCTTAAGGGTGATGCCTACCTGTTTTCACATCAATTGGGCAGGTACGACATTTGTATGTAAAAGTTTTAGGATTAGAGAGAGGCTATTCTGTACTTTGCTTTTGAAAGTTTCAATTTGGAACAGTTTTGAATTCAATTATTGCTTATATGAAACAGCCAGACCGTAGAGCTTTTCGTTTATACTTGATTTCATCGATTACCGCTTGTATTTACTTCTGGAAATAGATTCACAACCATGTAACAGCAATCCCTGCCAAAACTTTGGCCAATGCTTGAACAGAGAAGATGGCATGGACTTTTATTGCATTTGTACCGAGAACTACCACGGGAAAATATGTTCTGAACGCAGTAAGTAATAATGTTCACTTAGCTTAGTTTTACTTACAGGTTTTAACGCTTGCAAACGAGGCAGTACTAAAAGCAACGGAAATTCAGCCATTGCCCCGTCACCTCTGGAAGCAGTCGGGGGAAAATCAGCTTGTTGGGGGATATCATGCACTTGGTAATCTTGGTAGTCTGACCGAACAACAGACCCGTGTCCCTACTGGCCTTTATGCGTGTTTTAATATGCTTCAGAATGTTTCAAAATCACATTTTCTCTTCTCAGCCCTCCTGAAAAAGCAAAACTACTTCAAAGGGGACTGGAACACCCCTCCCCTTAGATCTTTTCCGAGGGCAGTGTACAATAAAACATTGCAAACTCTGCACTGGAACTTCTTAGATAATGTCATTTTCATTTATTTGGGCACCAACAAACGTATGGTCCGAGTCGATTTCGAGTACATGTAGGCAGGTTCATATTCCAGTCGTACCCAGTCATCACTATTAACCAGTGTTTGCTGCTTTTCAGACAAAATATTTAAAACTTAAGAGCCTATATTGAATAAATTTTTAGGGAAACGACATTGTTGCGGCTCGGAAAAGTTTACCACTGACGGCTTTATGAGCAACCGTTCACTGCATTAGAAGTTGCACGAGAAGCGTGAAGGAATTTGTCCCTTTTTAAAACTAATAATTACAAATATGGAGCTTTTGTGAGGAAGAATTCGCAATTTTATGAAAGAAAAGTTGGGAAGACCGCACTGTTGTTGACTGGTGTCTCGAATGGCAAATTTCCGAATTTTTCACTTTTTCGAGCCAGAGGGAAATCTCCCCCTCCCTCCTGTAGCTACGTTACTGCTCTGCAACATTGATAACATTTTGACACTTCAATAACTGAAGAATCCATCTACATAGACTTCTCAACTGACAGGGTTGAACGGTATCTGATGATGAATGTGGATGAGAGCATTTGAGTACGGTAGGCCAATGGTTCCCTGCCTGGAATATCAAGTCTTTTTCGGAAGACTATCTTCAGTTAGCGAGGAGCGAAGAGAAAATTTTGAAAAATCGCGACCCCTCAGACAGCCGGAAATAGTATGTCTCGGGCTTTTAAGCAGTAAAGCAGCTGAGCAGCTAAGCAGCTAAGTTTTAGCGATTTTTTTTTTCAAGTGTAAACACCAGGGACGTAGTTTGCGGCGCGCTAAGGGCCCCAAAATTTTTGCCTGTTTTAAAGAAATATATGTAGATATCAAGCTTGTATTGCAGAAAGCTTTGGATTCTGGATTTCCTGTATTGAAATTCAAAGAGTTGGGGGACTACTGAAGAATTTGCACTTCCTTCAAATATTGGCGGCAAATCTGAGAATGATTGCACGACGACTGAGTCGTTGTTGCTACATAATGTTATCTAAGGCATACGAACTGAGACTCTCCGATGACATTCAAAGTTTCCAAAATTTTGTTGTATTTTTTAGACAAAGAGTTTCAAAATAAAGACCTTTCATTGGAGAAAATTTGGAACTATACGAAAGACAGTGTATAAAAATAGCAATATAGCTGTCGGTGTCTCTTGATGATGTGGTGGCACATACGGTAAATATCCGATTTTGTCAATTCCACAAAGCTCGGAAAAGTTTACCTTACTGATTTATGAGCGAGAAATAATGCATTTCATACTGCATTATAATGCATTTTATACTGCATTTTGCGCGGCCGAAATTTTGCTTTTTTGAGATCTGAAAAAATAAAAAAGGGGTTTTCTTACCGGGGAAGTGGTGGCGGAAGCCCCCTTCATTTTTCAGTGGGGGCTGTCGCCCAACACCCCGCTTTTTACGCCTATGCCATTAACTGAGATCAGCTTGGTTAAGATGGTTTTTCATTAACATTCACTTAACAATAGCCTGCTTACAAGCAGGTTATTGTTAAGTTTTATCATCTAAAAGAACAATTCAATCTTAATAAGTTTAACACGAACATACAGCATACGGACGAACTGTCAATGTATGAATAAAAAGTATGTGTTTAGATGTCCGAGGGAACGATATCCACAGAGTTTGCTCCGCAGTCTACTCATATAACTGTAATAAGGCGCAGCCTAACTGGATTGCACTAACATATTTACGACAATGATCACGTAACTTACATTTTCTTAAAATATTGAAATTTGATTTAATGGGGATTAACTTGGTTACTGGCTGACATTCATCTTAACTTTGATTTGCTTTGTGTCTTCAATTGATTTTTATGATGAGCATCAAGCAAAATCAAGAAGTCAACCGAAATTTGAACAATAAAGTAAATGTGAACTATTCTATAACATTTCATGAATATGTAGTATGTAAGTATGCAGAGGAAACTAAACAGAATGAAGCTACAGGTAGTTGGAAATGCTAAGTTAAGATCTATGATTTTGAAAGTAATTTTGCATCCGTCCTAATGTGAGATAAAAGTTAGTTATTGCATATTTAACGAAAATGCCAACATATTTCTCGCTATCATTGTTTTCTCAGTACCCCCCTGTCAGAGCCAGCCATGTCTTAATGGAGGTGTTTGTTTGAACAGCGCCTCAAATGATGATTACCTATGTGACTGTCCTGTGACGCACTACGGAAGGATATGTGAGAACGAAGGTTTGTAACCAGGCATAAATTTCATTCAACGTTTCAATGTCCGTAATCTAGAGGACAGTTGTTTAAACAATGCAAAGCGACCACAAAAATTGCAGAAGTGCCATATACTTTCACATTCCTTATGAATCACAATCTCACTTCTAATGAATAAAAACTCATCAATTGAGATCAAATTTGGTGCGGAAAGGCCAGTTCAGATGGGGAAACCATAAGTGTTCGAGAATGAAAACCCCATCTTACTTTGACCTGAAAGAGAATAGAGTCACACACCTTCCAGTTACTAGGCTTCCTGTAGTCCGGGAGGCTTGAACTAACATTGGCAATGCAGTAATTTAGCTGACCGGCTAAGTAGTCAAAGTTTATCAAACAACCCAACTTTGACTGAAGAAGTAGAGGTGCATGATCAAGGAGCAATTCCCTATCGAACCTTCCGTGCATTTTGCGGGATTAATAAAATGATTTCAGCTAGAACTTGAAGGGCAGTTGTTCTAAAAGCTACTAAAAACAGAAGTGTCGCAAGAATGTAATGAATGGGTCCACACATTGGATATGATAGGAAATATTCTGTTCTTGGGCACTATCGGTTGGCACGTCGTGCAGCGCACGTTTTTCGCCCGAAACCACCTTCAAGATCACAGGATCAGCATATCCGAGCCCCTTTGAATTGAACTATCCCTGATAATTTGCACCTTACCCCAACCCTCTGCAAATGTTGCCGAAACATGTGGCTTGTAACTTCGTGTACGGTTGCTTTGGCTGAAAACTCAACAATTTCAAGCATTGGTGCGCTCTGATGTGAAAATGGTGGATTGCGTTAAGGTGGAAACACTTGCATATTTGATCATGAAGGAGAAGAACTTCGATACGTTTTGCTGATAAGCTTCGTATCGCCTCAAATGAAAATGCAATTTTATTCGGTCTCGGCCAATTGTTATTTGCTCGATCTCTTTTGGTTCTTTTTTCAGTTTTCAAGTCCATGTTCTTTCATCGATCAAACAGTGAATAAGAATAAAATTTGCTATAATCTTGATTATTTTCCAGATCAACTTCTTTTTCGTTTCGCTTTTTATCCTCCCAGTGAGCTTGTCCAGAGGTTGTGATGCTCAACCATGTCAGAATGGTGGGTCCTGCTACAATCGGGATGAGGACGGGGGCTTTGTATGTGTCTGCAAGCCTGGGTATATTGGTGTCGCCTGTGAGATATTCGGTGAGTAGTTCTCTTTGTGATTCACTTCTTCATGCAACAAATGCTGAACCTGGTGGGGACGGATTCGCTAAAACAGTCTTACGAAAAAACTTTCATAAGCTGATGTACGCAACGTGTCTCTCTTAATTGCGTGTCTCTCTTAGTTGGTATTCACAAATACAAAATTTCATAAATATTTTGCGTAACTTTAGACAAACTAAAGAGTTGTGGCAAGAACAAGCTGCGAGTAACACATTCAAAGGTGCACAGTATCAATGAGTTTTGTACAATGTTCGTTCACGAATGTTGCCATGTGCAGAAAAGGGACGCGTCATTCTGAACGACTAAAGCGATGTGATTGGCATAAAATGTGAGAGCAACAATTTCAAATACTCACACGAGTGGTTTTTGTGTATTGATTTCAGTTTCTACTATCGAGTTCTTTGACTTGCGAAACTTCTTACACAAATCTTTTTAAATCCCGTATCCAGCACATTTTCACTCCGTTCTTCGTAATGTACTAGCCCTTTACCATTGTACGACTTGACATTCATACCTAAAGTTCAGAGCCTGTTACGAAATGCAATCGTTGAGAAGTAAACTACAAAGAAGTATTTTGATATATACATTTAAAATGCAGAGATTGCCAAGTCGAAGGAACCAACTTATAAGCGGAATATGTATTCAAATGGAAATTGAAGTTACACACACTCTAAAAAATGTGAAGCGTTGTTGTGTAACTATTCCACCTATCACGAAAATTACATACGCATGTTTGTGTGGTTAGTTAGTTAGTTAGTTAGTTAGTTAGTTTGATGGAGTTTTTCGGGTCGGTTTCTAACATGTTTGTGTAATATGTTTACCTGTAGTGGTGGACGAGTTACACACCAATGTGTAAATTGTACGCAACTTTTTAGACTGCATTTCGATGAAAATTACAATCGATTTCGATGTGTGGTTCCCTAAGATATTAAAGCAAATATAGCTAATTCTATATTTAACCTGTTAATAAACTTTTCACAAGCGCATCATCTTCATCTCTTACGTGTGGAACGTTTTTTTTTTTTTTTTTGATATCAGCAAGCAGCAGAATGCACGAAGAGCACGAAGTCTTTGGCGAGGAAAATACACAAATAATGATACCGCGTGACAGCTTTTAGTTCTACGTTTTTCTTTTCAATCATAAAAACATTACGTCATGAAGAAAAATGTGATTTACTTTAATATATTTTTTGTTGCAGATTCTTCGGAACCCTGTTTTTCATCTCCTTGTCAAAATGGCGGCCAGTGCATCACCTCGGCGAATAACACTGACTTTGCTTGTCTGTGCGAGACTGGTTTCAGCGGCAAAAGATGTGAAGTGTATAGAGAGTTCATGACGGAGGATGAGGCTGGTGGTAATTATCGCGTAAACGGAACCTACTGTCGTTGTGCTTGGTGCTCAGCATAAGCAATGGAGTGGGGGGAACAAGCCAGTGAGCCACGACTGGAAAAAAAGGCCGTGGTCGGCTCGACTTGAACCAATTAGTTGGAAACTGGGCCGTTAAACTCCATTTTACCTTACCCAAGTGTGGCGTAAATGGAATAAGCATTATTCAAATGACATTACAGTGTTGGAAAATTCGATGTGCACATGCTCAGAGAGTGCAAATCTTCACATGTTTATATAAAGAGTACAACAGCATGTCTTTACAGACAAATCCGGACAGCAAGTGATGGTCTGATTGTAGTCGGCCATAACTGGCGTCTTTTACCTTTTAATCTCTCGATATCATTGCTTACCTGTTCCATGGATGGTTGTACACTGGGTTGTTTCTTGATTTCCGCAATTTTACTGAATATGAGGGTTTGAAATTCATGTAGACAATAAATGAAGACGATTTAAGTCTGATGGAGCCCACTAATGGCAACCTGCTTAAAACAAGCACTGATTGAATTCGTCTAAAGAGGACAGTTTTCAAGGAGGTGATGAAGTGAATGTATGAAATACTACAAAAATTGTAAAAATTATGATGGAACATAATTGAAGCGAGAAGGAGAAGAAAAAGAAGAAATATTAAATTCAGTCATTCGTAGCCCAATTTTACTAGAAGTCATCCGAAATTCTCGATTGGTACAGTCCTCTGATTGACATCACATTCAAAAATGCAGAGTAAGATCATATCAGTGGCTTAGCTACAGGGGGGGGGGGGAGGGGCAGGGGCAGGGAGGTTTCCTCCTGGCTATAAAAAATGACAAATTCGGAAATTTGACATTTGTGACAGCAGTAAACTACAGTATGGTTTTCCAACTTTTCTTTCATGAAATCCCGAATTCTCTCCGAAAAAACTCTATGTTTGTAATTATTTGCTTCCAAAAAAAATTTTCACCCGATTCTTGCGCCCCAGTTCCTAATTCAGTGGTGTTCGCTCATATATCAGTTTGTTAAACCTTTTCTGGAAATCACAAAATCGGAAATTTGCCATACGTGACACCAGATCATCAAGTAACATCAGCAACTATACACTGCCCTTTCTATAAATTTTCTTTCATAAAATTCCAAATTTCCTTCGATATAAGCTCTTGACTTTTAAAATGTCGAATAGCCTCAGTTCATAGTAGGGCAAAGATAACATTGTGTAGTAACAACGATCTCTGGGCCCCTTGCAATATCAGATTTGACAATAAGAAGTGCAGATTCTTCAGTAATCCCTAAATTTTCAAATTTACTTACAGGAAACCCAGAATCCAACATTTCCTGCAATACAAGCTTCATATTTTCAAATATTTGTTAAAAAGGAGAAAATTTCAATCCCCTCCTCGTTATTTACGTTCTTAATGGAGTTATGTTCCCACTTAAAGAATCGTAAAATTTGGGCGCTTGCTCCCCCCGGCCCACTCACTGAAAAAGTGACTAGCTACGCCAGTTCATATTACACAGTATGCTTGAAAAGGTCCTGATTACTTAATAAAGTGTACCTTTAGTCAAAAAATTCTCAAATATATGTTTAAGAGCATGAAATATGATTTCTAACGGTCCAACTCCCATTCAGTGGCGTAGCCACGGGCTGCCTAGGCCCCCCCCCCCAGATTTTCTTCAGGCCCCCCCCCCCCCAGATTTTTTGCGTCCTGATAAAGTAATTGAAAAAAATAAAAATAAAAAATGTGTAAAAATTAAAAAAAAAAAAAAATGGATGAATGTGTGTAAAACACATTTTGCCCGCACGTATGAAATCAAGCAATAACTTCAAAATGCCTACTTTCACTAAATTAGATACCGTTTGTAATCTGCACTGTAGTTTATTGCATTTCACTTCGGAGATGAAACGAAAGTCTCGACGACAAACTTTAATGCGACTTTGTTAGGTGAAAACTTTTTCTCCCTTTCGGATGGCTGATTGATTTACTGAAAATAAGGCAATCGTACACTGGAGACCACTCCTCCACGACCCTTCCTATACTTAATTATACACAAAATATGCCGTAAGCAGATAAGGGTAAGGTACTGCCTTCGGATAGTTCTTCCCGTCCATCCTTAACAAGTAGGCCTATGTAGTGCCTCACTCCTGCCCATGACAAGTGCCACTGTAAAACGATTTTTTCGACAAGTCCTCTTTTTAGTAGTTGGCACTGGCGTCCGGGGGATTTGTAAAATGTCCACAAGGTCCGGATTTCATGTGTTTCCCACATGATCCATACTTCTGCTTTGAGGTTCAATTATTTTGAGGGATTTATTCGTAGTATTTTAATTTTGACCACGTAATGTACCGATGAACAAATACTGCACCATTTTGCACATTGTTTCTTTGGTAGTAGGTATGTCTCTTGTAAAATCTCTACAAAAACTAAAAATATTTTTATATTTTTCATGCTCCCCAAAAAGGGAAAATTCGAAAACTCAGGCCTATAATCAGTTCAAAGTTTTGCCAAACATAGCACCATTTTGCATCTAGGAAATCTAACGCAGTTGAAAACACGTGGGAAGTGCCGTTTCCGGCCATCTGGAGGGGTTTTAAAGCCCCAAATTTTCTTGTACGCTCCGCGCCAACCGATGGTGGCGCTCCGCTTAGATAGTCTTGCCGTGCCTGTCCCTCGGAGGTACCAGGCCCCCCCCCCACTTGTTACCTAGGCCCCCCAAAAAATCCCATCCTGGCTACGCCACTGCTCCCATTTTCATAGGACATTCCTGGGCTGAGATATAAAATGTTGAAGTTTACTCACTCAACTAAAACAGGTGTATTCGCAATGTGATGTCATTGTTGCACTACTCAAATTACAATCTTTGTGTTTCTTTGTTTTTCTGAAAGTTACTGCACCTTGTAGCAAGGTGTGACAGAACTCTAACTCTTATGGGGTGATGTAATTAATTGATTAATTAGGAGATATGTAAAGGTTACAGAAAAGTCCTGGTGATAAGTTTCCAGAACTTTTCTGAAATCTGTATTTATCTCTTTATTTTTAATTCTGTAAATTCAATTTTTCCGGTGACGTATGACATGATATTTTTTACATGTAACACTTAAGGTTAAAAAAGAACATTTTTGTTTTATTTTTCACAGTGACCGTAATCTACCCTGGATATCACGTGATTCCTCTGGAGTGTGCTCGTCTCTTCTTGCAAAGAAACTTCTGCAATTTCCACGGAGGATGTGCACAAGATCAAGATCCGCCTTACTGTTACTGTGATGCTAATTTTACAGGACAACAGTGCGAAGTTGAAGTTATTGAATAACGATTTTAATTTTTCTTCTAAGTACGGTAACTCATCGCTTAGTCAATGTAGCAACAACTCAGACAATGCATGATAGTGTAGCGCTAATTCATTTCTACGTAACGTAAAGACAGAAAATCGTTTCAATGCTCCAAGAATTTTACAAATATTCCACCTTTTCTGTATTTAGTTAGGAAATTGCATTATTTTACACAATCTTTATGACTATGAATTACTTTTCTGCAACTTCGTCTTGCTTGAAATTTCGGCACTTATACAGTTAAGTGTATGGTAAAGGTCTTATCCTCTCATCCCAGATAGGTCCAGTTCTAACCAACTTACTAAACCACCTCTCAAAACTATCTCAATTTCCGTCATCCTCGTGCAGACACAACCCCGGGCTTCAGAGTGAGAATACAAGACCCAATGTATAATCATAGCACTCTCGGTAGCCTACAGTACAAGCTGTCATGGCCGTACGGGACGGGAGGGCTGTGGCTGCAAGTCATCTTAATTGGCCAAAACAGTTCTGAATCTGACCGACTCCGGTGTCTCAGCCGGGCAGAGAATGGGAACGTTGAATTTATTATTGATATGGTCATGGCGCTAGTAGTCGGACAAAAAGTCATCGCCCGAGGGAAAGCGTTACGTTTGGCCATGCAAACTGTGAAATTATAGAAACTGTACTTTGCATTTCCGGTATTTGTGTTTGCTGTCAATCAAAGAGCTAGGTCAATTGGGGATTTCTGTAGACTAATACAATAATCAATGAATGTAATTTGAGGTGAAATTGACTGTCTTTATTACCATACCGGGTAGACTGATGATACAAGTAAAACAACGTTCTTTAACTGTATCTAACATACATAAATTTTTTCATAGACAATAATTTCGTTCATTTTTTGCATTTTGAGAAATATTGCATGTAAATTGCCTCATGTGGCATTTTACTAAAAGATCACTGTAACTTTATCAAACCATTCAGCCTTTTCATTTTCATCAATAAACTCAAGCAACATCTTTATCTCCCATTTATAA
Source organism: Holothuria scabra (assembly GCA_037179385.1). NCBI lineage: Eukaryota > Metazoa > Echinodermata > Holothuroidea > Aspidochirotida > Holothuriidae > Holothuria > Holothuria scabra. Next base: position 17,828,684 of record CM074194.1, on the reverse strand, counting down.
CCATAAAATAAATGCTAGAGTAACTTGTGATGTTTTTTGAAATTTGTTAAGTTTTGCCCAGCAAAGACAATATTCTACAACGTTATACAACTCTGTGAACAGCAATTTATCTCCCTGTGCGAATCCTTTCTCTTGAAAATAAAGCTACTATTCTGACTTCATTTGAATATGTATACTGTCATATTTTGTATGTATTTTACTCTCAAAATAGAATAAACTTAGCCTCTCTCCAACAGGATGAAAACTGTGAATTCACTCCATTAGAGTATCAATTCACTCCGAGAATGAGTGAAAATCACTCCAAGAAGAGTTTCACTCTTAATTGAGTGCCTACAGAAAAATCCTATTAGCGTTTGTGTTAGGTGATTGTAGGCTGCCATTAGTGGGGTTCATCGGCCTTAAATCGTCTTCATTTATTGTCTTCATGAATTTCAAACCCTTATATTCAGTGAAATTCAAGGAATCAATATACAATTTAGTGTACAACCATCCATGATACAGGTAAGCAAAGAAACTAAAAGATTAAAAGGTGATAGACCCCAGTTATGCCCGACTGAAATCAGACTATGACTTGCTGTCCGGATTCGTGTATAGTGATTTCTCTTAAAAGTGAATTAACACTCTAATGGAATTTACATTTTCACTCATTAAATAATAGAAAGTGACAAAGGGCGCTCTCGTGTGTTTAGAGTGCATGGTGGTCAGCAGGGTTCTGGCCAGCAGTTAACGAGTACCGGGCGGACCGACCAGCGTTTTCTCTTTACTGCGCCCTGCCGGGGGCTCATGGACAAATGTATACTTCCAAGTTCGACACAGAAATTCCGCAAGTTACATTGGATTGTCGCCAAAAATGAACTTTTTTTTATCAAATTCCTTAACGCGTGGTATAATTTTGGAATGTGGCAAATGGAAATCTGGATGAAAGGAAAAGTAATTAAAACAGATTAAATAAAAAATGAATGAAGTGACGCAAAATACTAGTTTGAAAAATTCAAAGATTTTTCTCAAAACATCCCTCAACATCTTCTCCCTCCTCCAGAGAGAGTCTTTTAACCGATTGTCACCAGGAATTGAACATGTGCTAGAAAGTGGTAGCTGCGGGCCGCATGTGGCTGGCAGGTGACTTTTTTCTTTCATTTTTTTCGGCCCACGAGGTACCTCAAGGAAATCCAAAAAATGAATCAGTTGGCAACCTAGCACCAAACATAGAGAAATTAGTTACAAACCGGCAGTACCAGATATGCTATCAGGTAACAAATTTTGATCTGGAAAAGAAGGAGGGAGGGGGTTCTCGGCCTCAGCCCTCCCTTTTTTCGACACAGCAACAATGACATATACGTCAAATTAGTATAATAGTAATATACGAAAATAACGTAAATGCCCCTTCAGGTTTACTCTGATTGTCTAATTGCAAAAACAAGCTCAAAATATCGCCTGCTTATGCTTTCCTTACAAGCCCGACCGACCATGTGAAGGGTCGCGATTTTTTGTCAAGATGTTCTTCACGCTCCGCGCCAACCGATGACGGGCTCGACATAGGTCGTCCTTTGGCCGACATTTTTCGGGTAGATAATCGCGTCGAACCCGTTCTACCCAGTCTTTCCATAGTTCAGTTCAGCCGATAATCCTTTGAAATATTTGAACCCGCGGCTGAATAGGACGTGTTTCCCCATTATTTATCAACCATACCATTGGCTATTGAGATTATGTTTTTGTGAATAACAATTTAGATTACTTGAAACTCCTCAGCATTAACGATTTGAAACAAGTCGTTGATTAAGTTCTCCCGGTCAATATTTCATTCCTCATATCTGGCCCGGTAAATAAAAAAAAGTTGTCCACCCCTGTGCTAAACTCTTGCTGTAAGATAGCCTACCAACATTTTCCGTACCTCAAACTCAGCCTATTCTTTTCGAATGATATTTACCCAATATCGTGCTTTTGCAACACGTTCATCTGTGGCTGTACAATATTTGCTCTTCATTTAGAATAAAACGTACCATGAGTAATCACATAAGATAACATTGCTGACATAGCCTATAGGCCTGCAAACGACACCACAAAACTGCTCTCTCCTACGGAAGTAAGCAAGATTCATTAAATTTCCACCAACAAGTAGAGACAGCTGATTTTGGGGGTAGATGCGCACTGTTTTAAAAGGTGTTTGTTCATTGGCATGGGACGGCTGAAGGGGTGGGGGCGGGAGCTGCAGCCTCAATTGGCCAAAACCTTTCTGAATCGGGCAGACTTTGGTGTCTCAGTTGGGCAGAGATTATTCCCTGGTTCGGGATTTAAAGTCGAGCAAAGAGTCACCCCGGACTGAAAGAAAGCGTCCAGCACGGCCAGGCTGTTGCCATGGTATTGTATCGACTGTATTCTTTTTTAGGATTAGGGATTAGGTTGGTAATTAGGGTTATCGTTAGCCAGTTAGGAAAATGCTTGTTAAACAGTGCGAATAGCCCCGATTTGTACCCCTTCCGGATCCGCGAGTTGGACATTCTTTTAAACATGCATGCGACGTCTATTCCGTACGTGTTTTGTGTAATTTTTTGACTTGAAATTGACGTTGTGACTTCAATGCATGAGGTCTTTAACAAGGGCTTTGCATATTAGTCTTCATAAGATCAAATGAAGCCAACTTCATTGGTAGGTCTACAGCATGATCAAGTAAAGTTAAATACTGAGCACAAGGGGTTAACACACTATTTCGGCGTAGCATTAATTTTTGTACCAGAAGTTTACTACAGCACGCCCCTTTCTTTGCGCCACGCAGACTTTCTACAGACTGTTCTGCTGATCTCTTTCTTTGTGTGACAAGGTCTGTGAATGCGGAAATTTCAAGTTGCAATTTTTAAAGGCGAATATAGCGAGAAACACAGGTTTTTAGTACAGTACTGGCACAGTGAGAGCGCTGGGGTTACTAATTCCGTTAACAGTATATTCAGCGGAAGCAAGACTCAGAGTTAGGCCTACCACAAATTAACAACATAATCGTCAAGTTCAGCAGCTTAAGTGGAAATTCGCTACAAACCTATAGGGTAACTGTAACTTCTGTATTATAAGGCTAAAGCACATTTTGAAAATGCTACCATCTCCTACAAAGAATTTATATCACAGTGTCTGACCCATACCAGCAAACGTCTGCATTTCCGTCTCATTATCAGCAGTAATGTTATCTGCTACATAATCTGATACATCACACAGTTACATATACTACTACAGTAACGTTACTCTTACTGCATATAGTATGTAACGTTATCGCTACGCAAAATAACTGTAAACAAAGATAACTAGAAGTTGAGTTTCCTTGACTTTTCGCTCAACCTCATCTCCAGAACGACGTGATCGGTGTTTCTCTTAACAACATTTGCTTGTGAAATATCCTATATCGTTCTTAAAAATAAAGAAAACTAAAGCTGAAACTGAGATTATCGGTCGCGACATGCAGTCCAGAATGTTCGTCTTGCATGCAACGATTCAGGTTCAAAACATCGCTCACAATGGGGCTAAAAACTAAGGAGAATTTAAACTTGATCTCTAAAATTTGACCAAAAATTTTATTTTGTCGTATCCCCCCTCCCCTCCCCCCCCCCACATTTTCAACAGTATTTATGAATGGATATGAAAGCAGGATGCCCGGTTTATTTAGGATCAACGATGACTTCATCATAGAGACTGAACGGACCTCGTTGATAACACTCGCATTTATCCCCTATAAAGTATATTTCTCTTTGGAAAATCTTGTCCCTTTGTTCTTTATGACATTATGCAAATGCATATGATGTCACAATGCAAAAGATACGCCCTCCTTTGGAGGAGCAACAAACCGATATCAACAAATGCAAGTAGCTGATTGGTCAATTTATCGGATGCAGGGGTTTAGATCTAGTTTTCGGATTGGGGGAATATATATACAAAACAGATAAATGTCGTATTTAATCCAGTACTATTGTTTTAAAATAAGCTTAAACTGATTTTTTCTATAAGACGCAAAGTCATCTGTGCACTCAGTAGCGTAGCTAGACATTTTTTAAAGGGGTGGGGAGAACCAAAATTTTTACTCAAGCCTCAACACTATTAATTACGAAGAGCGAAGCGCTCCGAAGCTCGACGAAATTTTTTATCCATTTTTGGCAAATGTTTGAAATATATTTGAAAATTTTGGATCCTGGGTTTCCTGTAAGAAATTTTGACATCTTGGGGTATTGCTGGAGAATCTGCATTCCCATTGGCTAATCTTAGATTGCAGGACGGCCGAGGATGTTGCATGTTGCATGCATGAGGTCCACGAATTGAGGTTCTCCGACTACATTTTGAAAGTAAAGACCTTATATTGGGGAAAATTTGAACTTTATGAAAGAAAATTTATGGAAATAGCATTGTATTTGCCGATGTCACTTTATCTGGTTTCATGTATGGCAAATTTCCGATTTCGTCATGTTCGGAGCTTATAAAAGTTTACTAAACTGGTTCATGAGAGAGCACCACTGCATTAGGAATTGCAATTTTCAGCACGCGAAGCCCGCGGAAAATTTTGCTTTTTGAAAACAAATAGATACAAATATTGAGCTTTTATTCTCGAGAATGTTATGTTATGAAACAGAGTTGGGAAATCACACTGTAGTTGCCTGGTGTCACAAATCGAAGATTTCCGAATTTTTCATTTTTCAGAGGCCGGGGAGAATCTTTGTTAAGTCCGGACTTAACAAAGATCTTGGTACCGTATTCGAAATCATTACATGTTCCAACAAACAATTGAAACATTCATCTGTTGAAAACTTTAGCTTTCCATTCCGTTTAACCCATGCCTTCATTTTGTCTTTGACCCTCGGTGAAAGTCCCACTGCCATTGTGCTTGGTGCCCAGCATAAGAATGGAGAAGGGAAAAACAAGACAGTGAGCCATAAGTGGTGAAAACGCCGTGGCCGGCCCGACGTATACCAATTGGTTGTTAGCAACTAAGGAGTAAATCCAACTAACTCATACACATATAGATATCCCCTCTCATCTCGTTGAGAAGTACTTACCATCTTTCGGGTCTTCAGCTCATCTCGGTTTGTTCCTCATCTCGTATTGAATAATTACTTTTTATTCCGTTAAATCTCTTCTTCATCCCATCAGTCCTGTCAATGGATTTAAATTAATTCATACCTCCTCCCGAGTAAGTCCCTTACACCTCCAAAGACAACCTCCTGTAATTACTTATTCCTTATTATATCGTCTCTAGAATCCGATTTACGTCATGGTCTGTTGCTACTGGTCGAATATAACAACTTTTGCTTTCATCATAAAACTTAAAGCACAAAGAAACAATTATTCAATCGCAAAATGCAGAAAAGAAGCAATTTAAAAAAATCTGACAGTTGTTTATTTGTTTGGCATAACCTTAGGCTACGTATCCTTCATCCTACAAGAACTTACTGCAGGCATATGACATTCTATTGTTATCCAACCAAGCGATTCTAACAACTTATGCCTTAACTACTATTGTTCTTTCTTTGTAATATCCAAACCTCTTATTCCTTGCTGTTCTTACAATCTAAAGGAAATGGATTGAGAGACAAAATGGTACAAGATTTGAAGGCAAAATTAACTCCAGCTAGCCACCAGCTACTAACTGCGATGAGGATTTTATCTACCAACAATACTGGCATTACAAGATGTATACATGGTCGAAATAAAGGGCCCCTTGGTGATATCTCTGGACTTCTATTATACTTGTTGCTTTATCAATAGGATTTCTAAAAGTGTGCCCTGTGGGTCCAAGCGGAACAAGCAGTGATTAGAAAACCGTTACAGCTAACGACGAAAACGACTGTGGAAAAGCCTATATTACATGGCTACAATTATAGTTAATTGTTGCAATGGTCAAGCTTACACCGGGATATGATTGTACCATTAGAATTGGCTTATCTTTTAAAGATGTGCACAGAATCTGGTTTCATCTGAGTGTGTACAAGAATGCGAGGAACGAATACTGGCGGAAATAGGGAAACACATTAATAAATTTTTTAGCCCATTCTTAAGTGAATATTCTTTGATAATTACCTATACAAGTACTGTTTTATGCACCTTTTAAAACGACCTTCGAGTTCAGCCTCTCTATTTTAATAAAGGTGTTTTATCCCAAAGATCTGACCGACTTACAAGGATCACATATTTGTTATTTCAATTTTGGGGGCATGGATTTACGTGGGAGCCATTACAGCGAAGGAAGTATGTACGAGGACCCACGAAACACCACCGGTTGGAATATTCGTAGTGAGTTGCCGGTTATGAACTATACCAATTTTTCGTCCGGTTCAGCAGGATCTTCGTACAGCTCCGACGGTAGTACCCTGTCCGGGCAGCACTCGGTACCAATGCACCTGCATTCGAACCATTCGGCCTGTTCACAGCACTACCCGTAAGTACATTAACAAAAAATGTAATCCAGCATCGCATGGTTACAGAAATGGACAAGTAATTCATATTCATAAAATATCAAAAAATATCATAAGGTGTGCCACACTTTCAGACCAAGCCATAGACACATAATTAAAGGGAGCAAAATATTCCTAGGTGCGGAATATTTTTAATGTGGGACATACTTCATATTTAAATTTATTTTGTACGTGTAATTACTGATCATTTTTAAGCAACACGGCTCTTGCCTTCCCCTTCTGTGACTTCGGGCATGTTCATTTCTTGTAATTTTGGGAAAAACAACTTAAAAGATTCCCTTTTTTATTCTGTAAAGTTTCGCCCAATAAAAGATAGTGTTTACTGCTACACGAGTAAATTTTTGATTAAGTTGGAAGGGACTGTTTCAGAGACTCTGATAAAATTGATTAAAGTTGTAAAGTAGCTAGATTACATTTGGAGTAGGCCTACTTTCAGGTTTGATGTTCATGCAAGGAACATAATTAGGACAACGTAGTCGAAAAAAAGAGAATGAAGTAGAAAAAATACAACAAGAACAAGAATAAAAGAAAAATTTCAAACATATCTTTTATGTCCTTACAAACATATAAAAGTTGGGAGTAAGATGATGGAATACATACATCACTGGAAGAATAAAGAGAAAATGAAAAGATACACATTCAATCGGCCCACACATTTATTAAATAAAGACATTATCGGTAGTTATTTAAAAACAACAATGGAAGATAAAAAACCATTGAAATTAAAGGAAAAGTATTTTATTTCTTCTTGATTTATTTACTGTGAAAGAGGAGAAAACAATCGTTTTTTCAGCAAAATTGAAAAAATGGTAGATAGGAAAAATCTGGAATGAAATCAAAATCAGTTCCTTTTTACATTGCAATTTCGTTCTGTTGAATCAAATTTAAGCCCTATACAGTTGAAAAAAGTGCAACTTTAAGAATAAATCAATTCAAATATTAATTGCTGAAATGTTGAGTCTTATGCCCCAAATAAGGTTTTTTCCTCATTTGCCTATATGGGGACAAATCAATAGAGTTAAAAGCACGATTTTACATGAAAGTGGTAAAGAAATGTAAATATGCGTTAGTTACCGTATAGCTATATCATAGTTTGCTTTTAATTAATGGGATCAGTTTTTTTTTTAATTGATGAGATTCTCTCTTATATTTTTATGTTGGAGATTCCTAATAGGTAACAATTGCTTATTTATCAAACTCATATTCAGGAGAAGGTAAGAACTGGATGTTGCCGATTTTTTTCCTCGTAAAGATATCTTTTTATTGACATGATCTTTCTCCTTGACTGGAGCCAATCGTGGGGACAAATTGTGAATTAAAAGTTACATTTTTTCGTGATTCCCAAAAATTAAAATTTTAACAATGTGCACGTTGAGCTTTGTTCAGGTAGGCTGACATACACACGTATTTGTTTAAAAGGTGTCAGGCTGAAACATCATCCTCCTCTCCCGCCCCATCCACGAAACAAAGTATAATTTCTTCAGGAAATAGTTTATTTGGTTGCAATGGTAGTTCGTATTTTCGGGAAAACGTCATTTCTTAGTTGTTTTGCCAATCCTAGAAATTTTCAACGCAAATTCTTTCTTCTCCTTTAGTCGAATCTTTCCATACGGTAGGGCCCTTTGAACCTTTAACATGTTCACTGTAATTATTTTCATTTTAAATCTTTGTGTCATGCCGGTTTATGCCAAAGGGGACACCAAAATGTCCAAATTGCGGGGACAAAGTGGGGAAAGGAAATGTCTTGGGGAAAACATTTTCGTGCACAACGCGAAACCGGGCGGGTTGTCCTCGGGCCCTCATTAGGGGATACCACATATATGAGGTTTTAGTATGTCTCTGGGTAAAAAGTAGTCTCGAAAGACGTGTGTTATTTTTTTACCTAACTCCTACTTGACCTAACTTGGGGGCGAGGTAGTGCGGGGTTCAGAACAAATCTGAGAGTGAATAACCCTCATGCCCTCACTCCGTCACGCCACCACTAAATTCCGATATGGCAGTGGTTTCCAAACTTTCTGTATTCCTTACAATACAGCACAATACAGTACATACTGAATTGTTGAGGAAAAAACTGCTAAAGTTAGGCTAACTGTCATGGTTTTCCCCAATTATTGTTTAAAAATCTTCAATAAATTTAGCGAAGTTTGCTTAAAAATTTGGGACGTGCTATGTGGTAGAGCATTTTTTACTCAACTGTTTTTAGAATGAGTTGTTTCGCTATTTGTTGGTAAATAAAACTTTCCCCTACACCATATTTTTATTATTTAGAACTACAATTCTACACATATCTACGAAGCTTTCCAGACATCCCCTGTGGTGTAAGTAGATATCCCCAGAAGTCCTGGCTGGGTTTCAGGCTAATAGGGCTCTTATGTCCATATGCCACCCCTCTTATTAAGTGAAAGTTCCGATTTATCATCACCAACTGCTCACAGACGAAAAAGGTCCCCGTAAAACTAATTTCTAAGCGGAAGGATGAAAGTTTAAAACGAGGAAGGGGCCAAAGGGTAGGAGGTTCCCCCACCCTCCCCCAAAAAACATTTAATTGATCTTAGGTACAAAATATAGATAGATATAGATATTTTAGATTTTGTTTTAGAATAATTGTAAAATAATTGTCTGTCTTTGAAAAAGTTGAAAATTTCACAGAAATTTCTTTTTTAGAAAAAAGAGGGGTGATAGTTTATTTTACCTCTTCAAATTTTGAATGGGATATTCAATCCCTTCCTGCGCTTTTGAACAAAAACAAAAACTGGTGAGCTCGTCAATTAAATGTGAGATCAGTGTAAAATTATGCGAAATATTGAAAACACAAATCGAATATATGAAATTACTTATTAACACAAGAAAATCTAATTGAAGTTCGTTCTCGAAACATGGCACGATTTTTTCATTGACGCTCTCACCAATTATTTTGAAGATAAAGTTGCCCTTCAAATAAACGGACGTCCTTCGGTTCGACCTCCCTTTAGATCTTTGTTTTCTAATGTGAAACATTTAACAGGGACAGGTGCTTAGCTAGGATTGGTTCAAGGAACGGTTTGGGGGTGTGACGGAGAAAAGGGGTCTAAGCGAGGCCTGGGGTGATCACTCTGAAATGTATTATGTTTGACACTTGAGTTTGAGGCATGCACAAATATTGCGCCCTTTCCGTATTCTAGAAGACCTTTACAGAAATGACAAGAAATGACATTTTTAGGTTTCCACGTGCAATATCTGTGCCTCAAACGTAATGAAGTTTACATTGATCCATGTTTGCTGTTACGAGTGTTTTCCAAGCTTGGTTTATGGGATGGTGCTCAACCCCGAACTACCAATCCCTCGTCTATACGTCTGGGTGATGCGGATGACGGTTTTGCATTAGACATTCTTTACCCTCCTGAACTCCAGAATTGGCAAAATTGGGTTGGCGCGAGAGCCTGTTGCCTTTTTTTCATTTCTCAGAGACCAAAAGGATCACCAGTTACTATAAAGTGCTAAATACGCACTAAATTATATTTAAAAATGGTACAAAATATTTACATAAAAATGAACTGAAGCATAATATTCAAATATGGTAATATGTATATGAGATACTTCGCCTATGCCTAAACTGTTTAGATCATACGGATAACCACATGTTCGTCAGCTTGCAAAGGAGTAGTCTCACTGTGAAAGAGTTCATTAGTGTCGACAAGAGTTGCACACAATTTTCACTGCAAGACCCGTAGCCGAGGGCTTAAGCTAGGTTAAGCCCCCCCTCCTTCCGGAATTTCTTTCGCCCTTGAAGAGATTGAAGTTTGCCATTGGCTTAATACATTTGTACAGATTTGGCCTCCTGAAAAAATTTCTCGCAGTGGGAAAGTTTTTGCCCCCTTCAATTACCTGTCTGGCTACGTGACTGCTAAAAAATACTTGCTTTAAATACAAAATATTTTTCAAAAGTGGAATGGGTTCATTAATTTTGTGAAGGTGCTAGTTTATTAACTTTGATCAATTTAAGAAACAAAGTACAGTAACTGAGTAACAAGGACATAATATGGGCTAATCAGCCGGTCGCCATGGGAACCGGGCTTCCCGCCCCAAAGAATATTTTTGACTCCCGAAAATTCAATATTTTCATAATTTGAGTGCATATGAATATAATTTATATACTCCTCCAATGAGATATCATCCCCCTTGAAACTATTCCGTCCATTTTAGTACATTGCCTGGCTACGAGTGAAAGAGTTTAAGTCGAGATAGTTGTTCTGGGTCATTATAAAAAGGATTCTTATCATAACATACAACTTGATATAAATGAGGTTCAGTTCTTTTCGTTTGTAAATACATTTATTTAAATGCATATAGTATAAAACAAGATAAAATTGTGAAACTTAAAATTATAAAGAGGACTCTGGATGTAAGTGTAGTATGTTCATAGCGGTAGCAACCTTGAAAAAAGGGAAAAAAGGAAAAGGGTACAAAATCACAAAACATATATCAAAGCCAGAAGGAACTGTGGAAAATGGGACAGGGAGTCTGAATTGACATGGAGTTCAGACAGAGAAATTGTTTATCAAAAGAAATTTGACTTTTAAAATTGCATAAGATCTAGAGACTTTAGTATTATTTGAAAGCAGTAGCGGATCGGGTGGGCCAGGATTGAACCTGTCAATCAACAATACGAATTTTTAGCGACGTTTAAGGTAAAACGATTAAGCACAGAATGAGAGCAAATTTCATTGGAGTGAAAAACGCTAGAAAACTATCAAAGTTCCGTCTTAAATCTAGTTGGTTTCCTGCTGTAACTTATAGCAAAAACCTGGAAGATTATCTCGAAGCCACTAAAGTGGAATTGGCTAAAATGCCTATACACAATGTTTCAAGCAATACCTCTAAGGCAGAAAAAATTGCCCTACAGTCCCTCAAAAAGGACTGTTCCGTGGTCTTAAAACCATTTGACAAGGGAAGAGGTATCGCCGTGATTAACCGCTCCGATTATGTACATGAAGTCAACCGACAGTTGAATTCGGTGCATTACGAGAATCTAGACCAGGACATAACAAAAGAAACAAAACAGCTAGTTGTAGCACAACTTAAAAGTATGTGGCTCAACAAGGAAATCGATGAAACCACTTTCAACTATCTGAACCCGAATAATCACAAAAGTCGTACTCCGGTTATCTACGTCCTGCCTAAGGTGCATAAGACACCCCCGATAAACACGAAATTTATCGGTAGGCCCATAATAAGTGGCAATGGATCACCGACCGAACAAATCTCAGAATTTGTAGATTATTTTTTGCTTCCAGTCGTGAAACGACAAGAGACTTATGTCAAAGACACAAATCACATTATTAGTCTTCTGGAAGCCACTCAGCTACCCGAAAACGTACTTCTAGCAACACTAGACGTGGTTTCTATGTATACTAATACTCCCCAAGAGGAGTCAATAAATGTTGTCTGCGAAACATACCAGAACGCAAGCCAGAGCTTATACGAGATACCAAAAATCTCAACTGCCTCACTACGCAACCTCCTTAAACTCATTTTAGAAAGAAATTGTTTCGAGTTTAACGGAAATTTTTACCTACAAAACTCGGTTGTGCAATGGGCAGTCAAGCCTCGCCAGAAATATGCGATATTTTCATGTATAAACTTGAAAAAAGCATTATACCGACTGATCCTAGAATCATTCGCTGGTTTCGTTATCGAGATGACATTTTGCTGCTCTACAAAGGCAACATTTCGGAACTCTGCTCACTAGTGGAAAACATGAATAAAATTCACGAAAGGATTAAATTCACGATGGAAGCGTCTCACGAATCAGTCACATATCTAGACCTAACTATTTTCAAAGGCAAGAACTTTGAAACCCACGGGCGGCTGGACACAAAAGTCTATACAAAGCCTACAGAAACCTATCAATATCTTGATAGGACTTCTGCCCACCCACTCTCAACCTTTAAAGGGTTTATAAAAGGAGAAATATTAAGATATGTGAGACTGTCAAACAATGAGAACGATTTCATCTCTAAGAGGAACGCTTTCAAAGAAAAGCTCATTGCACGTAACTACACGGGCCTAGAATTTGATCATGCCATTAAAGGCATTAATTTTAAAGAACGATCAAATTATCTTTTGCCCAAACCACGTGAAAAAAGCATTCCACTAGTTTTCAAAATAAAATATACACCCCATTTGAGAACCAAAGAGCTAAAAGAAAGCCTGCTAAGACACTGGCACTTAATATCGGAAGATACGAATTTGTGCCAAATTTTTCCAAAGCCACCGATCCTAGCCTTTGAGAGGGCGCCCAACTTAAAAGACTATCTAGTTAATTCTAGATTGAAAAATGACGGTGAATTGGAAGTAAATCACGAGGACGAAGAAGAATGCTCTCTCGATGCCCTTATCGAGGCGCTCTGAAAGAGCTTAATTTTTGAAAAAAATTCTTGTTTTCGAATAAAGACCAGGACAAACTGAAAAGTCCGACTACTGATGAAGCTCAACATCTAAAACCAAGAGCAGAAACATGTCTAGTTAAAGGTTTGAGAAACCTAACAGAGCAGTACTTCAAAGTATCTGCGGTCTTTAACCCCACATCACAGCACAAAGATGCTACCTGTCTAATTACAAGACAGAATGTCCGTTAAGAACGCATAAAAATGTAAAAACTTTTGAAACAAGGGACTGAATACGTAGTATCAGATAATGCCACCGCCTACCCTTTTTAATTAATTTTTTAATTAACCAAATTTTAAGTTGACTTAAAACGGCTTTTGACAGACAAACAGGCTCAACACAGTATATATTCAGATGAACGAAACGCTGGTGTTGTCAGCAAGCAATCTGACGATTCATCGAGAAGAGGATAAGATGACACAAAGAGATAAAAAAAAAAAAGAAAAATATTGTTAATTTTCGAGAAAAAATGTGGCAGCAAGTTGGTTTTAGTGCTAATGATAATGTGAGTGAAATGTGACTAGTTTCACGTAATCATCACTTATCGTGGATAGCAGACAATGGAGTTTGGATGAGTAAACTTCGAATGCAGGTTGTTCGGTTCTGCCTCTACCCCATGGAACTGATAACCCTAGGGAGGGAGGGAGGGGGTTAATTGCAGATAGATGGTGAAACAAAATTTCACAGCGTACAGTGAAGGTGATGCCTCCAACTAGGAACGATTCTACGGAGGGAGGGGCTAGGCCCATATACTTAATCCCAATCCCCCAAATAATGCAAATTTCAAAGAGATTAAAGGACGTAAAGATATAGATGTGCTCAGAAAAGATACACATTTTAGACTAACCCGTCACCCCCCCCCCATGGGGGACCTTTATGTCCCCATGTCCCAGCGCTCCCCTAGAACTAGACATTTTCCCATGAGACTTTCTAACCTTTGCTTTAGAAAATATCAGAAAAGTAATCAATAGTTAGTATGTCTTTGTAATTGAAATTGAGTGTTTTTTACTAAACAAATATTTGCTGCACTGTAAAAAAATGTCTGTAAGTGTTACAAAATTTGTGTACAGTTACAGAGGGAAAAATAAAGAAATAGTAAAAGAATACATCAAAAAGTGCTGTCAACGAGTTGATAACACTTTTTATGTATCCACTGCAGGCTACAAATTTACATAAAATTAATGAAGGCAAACTGAAAGTGAGGTGACCGTGGCTTCAAGAATGACAACGCAAAATGCATGTATTTCACCTAAAGTTTTGTGACTCCCAACACATGTGAACAGCATACTGAGTGGCGGCAGCGGATGTTTTCAATTTTCTAGGACCAAAAAAAAACCTCCTTCCTTTTCCTCATAAATTAGATCACATGTCATCTACAAACTATCCAAAATTTCAAATATATTAGAAGAGAACAATTGCATGTACGGACATTCAAATAGGCAAGAAAGTTCAAAAGAACGTCTTATTCAGTTAGACACCCTACTCAGGATGACGATGACACTCCACCCCTCAGCTGGAAAAAATGTCTTTCTCTTCTTTCTTTTATCCAACCTGTATTGACAATGAAGTTTGGTATTGCGGAAATGTTCCAAGATAATGTACCTTAACAACGCCATTGAGCTCTCTGTATACTTGTAACGTCCAATTATTCTCTAGCTTGAACTTATTCCCCAAAACCATTAAAAGAAGGGTTTGCGGTCATGTCAAATATCGATATGTTAGGCGGGTAGTAATTCTTAGCAATTTGGTGAAATTTACATTGAAATCCGATGTGTGGTTCTCAAGATATGAGCAAGTAAAGTTGTCACATTTTCAAGAATAAGTATATTTGAAGCCAGCACATATGACATCATGTCCTCACATTGATGGGCAGTCTTTTCTTTTTCTTTAAAATTTACAGGCAATTTTTTTTCTAAACAGTCGAATATTGTCACGATATGATTGCATAAGTAGCATGACAAATTTACAAACTTTTTACTCCCCACAAGAAGGTATTATTCCTACTAATTTCAAGGTCAAAACAACAGTCTAAAAGATTAAAGGAATCTTGAGAAATACATGTCCGATTTGAATGAAAGTTTCACCACATGGTGTAGATTTGGTTTCTCGTAGATGTATAAAAATTAAATTTTTGCTTTAACTTCCCCTTTAAGGCCATGATTTTTTTTTAAATTGGTTAATCGGATAATAAAACTTCATTAATGGAAATAAAAATGGACTCTCATACATTTGTCATTATTTCATTTAATGTAAAGTAAGCAGTATACAGATGAAGCTAAATACAAACAACGCCATAATTTTAGAGAGATGTTTCCAGCTTTTTATGTCTATTGAATGTAAACCTTTTTCTCTAAATCAGTGGTTCCCAACTTTTTGAACTCCAAACACCCTTATCTGTTCGCTGTCTCCTGATGCCCCTTCGCCCATAACAAGAAAATTGAAGACCCAAAAATGATGCATTGTTATCATGTTTTGACGTCGTATGGAGGAAAGTTTTGACCTAATTTTTTCCATGTTTAAAATGTTATATTTATACGTTAAAAACAGGTCTCGGCCTTAGATATGTTTTCCCGTCAACGGTAAATTTGATTACCTTTTTTAAACTGTGTGAGCATGGACCATTTTTTTTTAAATAGTAATCGCAAAGGATTGTGGCATAGATTTTTGCAACGCGTCGTTTTTGTAAATGTCTTATTACTATGGCCGACTGCGATGTAGAACGAAACCATTTCACAAGTCCTTGTAGTTGTTTTTTGCAAAAGGGTCTTGGGACCATGCAGTGATTTACCTACCAGGGGAGCCGATCCTGGGGGAAGGCGCAAGGCAATTTCCCTACCAATGAAAATATCGGGTGAACATATCGTTTTGCCCCCAATAATTCAGGTAGATTTAAAAAAATAACAAGCAGAATTAACAAAATACAAATCTGAAGAATACAGAGGATCTTAGGGCTTCAAAAAAAAAGAAGAAAAAAAAAAGAAAAAAAAACCCGTCAGTTTGAGCCTATTAAATTGTAATAGTAAAAATCATTTATGATGCTCCATCTATATGTTTTGCATATTCCCGTCAATGTGTTAATTAACACTCTTGTGTTCTTCATTACGAGATGAAGCTTCATATATTCATTGGTAATTTTTTCCTGGAAGATTCTTTAACTTTTTCCTTTAACCTTTACTTTTAGTGAAAATAAAAAAGGGAAAAGGACATCCATGAGTTTTACTAGCTATAGAACAGCTGTTTTTAAATGTAAAAGTTCAGCCTATGGGCGGATGGTAGCCTATGTAGACTATGTCATAGGCTCGAAAACAAGTAAAGACTTTTTCTTTAAGAAAGCAACCGTTCCAAAAATCTAGTGTTATTATATAAATTTACCCCTCATGACATTCCGTATATTGCCCTCATTTTAGTCAATGGGGATGAGAACCATGATGGCGGATCATGGTACTCGAGCGCCCCAGTTGTCTGCCAAACTTCACATACGTTGAAAAAGGAAAGTTATGTTTAAATCACTAATCCGCCATGAGCTTCCATCTCCCTGCATCATCATGACACCTGCATCACCATGGCACCTGTTTCACCATGGTATTTCTTTCACCATGACGGATAGGTTAGTTAGTTAGTTAGTAGTTAGTTAGTTAGTTAGTTATTTAGTTAAATAGTTAGTTAGTTAGTTAGTTAAATAGTTAGTTAGTTAGATGGAGTTAGTTAGTTAGTTAGATGGAGTTTTACGGCCCAGTCTCTAACCTATTGGTTCAAGTAGAGCCGGACAAGGCCTTTTTTCCATGGCAGTTAGGGAAAATTTTATATTTATTTAATCATTATTTCTTACCAATGAACTCTCGCAGTACTTTTATTTTTTTTTTCTTGTTTGTTTGTTTGGTTGGTTTTTCAAAACTATGACTATGGCAGGTCTGGTAAAGTTGCTTCATTAGGAAGTTAAAAGAATAACAAGTTATTTATTATCCATTATTAACTTCTCACTATGAAAGCCTCTTTCCTCTAAAGTGAATTCACCGAGACAATCCTCCTCATACTAAATTAAATTACATAACATCCGGCATCTAAAACCTAAAGTTTTTAACGAAGGAAATCGTCCGTACCATAAGACCCACATTAGGCTGAAAGGATCATGCAGTAATCTTAACGTAGAGATTGAGGGCTTCTGGTAATAATAATTATTGCATGAGTAATGTAGAATGATGTATATCTTCTGACTCAACAATTTCTAGTTTTGATAAATACTTGAAGGGAAGGGGCAGAATCATTTTATAGAAATTGTCCCTCTCCCAAAGGGCTAGCCCACGCTCCACATTTTACTTATTTTGCAAATCAACGATCGTCAAGCCAGTACTGGGCAGGGGACACTGGCTAATAGACGAATCCAATCAGCGCTTGTGTTTAGTGACTTTAGACAGCCATTAGTGGGGTCCATCAGCCTTAAACCGTCTTCATTTTTTGTCTACATGAATTTCAAACCCTCATACGCAGTGAAATTGAGGGAATCAAGAAGGATTTCAGTGTACAACCATCCATGCTTTATATAAGTAAAGAAATTGAAAGATTAAAAGGTGACAGACCCCAGTTATGGCAGACTGAAATCAGACCATCACTTGCTGTCGTGTCTATACGGGATATGATTGATGCTCTTGACCAAGCCATTCATTGAATTCCTAGGACGAAAACCAGCGGGGAAATCTTCTTACCCACTCTGTATCTCTAAATCTCATACAACTGCTCTACCAGAAAATTTGAAATTGTCAAAGCACGTGTGAATTTGTCTATAAGTTATTGTTCTCTGCCAAAAGATGATTTACTGTAGTGCCAATATGATATTGAATAAAATGACCCTAATTAGCAGATGCTTCACCACAAAAATGAAAAGAGCACATTTCAAAAAGCGGCAAAACGTATCAAATCAGGATGAAACCATTTTGAATGACGCTTCCCTATGATCAAAGATGGTCGAGATGACGATGAAAGGGGTTGATATTGTGGGCAGGGGGCATTGGAAGGTGGTAAGTTTTGAATGTTTGTTTAGAATAGCACTCCCCCTTGCATTTTTTTAAATCCGGATATATATCCACGCTTAAGAGAGAGAAGAGCTTAGAAAATTAGCATTTATGAAGACATTACACAAATGTCTAAGTTACCCACAATTGCCACCAGGTGTACTTCTGCTCGTAATAGCAACAGGAATACAAAACGGTTTTTAAGGGAAAAGCGTAAACATAGGGTGCATTCTGCAGAAGTATGGGGCAGACGCTTAGGCAAAAGGAAGGATTGGGGGTTCTAACCAAAATAGCCCGAGTTTGAACTACAAGGTTATGGCAAAAATGATCACTTAAATCTTGATTACTTTCGAGGCAAAACAATAGCCTATTTCGAATCTGGGGAAACCAAAAGACTGTTTCCAAGTGGCGGCGCCTCAATGTCAATGTGAATGGCGGGGGACTAGGGGCAAAGATCAATGTTGGGGCACAGGGCAAAACCGAGTCCAAAGCTTCCTTCCTTAGGGTGGGAGTCCAAGGGCGAAGCCCCCTGAAGCTCTGAGGTTTTTGCATATCTCCGGATGGAAAATGAAGTCTCCGGAGACGTATATTATTTGTTTTTTTCGTTTAACCCAACTCCTGATTTTTTCGGTTAACCCCAACTCCAGACTGACCTAACTTTGGGGGGGGGGGGGCAAGTGAAGGGCAAGGACAGAATCTGGAGGAAAGTGCCCCCTCTGGTCCCCACCGTAGCGCCGCCACTGTCGTTTCCAGTATAGGAAAGGTGTACACCCCTCCCTTAAGACGATTTTCCCATGTCACACAACAACAATTCTCTTAATCAGACCTATACAATCCTGTCTACACGTCTAGTGTGATAGGAATACGACTTTTAAACTTCAACCGGCACTGAATCAAAGAAAAGGCAACACCTTTCTTCAAAACTACAGGATTTCTTCGACAGTGTCAAAAGCGAATTACCTTCATTGGCAAATTATTATTTCTTGGCTATATAGGGAGTCATCCACTTTGTTAAGCCAATTTTGGTTTTCTGGATGACTTCCTTTCACATCATATTATAATATGTAATGTGATGAAACAAATAAATGAAATGAAATGAAAAGATATCATGTATGAACCTCAGTGAAAAGTAAAAAATACAATATTGACTATGAAATCATAGGAATCATAAGGTTCTTAGAATCACGTTTTTTTTTTTCTTGAAGGGAAAAGCTTATTTCCATCGTGAATATATGAACGTGCAAAACAAAAGTTGGAATATTGCTCTGTAGTTTGATGGGATTTCAACAGTGTACCCAATTACACACTCTCATCTGTTCGGAGGCATGGTACAGATCGGCTTTCGGTCGTAGCCATTTCAAGTGATAAGTAGAGGTCTTGCATTTAACAGTAACTAAACGGTGAAGTAATTACAAGTGTAGTAAGCTACTTTTGTTAATAAGAGTGTTTCTCAATCGTTTGATTACATTTGAATTTAAAGTAGGGAAGCGCAGTCAGATTATACTGAAGCCTCTCCTAGTTATTGGTTAGAAAATACGCTTAACTTAAAGCAAATTTGTTTGTGGTTAAAAAGTTGTTTGTTCGAAGGATACTTAGACAAGATACCTTTTAGAGAAACTAACAGATCGCATTTGTTAACTCGACGGGCGACAACATTGAGACGTGTGCCCCCGAGTTCTGTGTTTGCAAGTCACAGTTAACAACCGACTTCACAAACTGGTCCTTCCCCGAACAAAGGGTAATAAGAAAAACATTACGAAGCTCGGTCGAATAGAATTGGACTGGTCCTCAGAGAACTTTAGCCTCCGGCAGTGAGAAGCCTTATCCGTGAGGATGAAACCAGGCTAAACCCTCTGAATTGACCACCAGAACCCATGTAGCCGATAAGCTCCATTGTTGGAAATGTCCAACATTTAGTTTGAAATGGCGAAATCTACTGCTTCTACAAGACTTCTGATTTCTAAAGAAAAGCGAAATATTTGAAGGATTCAGAAGTCCCTTTGTAAAGGAAAAAAGGACAGAGAAGCTGGATGGTATGAAGAGAAGACTTTTGAAAGCAGTTAATTCCCGGTTTCTGTTTCTGTTTGATGGTTTACAAATCACGTTTGCGAGTAATCTACGCTTCCACATAATTTCAATTCTCTACCCTGTAGGGCTTGGCAACATTTAGTCGCTCGCTGTGTAATTAGGTGTCCCCGATGTACGTTAAAATGAAATCTTTTTCTTCCTAGATTTCATGGAATCAAAGAACCGTATTCATTGAAAGAGAAATTTTAATTGTACCAAATGAAACCTTCTTTTCCAAAATAGGCCTATAGACCCATCCCCTTCTTTTTCTTGCTCAAGAATTACAGGAATACCAGTAAAAACTGAAAGGTGCTAAAATGAGTAAAACGCCTACCCGGTCGATGCAAATGATCGATTTTCTTCCTTAACTTGTGATAATGGTTTTTCAAAAACTTAAGAAGTATTTATCGCTCTTTTCTAAAAAAAATAGTTAGTTTCCAAAAGAACAGATGTGAAAATTCTTTCATAAGCTTGGGTAAGATTTTCTATGGCTTCTTCTAAATTTTCATTTTTTTTTTGTGGAGTGAGAAAACTAAGTAGAATACAATTTTTAGATCTTTTTTCACACATCTTATTAAATCTGTCTATCAAGTTGTCAACATTTTACAATTATTAACCGTTGTATTTTAGGAGAAATGCAGATGCAGTGGACTGCCCTGATCCATGACTGGCTCTGGAGAGTCATGTGACAACATTTCTGTTCTCCCTTAATGTAAAATCTACTAGAAGTAACTGCTTGGTTTACGAACAGTTATTGTAAGATTTTTCTGTTGTTCAAAATGGGAGGGGGGGGGGGGCTGCGGGGCGACAGTCCCGAGTGAAAATGAGGGGCGGAAGCATGCTCCCGCCCCCAATTCCCGGGTCAGTAAATCCCTTTTTCATTTATGTGATATTCTTAACTCTTCTTTCTCATGAAATTCCGAGTTCTTTTGAATACAAGCGCCAATTTTTAATTTATTGTTTCAAAAAAGCAAAATTTTCCGCGCGCTTCAACGTGCAATTCCTAATGCATAAGTTCTGTCTTATGATAAACCTTTTCTAGCTTTGGAAAATAAAAAAAATCGAAATTTGTCATTTGTGACACCAGATCTTCAAGTGGCACCGGCAACTTCAGTGCTATTTTTATAAATTTTATTTAAAAAAATTCCAAATTTTCTCCATTGTAAGCTTTTGACTTTGAAATAGTTTGTCTAAAATAAACAAAGTTTCGGAAACTTTTAAAACTTTTTTGGAGAGCGTCAGTTCGTAGACCTTCAAGATAACATTATGTAGCAGCAACGATCTTCAGTCGACAGGTCGATCACCGTGCAATCATTCTCAGATGTGCCAATATAGGAAGTGCAGATTCTTCGAACAGTTATCCCTCAAATTTTCAATTTTCCTTATACAAGAAACCCAGAATCCAAAAATGTCTGCAATACAAGCTCCATAGCCACAAATATTTGTTTCAAAAAGGCAAAAATTTCTTCGCGCTTCGCGTGCCGCAAATTACGCCCCTAATACAGTGGTCTTAACGCTTCAAAGAAAACTCGGAAAATTTGGGTGCTTCTCCCTTTCCCCTGGAGGAGTCTTTCTACCTCCCTGCTCCTTAGCTACTACTTACAAGCCTGAGAAATGCCATTTTCGGCTGTCTGAGGGATCCGATATTTCAAAATATCCTCTACGATCCGCTCCAACTGACGGTGACGCTCCGGTTAATAGTGTTTCGGGCAAGACTTCAGGCAGGGAATCATTTGCCTATACACGAAGTGCTCTCACATATGCCTTTTATCAGTTACCTTTCAACACTGTCAGTCTGTGAGTAGATGGGTCCTTTAGTGACTTGAAGAATTAAAATATTATCAATGTTCCTCAGTTTGCAGAGGGCATATATACACGAGAATTGTTGTCTACTGTAGCATGGCTGGAAGAAACGAAGAATTCTACCTTCTTAAGTGCCCAGTTTCATTTGAAAAATAACTTACAGCATACATTTTTTATTTAAAAAATCTTTCTTCCTGGTTGAAAAAAGCGAAAAATTTAGCATCAAAAATGTAACTTTCGGTCAATGTGGTAGGGTGAGGTGCATAGTCCACAAATTGCTCCGCCCCCTCCCCACTTTCAAATTGCTTCCTACGCCACTGGTCAGTATTTAACCAATTTGAGTACCACCAATAAACTAAAGCAAAGCAGTTGGTACCGGTATATGTCTCTCAAAAATGTAATGAAACACCGAGGGAAACAATCCAGTGATTCACAATTGTAAAAGCAATGGCGGCACCAGAATGTCAAAATTTGGAGGCGAACTAAGGGCAAAGGATAATGTTGGGGGAAAAACTTTCAGGCGCAGCACGAAACCGATCCCAAAGGGTCTGTTTCTGAGGATGGGGACCCAGGAGAAAGCCCTGGAAGCTCAGAGTTTTAGCATATCTCCGGATTAAAAATATAGTCTGTGAAGGGCAAATTATTGATTTTGTACGGATAACTGACCTAAGTTGGGGGCAAGTGGGGGAAAGGCCAAAAACTAGGGGAAAATGCATGTCCCCTTTTGCTCCATTTAGCGCCGCCAGTGTGTACTTTTTTCCAAAGTCCTCCCGACTCTCCAGCAAAGAGCCGTTCAGCAAAACCAAAATTTTAAACAAATTTTAAACTGCTTCGAATACCAAAGAAGCTGCACGTCCACTGAAGGACAACACTACCAACCACACGGCCCTCAGACCATTTACTGTCTGATAGGACCATGATCCTTGCTAGATTAAACCAGAACGTCAGCATTTGGGGCGTTTAACTCCAATAAGACAAGCAAACCAAACCCAAAATATAATCCATTACAAAAGTGCTGAAGTTTTTAAAATTTCAAAGATTTCAAATTATTTTGAGCTACAAATAGCTGAATTCCTTTTAAAATAGCTGATTTATATGAAAATTAGGTGCCTTGGATTTGAGTTACTTCATAACTTTCTTTTTAATTCCACAAAATATGACATTTTCTCTTCCACAAAAGCAAGCATATGGGTAGGTGAGCATTTCAGTTTATGGGGGTAGAAGGTTTTTGCCCGAAGGTAAAACTCTGACCGAAAGACTACTGTATTTAAGACTATCTACCATTAGTTGGCGCGGGGAGTACAGAAAATTCTGAAAAATTGCAAACCCTCAGATAGTCTGAAATGGCATTTCCCAGGCTTGCGCGTAAAAAATAAGTCACTATTCAGAGATTTCATTAGCAATAAAATAAAAAAGGGGGCAACTTGCTATAAGTGATCAGAAAATTACCACATAAAGTGTACCACTACCATCACATCTTTTATGTTTATCAATGAAAAGTGATCGTAATATTGAAAAAACGGAGATTTCAAAGTGTATGCAGCCCTGCTAAGTTCTGTTCAGTATGTGTTCTACCGAAGCACTACTATCGGAAAACTGAACCTACTGCCACTGTACTTGGTACTAAGAATAAGCAATGGAGTAGGGAAAACAAGCCAGTGAGCCACACCTGGAAATAAACCGTGGCCGGCTCGACTTGAACAAATTGGTTGGACACTGAGCCGTAAAACTCCATCTAACCTAACCTAAGCGGAGCACCATCACCATTGGCGAAGGGCGTGAAGAACGGTTGGAAAAATCGAACCCCTCATACAGCCGAAAATGGCATTTCCCATGAAGGTTGGTAACTAGAAATGAAGCAGTCGTTATTTTGAGCTTTCTTTTGCAATAGGAATTTTCTTCCATTGGAAAAAAAGGAAACTTGCCAAATGATCAGAAAATGTCAAATAAAATATACCACTATCGGTAGATGAAATGAATGATCTTCTATCTTTTCGGGAAAAACATGAACAACGGAGTTAAAAACATTGTGTTTTTGATTAATATTGCAACTTTTAGCTAAATTCAATTGCAATATCCACTTCATGACTGAAATTTTGCGTGTGCTTACCCAAACTTCCGGCTATAAATGATTTAACTTCTAACATCTTTTCAAAATATGCCACTTTTACAAGATTGAATTAAATGAATTTTCAGGCATACTTAAGGGACATTCTCACACTTTTTTAATGTGTAATTGAAAAGCAGTTAACCCGATTTCCATTGCCGTTGCGCGAATCTCGCCTGTCGGGGTAGGATAGATGGCAAACTATTAAGTACTATGAGTACCTGAACATCTCCGTCGTCAGAGTAATTTGGTAATTGAAAACATCTACCCTAAAACTGTTGTTAAACCTTCACCAGATTATTTCATCAATTTGCTCAAATTTTTTCCAAGATGAGAGTCTATATTCAGTGGAGCTGCTGAGGTTTTTTTTTTTATAGACGAACCCGATCAGTGCTTGTGTTTGGTGATTCTAGGCAGCCATTAGTGGGGTCCATCAGCCTTAAATTGTCCTCAATTATGGTCTACATGAATTTCAAACCATCATATTAAGTGAAATAGAACTGAAGGAATCAAGATACAATTTAGTGTACAACCATCCATGATAGAGGTAAGCGCAGAAATTAAAAGATTACAAGTTGATAGACCCCAAGTATAGCCGACTGAAATCAGACCATCACTTGCTGTCCGGATTTGTCTTTATAAGCTGTCCGAAATCTTTGTTATCATCTTTAGTTTTCCATAAAAATAAATACATTGAATATAGCTTTTTTTTTGCGTTCAAAGTCTTGAAAGAATTCATCCAATCTGCCATTTGGGTTATTGTGTTGCGCAAGATTTAATATCAGGCTGAGAGATTAATATTCCTTAAAGTGTCTCGATTTTTTTTATTTTCCATGAAAATGTTGAAGGTATGATTCCGTTTTATTTTTCGGGCAATTTTTTGGAAAATAAAATCGGCTATTCGAACTTTTCGCAAGGTAAACCTTACAAATAATAGCTTTCTTGAGCTGCTGAGCTGCACAAATGTGTATTGAATATTTGTACTCCTTGAACTGTTGAAAGCTTTTCATAAAAATTTACCGTGACTTTGATGTTTTCTCAATTTTCGGGCATATCTCTTTAAGATTTCGGGCACGCTTATGAATGTTCTGTGTAATTAAAACCATGCCTTATTTCTAATACTCAAATGCATGGTTGACAGATTTTTCCCAGTGTTCTGATTTTAAATCTTGTGGAAATTTTGGAGGCCTTTTCTCCCTCCCCGCCTCGTTCGCCTATGAGCGCAAGCTTCTTCGTAATAGAAACTGTGCAAGTGTTTTAATTTCTTTACCACATTTTTCAAAGTGAACTCTGTTTCACTAGAATAAACACCGTAAAAAATGTCACAGACATGTTGTAGGATAACAGAACGAAAAATAAAGAAATACAATACGGATATGGAAGTGAGGCTGTCAATATTTTGAAACTGATTGACAGCACTTTCCCGTTTTTCATGTATTTCTTTTTTTATCTGAAAATGTACAGAAATTTTTTACAAGTGCAGAATGAAATAATTGAATTCCAAAGGAGGTGTCATATCTGTCTCTCTGTTTGCCTGTGTTTCTGTTATATTATTTTTCAGTTGAAATCATGTACGGAGATGGGTCGTGGGTCGGCCAAAATATATAGTATTTGGACAAAACTTTGTGCTTTCTTTTTTCATTCTCTAAAGCTTCGTGAGATACTCATCTGGAATTTTTATTATATCTTAAGCGGAGAATACTTGGAATTAATCTACCTTATAGTAATAAAAAACGGGAACTCTAAAATGGTGTTTAGATTTTAAACGTTTTGCAAATTTTTTGGCCTCCTCTTCATACATTTAGATGCAAAACACACTGCTGTAATTCCTAAACGTTTCGTTATAAAACTCGTATAATTGCTAATACCCAGTGGTTAATTCTTAAACATGTTTAGCATTTAAACGTGCTCAACAAAGAAGAGGCAAACAAAATCAATGTTCAATTTCTAATCTAAACGCATGTTAGAGAGTTTCCGTAACTTCGTCTGTGGTCGTCTTTTAACACTGTAGAAGAATCCGATCAGCGCTTGTGTTAAGTGACTGTAGGCAGCCATTAGTGGGGTCCATCAGCCTAAAACCGTCTTCATTTATGAATTTCAAACCCTCATTTTCAGTGAAATTGAGGGAATCAAGATAAAATTTAGTGCACAAATCCCTGATACAGGTAAGCCAAGAAATTGAAATTGAAAGTTATGGCTGACTGAAATCAGACCATCACTTAATTTGTGTGTATAGTCAAGTGCAATGGTTTAAATCTTCAAAGGTTGAGGTCAAATGGTCACACTGATTAGTCCAGACTGAGAGTAACTGAACAATACATGATGAATTTCTACGGTTCAAAGGATTGATTTATTGAATTAAACGTTAATCCTATTTGTTTTCAGAACAATGAAAGTCAGCTTTTTAGAAGAATTTGTAGGATTCTTGTAGATATACAGTTTACCGGTATTGGGTCTTAATTGCACCACAGTTTTGCCAATTGCTTGTCACAATTGTAAATCACATAATCCTTACACAGACCGATTTTAAGTGGTAACACGTCAATTAGCTGTAAGACGGGGTAGAAGTTCCTTTTCTGTTAACTTTGTACACTTTAAAAATTGCAGTAAATCTTACAGTGCAAAAAGTAAAGAGATGCACCAAGACTACAGAAAAGGTGCTGGCAACTAAATTTCAGAAGTTCAAGAAGCACTTTTTCTGTAATCTCTTTGTATTTCTTATTTCTTAATTTCTTTCTGTAATGTTACAGACATTTTTTACAGTGTTATAGTGCTACAAGAAGCTTGGTCTGCATGCAGAAGCAGTGTGTTGCCGCATTTAGTTGGTTTGGCCCTGTATAAATCGATTACTAGCAAACAATTATGAAATGACCTCCTCTTTGGGAATTTCAATATAGTCTTCGACAATGCTTTTAATTTTCATTTACTTTTTTGGATAATATCAACATTTTACACAATATACAGCTGTGCTTAAGATGTCAAAATGCTGTCGATTAGCCCCGAATGGCTTCGTGTAAAATGCGTATGGTTGAAAGGAACATGAATAAAACATTGCTTCGGATGGATAGGGTTGACAGAATTTTAAAAGGAAAATCAAAAGAAAAGTAGATACGAAAAAGGTTTCGAGCAACTAGTCAGAACAACTGTACATTAATTCTTAATATGGGGGTCTTTTTCTTTTTTAAGTCTTTAGTGCGGGTGTGGGAGTTTGATAAAAGGGACTAATAAAGTGAAAGGCCAAAATAAGTCGGCTCGTATTATTGAAGAAATTTTTCAGAATAAAGTTTGCGCAAATTGTCAATAACTTGATTTCTCATGGCATATAAGCAAGATTTCTGCAAGTATCATATAATTATCTGGACCTTGAGTGGAGCAGTTTTGTGTTTCCCTTGCTCGCATTAAAAGAAACAGTATTTCCACCAGTGGTGCACACCCAGGAGTTTTTACTAAGGGCTGGGAATTGTGGGGAGACTATATGGACCGTCACGATCAGCAATCAGTCGGCGTGAAGCCGAGTAATTTTTTTTGATAGAATTATACCTTAGATGGTAGGAAATTACTCTTCCCAGGCCCAGCAAGTAAATATCTGGTGTATTTTCTCGATGGGAAACGATTCGCTTCTTTTTAACATGAAGATAGTCAAAATATGGTGACACATGTTTCGCTACCGTAAAAAAGTCGGCATGGTGATATGTGTACATTTTCTGTTTGTTGTTTGGAAAGGACGGAGGAATGGCAGTTACCTCTGTTGAAAAATTGTAACTTAAACTTGTGTTCATCTGGTCCCCAGCATGTATGGTATAATAGTCCCTGGTAAAAATGTCGTGCATTGTGACAATCTTTAGCCTGCTCCGAGAAAATTGGTGAGGTATGAGCTAATAAATTGAAACTGTTGATAATACGGACTGCTTTCTTTGGCATCACATACACTACTTACAGATACAATGTGAAGAGGCGTTATCCCATACACACAACATTACGATATGACAGTTGGGCGTAAATCATTACTTACAATGATATATAGTAGTTAAAACTTGGCCTAGCCTTACAATATTTCTTATCGTAAACATAAAATCTCCAGCAGCTTAATCATAACAAATTAAAATTTGACTAGCGTCATAAAGATGAAGGTTTAAATGAATAGCGGCTTCTTCGGACCTGCAATGATTTCAAGTATCAACAGCAAACCAAACAGGTAAAATAGTGATAAGGGCATTGTAAGTCCGATCCAACCATATAATGTTGCGATTTCCTTGCTTTCCAGCCTAAGTCGGAGAGAACTTTTGCGCTCTTACTGCAATTATGTCAACGGCATCCTTTGCATTATTGGATCAGGAAGGTGTTATTAGGATGAAAGGAACGTTGCTTACTGAACCAATAGTTCCGACCGGAGTCTAACTATCTCAGGGTCTTTATATTTGTACATTTGTACAAACGACAATCGTGGCGCCAGAATGTCAAGGGGGGCGGGGGACTAGGGGCAAAGAATAGTGTTTAGGAGAAAATTTTCGAGCAGCGCGGGGAAGCGCGAAGAGAGTCCAAAGCGGCCGTTCCTGGTAGTGGGGATCCTGGAAGCTCAGAGGTTTGAGCATATCTGTGAATGAAAAAATAAGCCTCTGGAGAGGTATATTATTTATTATTTGGTTTGCTCTACTCCTAAGTGACCTAAATTGGGGGGCAAGGCCAAAATCTGGGGTGGCAAATGTCCGTTCTTTCCCCCTACACCGCAGCCACAAACAAACGATTGTTTTAAAACCATACCTTTTACCGAAGTTACGATACAGAATATGCCGGGACCAAAATGCTTCCGTTCTTTTTTATCGAGAATTCCCTTAATGCATACACAAATTTACTTAGAGAATATATGGCATTATCCAGTGATATAGGAAATACATGAAATTACAAGCCAGAGGGTGCCCCGCTGAGTAGCCTACATTTCCCCTCTAACCAAAATTGAAGGTAATGATCATGGTTGTAATTTATTCCTCTTGATTCCTCTTGCATACGTCTCTTGTTTTAACTAATCTCTTAAATCACGAAGGAACTAATCGTAATAAACCCGCGGGTGAGTTAGATGGGATTTTACGACACATCGTCACGAATGTGTCGTTTACTGTCACATAGAAAAGAAAGGGGTGCAATGCTTACTTAAAAGTAAAAAAGGGAGTCAACACCACTTGAATGTTTTGCAAATGCGGGAGTTATGTCTAAAATTTCTATAAAGGTTACTTTCCTTGAGGAAGCATTGGATAAAGGAATAATTTGTCTGTTCGAATGAAGTTTTTAGGTCGGGCACAAAGTAGCTTTTCTGGCGAATGTCATTATTCATAACGCTTAAAACCCACGGATAATAACCATAGAAATGGTGTGAGAGAATTAGTTAATTAGTTAGTTAGATAACATTTTGAAGCTCAGTTTCTAATTGGTTTAAATAGTCGGGTCGCCCAAGGTCTTTTTTCCAGTTGTGGCTCGCTGGAGTGTTTTCCCTACTCCATTGCTTATGCTGAACTCTAAGCACAATGGCAATGGTTTCCATTTTTCGGTAGGCCTATCACCTTACAAAGATTCGAACTCCATACCTCATGGCCGCAAGTCGGATGCTCTAACCACTTGACATACCACCTAATTAGTAATAACGTAATTGTATAATAACATAAAGGGCTTGGATGTTAAACTTGAAGAACTCAAACGTTTAAGCTATATTACATACGGTACGAAGAAGTAAAAAGTTTCAGCATGGAAAGAATGAACATTGTGACAAAGTAATGATATTGGAGATATAGACATCAAAGAAGTTCAAAATACTTCGAGTAAAACGGTGTGCAGAATCATATCAGATAAAAAATGCAGAATCATATCAGATAAAAAAATGCAGAATCACACCAAATAAAAAATGCAGTCATAGCAGATAAAAAACAGGGCTTAAATATAGGTATTACTATTAGAGGAAACTAGTTAGACGGAGTCAGAGCTCCTCTTTTTTCGGTGGGGGGTAAGGGTACAAACAGCATACCCTTACATACTCTAAAAATGTCTCTTCAAATTGGAAAAGAATCAATTCAATTCAATTTCAATTTCATAGAACTTTATTTCAGTCTTTCATATAGAGAAATATGTAATAAATTGTTTGTATGTACAGGGTACTGAAGAGACTGGGGAGTGACAACAAGAAGCTCCAGGGAGCTTATGTAAGTTGACACCCCTTTACAGAGACTTAAATTAACAAAGAACAATTACTACAAAACACATATATAATACAAAAAAAAGAAACACGAAAACACAAATAAATGGAACAGATAGCAAAGAATTAAATTTATTCAAAGGTAGTTGGTGATAAAATGACTTTTTAATCGCTTCTTAAATGTACTTAAAAGTTTACACTCTTGAATATCATTGGGAAACGAGTTCCATAATTTGGGACCATTAAACCGAATTCCAAACTGGGAGGATCTAAGTCTAAAAAAGGTATTGCTATGTGGTTCCGATGTCGACAGGGGTAGGAATATGTGCCAGTACGCAATTCAAAGTAAGTTTTACATATTGACGGGAGTGAATCACTCAACCAGTTGAATATGAAAATACCAGTATAATAACGATTAATATCATAAATATTAAGGATATTGAGATTGGCAAAGAGAGGTTTTGTGAATTGCAGATGGACTTCATTACAAATGTGGCGCAGAGCTCGCTTTTGAAGAATGAAAAGAAGTTGAATTCTAGAAGTATATGTGCTACCCCAAATGACATTACAATAAGTAAAGTACGGAAGGATAAGGGTATTATACAAGGTACATGGGCGTCCGCAGAAATTTTTACAAGGGGGGGGGGGCAAGGCCATTCATGGATGATTGAATTGTATACACTATCTAAGCGGAGCGCCACTATAGGTTGGCGCGGAGCGTACAAGAAAATTTTGGGCTTTACAAACCCTCTAGATGGCCGGAAACGACACTTGGCGAGTGTTATAAGCTGCATGTACCCGGCCCTGAAACAGGAATTTCATGTCTGTAATTTTAGATTTTTAGAATTTTCAATGTAAAAAATTGTTGAAGGGAAATCTGCCTCTCTGTCACGGCCTCGCACGCCTATGCACGATAAAACTTACGCTGTCAAACAGCCTGTATAGGCCTATATCCGTTACCCAATTATGAATCACACAACCCCCCCCCATATTCACCTTGTATATCCTATTTACATCCGCGCGTCGCCACTTGAGATCAGCATGGGACCAAACCAAGCCAACGCATTCATCAATAGTCGGATGCCATATGCACACTACATACCTGAAAACCAGTACAATTTTGGCATAGTTTTTACAATTACAAATTTCCAATAGATGTCACGAATGATGGTCCCCAAATTTCGATTTCACTATTCAGCATACCATCCTCTCTTTTGCTATTCGTGGTCAAATGTCCGCATATTTCACGAGTAGAAAATGACGCTGTGAGTGAAGATATTTTGATGATTTATTTTTAATTTTTTTTATTTAAATTTTTAATTAATTTTTTCACAAGTTTGATTTTCCGGGGGGGGGCAAGTGCCCCCTTGCCCCCCCCCCCCACCTTCCGGACGCCCATGACAAGGTAACCATGATTCTGCGAGGTAACAGTCCTCGAAGCCCATTTAAAACTCCAACACCTCGTGAGACTTTCATACATACATGCTGGATGTGATCTTTCCATGTAAGATTCTTATCAATATAAACTCCGAGAAATTTGGTAGCTTCACAAAAAATAACTTTAACACCACAAAGGTGGACACAGTCTTTGTCTGCACTGAGATACTTGGATGGTGATCGGAATACAATAGCAGTAGTCTTCTTTACATTGAGTAATAATTTGTTTGCATAAAACCAGTTTTGTATATAGACAAAATCATTTTGAATATTACGTATCAGATCTTTAATGTCATAGCTAGAATGAAAGAGGCTTGTATCGTCAGCATATGAGGTTATACTGAAAGTATCACTGGCTGTATAAAGGTCGTTGACATAAATAATAAAAAGCAATGGCCCTAATATAGATCCTTGAGGGACGCCATATGTAATTGACTTAGAGACCGATTTTATGTTATTAATAACCATAAACTGACGACGATCAGTCAGGTAGCTTCTAAACCAGTCCAGGACATTACCACGGACGCCGTAGTACTCAAGCTTATTAAGTAAAATATTATGGTCAAGAGTATCAAATGCTTTCGAAAGATCAAGAAATATGCCAGAAGCAAAATGATTCTTTTCGAAGGCTTCCATTACTTTATTGGTAAAGTGTAAAATAGCATGTACAGTGGAATGGCCAGGACGAAAACCAAATTGATAGTCGTAAATTAATTTACGTTTCTCAAGATAAGAATATAATCTTGAGAACATAAGTTTTTCAATTACTTTTTACTGATTTTCGTAGCACGTAGGGTCGACTGTCTTTTGTCTGTGACAAACAGTTTCAGCTTTTATATCCACACGGTTTTGCAATGTTTTAAATACTTTTTCTGAGTGCTCCCGAACCTCTGGCAGAGGGCCGCCCGGCGAAATCCAAACTCACTGCTTCACGAAGAAGCTATTTCGTCCACTGAAAGACACTATACCTATGACTAACCTCACGGCCCTCAGACCACATTGATAACATACTATTGTAAGTGACCTGCAAACAAACTTTTTAAGGTTAATTCCTTTGTCCCAATGTAGACTCACATCTGTAACACCCAGTTTATACTGTACGTTACGATAGCCTACGACACGTTACACGATACCGTGATACTTTGGACAAGTACGGTGTACACGATACGATATGATGCAATATGATATGATACTTCCATATCAAAGATAAACTGTAACAAACTAAGTGTCAATTTAACCATCATTAAGAAATGGCCATATTGTCGTGGTATATTATGTTAATATGATAGACATACATATGCATTTAATCTTTTTACCATAGGAGCACCTGTTCATATCACCATGAAAGACTCAATTTGAGCTATCAGAGCGAGACTTCACATTTACGTCCGTCTGCTCTGACATTCACCCCACCGGTAGTCCGATGTCGTTCCCCACCTCGTCACGAAACGCCTCCGTACTCTTCAAGTTCCACCTGGATAGAATGTACACAGCGCCATCAGTCCAACTATCTTCACAGCTCCAGTACAAATGGTGGTGAGTTTTAGGTACTCTCGTTCACTTATTAGGGTTATATTAACAAAAGAAGACCTGGTGTAAAGAAATTAAGTCAGAAATGTCATTTTTATTTTTTCTGTTTCACTATAAAGGGGTTTCGTCTCAAAAGAGAGTCGATCGGCCATTGAATAATTTACTGGAGATTTGTTTAATCCAGATTATACTTATATAATCTTTGTGAAAAATCATTGTCTACATTCAATCTGTAACGCATATAAATTAAGCAAAACCCGTGATGGAACCAGAGTGTCAAACTTGGGGGGGGGGGGGGGGCAAAGGTAAAGTTGGGGACAAAAAATTTTGGACGGAGCGCCAATGCGAGCAAGAAGCGAGCGCTCATGAGAACGGGGGTTCAAGGGCGAAGCTGCGACGTCCCGAAAGCTGAGGTTTTAGCATAACCCCGGATGAAAGATCAAGTTTCAGGAGAGGAATGTTATTCATTTTTTCGGTTAACCTAACTCCTAGCTTACCTAAGTTGGGAGGCAAGTGAGGGGAGCACAAAATCTGAAGGGGGAAATGCCTCCTCTCGCTCCTCGTTGCGCCGCCACTGAATGAAACGAAAATATCATTCTAGTCAAGTTTCATGGATTTGTTTGTCACTATTTCTGACTTTGAACGGAAATTAAATGCGGGTAATCTCAAATTGCCTTTGCTGTTACGCATAAGCAGTCCTTGTCATAAAGTTTAAAACTTTGAAAAAACAGAAGGAAGTAAATGGTAAAGAGCTATAAAAATACTTATTTCGATCATTTCTTACCTTGTACATGGTCACAGACGCATAGCTAAGGAGCTGTTTTAGGGATTGACCCTTATGACTCAAGCTAAAAAGGCAAAGTAATAACGAAAAAGTACCAAAGAAGTGTACGAGGCACGGATATTGCACCATTTCGAAACGTTTTCTGCAACCCCCTCCTCTCAGACCATTCACCAACGTCATACTCCCAAGTCCTTTTTTCTAAAGTCCTCCCGACTATGTGGTAAAGAGCCGTCACGTTTTAGCGCAACCAAACATTCATTCCCGATGGAGGTCTGCTTCGGAAGAAAACTACATCCTCAAAAGGGAACATGCACTTAACAACTGTCCAACCTCAAGGCCTACAGATCGTTAACATCCCCTATATACAAGTGGCACAATTTTGGCGACGCGTTTACTCTATTAACCCTCCTTATACTTTTATGAAAAAAGGTACAATCCTACTATATCATTTCTATTGCGATTAAATTTGTCTTTATGGTGAACAGTTAACTGTATACGATTATGAAACGATTGGAATAAGCTGATTTGTATTTAAATTAAATGCAGCTAATTTCATTCTAAAAATTAAATGTCTTGAAATAAACTCCTGTATACTTAATATATGGATACATGGATAGATTCGAGGGAAATAATAATGCGGAAGGCAGAAAAAACTGAAATTTATATTATAAGACGATTGGTTACCGTAGGTGCCAGAGTCCGTAGTTTAGAGTTACTAAGGTATTGAAACAATGTGTCCCTTAAGAAAGAAAACAAAAT
This sequence comes from Holothuria scabra, assembly GCA_037179385.1. Classification (NCBI taxonomy): domain Eukaryota; kingdom Metazoa; phylum Echinodermata; class Holothuroidea; order Aspidochirotida; family Holothuriidae; genus Holothuria; species Holothuria scabra. The sequence goes on along the minus strand of CM074194.1, from coordinate 17,794,138 downwards.
GATCAAACACAGTATTGGGTTTCAACCGAATCTAGTGGTGCAGTCAAGTGTACGTTGTTATTCCTCCAAAATGACGTCAGACGTGACGCCAATGCATAAGGTCTATTTGGCAGTAATCACTTTTGGGGCTAAACACACCTTCTTGGAAATGTGATGATTGACCGTTTCTTTCAAAATAACACGAACTTTGTGTACAAGTGCTCTTTGTCCAAAAATGGATCTGTCCTTAAGCAGTTAAGGTTACTTCGAATTCAATGCAATGTAAGACAAAGTTTCAAAATATTTTCTATCGGTTCTGTTTTTTACCAAAAGTGTTAACGGAATGGCGGAGCTACGGGAGGGGGCACTTTCCCAAGATTTTGTCCCTGCCCATCCATTTGCCCTCCCCCACGTTAGGTTAGTTGGAAGTTTGGTTAACCGAAAAAACAAATAATATACCTCTTAGGAGACCTAATATTTAATCCAGAAATATCCTAAAACCTCAGAGCTTCAGGAGCTTTGCCCCCTCAAACCCCACTCCCAGGAAAGGGCGCTACGGACTTGGTATCTGGCTGTGCCCGAAAGTGTTCGCCCCACATTACACTTTGCCCTTAGTTTATCCCCCTCCCTCCAATTTTGACATCCCGGCGCCGCAACTGTGTTTGTGGTAACTAAATAAAATTTCCTGTGCAAACTAACCAATCAACTTCGGTTTTAAAGACACATATTTTCGAAACATTTCACATGTTGTGGTACTTAAAGTAACGTATTTAACACGCTTGTAAAAATAAAGAAACGATTCTTGTTTCATTTAGGCACTTCCTGGATTTTCTTGTATTTATGCGAACGAAGCTAGGAGGATATATATCAGTGATCAGTTGATTAGCTGGTTCTCAGCTGGATACCTGTCGCAAATTGACCAAGCTTAGAAAAGACAGGGCATAAATACTCTTGACCTGTGGCAAAGTACCATTCTCAGTAGTGAACAAAGAAATACATTGACACATCGCCGTTTTTTATGTAACTCTTTATACTGCAGTTTCCTGCAGGAGTTGTCCTCGATTTCATAGTAGTATTTTACCATCAAAGCACCATTATTTCTGGCCAAGATAATCAAAAACTATGAAAAAACGGCAGAAATGTAAACGCTCTTTTGAAAATAACTGTTCTCATTATCGAAGAGCTACGTCACGCCTATCATCACAGAATATGAATATGCAACACATGAAACCACTTCTATCAGCTGACTGAGGTATGCACAACAACAACTCCGATCGGAAGTAAACACTAACAGCACAGGTTGCACTAAAAGGACAGTGCTGTTCCACCATAAAAGCGTGCTGAAGAAGCAGATTTTTACCGGCAAAGGTTCTGTCGGTCACATTGCAACCTAGTTACAGGTGATAAAATGGTAAGTCTGAGCCTCATAGACCGATAAACATTAAGTATTTGCCGATCCCTATAATCGAGCCACATTTGTCGATGTTACGTTTATACTGCACTGTAGTTACATACAGTACAAGCCTAGGCCTGCCTACACTACAGTACAATGTACAGTCTGTGTACCGATAACGTGAAACCAACAAAAGTGTTTTCATCGATTATTTTAGTAACATTTGCGAGCATATTTCAGTGTTATATGAAAGACGTTATATTTGCATAGAATATGGAAAAAATCGACGTACAATTTGGTGACTTTGCAAAATGGTATATACCCATAGGCCTTGGCCTCCCGTAGCCTAGCCAAGGACAGGCCTGCCAGCATGGGCGTCCGCAGGTATGGGCAAGGGGGGGGGGGGGCCCTTGCCCCCCCCCCTGGAAAATCAAAAATTTGAAAAAACGTATAAAAATCAAAGCAAAAACCCGAACAAAACGTGTTTTCCAAGTTGCTATGCGAAAAATAGGCTTTAGAAATGCCATTTCCGTCGATCTGGGAGGCATTTTGGGCTGAAATTTTCGCAAGCTTCATGTCAATTCATGGTGACTTGGAGGTTTTGCCCCTCCCTAGAAATTTTGCCCCCCCCCCCTGACTTTTTTTCTGCGGACGCCCATGCCTGCCAGCATCAATTAAAGGCCTAGGCCTATTTCTACTTGACATGCACAAGAACCATAAGGCCTAACCCTTCAGTTGAATGTAGGCTTGGCCTAGGCCTAAACATAAATTGGTCATAAGTCCTCTAGGTATGCATGTATTAAGTTGTTGGCACAATTGCAGAATTGAAGCCCTGTTATTTTAAAGGCCAAATTCTCTCACCCAAACAGTTCCAGTTCTCCTAACCTTCTTATTTAAGCCCCTCCAACAAATGTATTAAATTCATCCTCATCCATGATCCAAACACAATCTCAGTTACTGCTTCAGGTTGAGTTAGACAAAAAGGCCAGTGTGTATAATCAAAACACTCTCGGTACATTTCATGCTGTGTAATGTAACTAAGAAGCTTTAGTACTCTGCTTTGTGTGAATTAATTGTTAGTTGAGAGAATTGGTCCTTTGACATGCTACAGGGCTATGCAGTTACTCCATTTGTCTATGTTGACTGCATGTCCTCCTAGCCCCTTAAAGTTATAGTTAAGTGATATACATTTGAACCTCCCATTCCTCTAGGAATACTTTTTTAAGAGACTACATGGTAAACTTACTGTTGGCCTAATCAGTGGTCTGTGGCAAGATTAGCCTGTGTTATCTAGCCTATTACCAAAAACGTGTCTTGAGAGGCTGCGAGGATACACACAGTCAGGAATCAGAGTGTCTTGGAGATTGCACAAATATGCGCTTGGTCTCGCTTGCAAATTTAAGTAAACAAGATGAAAATCTTGCAATGCAGTCACACACAAGGCAGGATTTCTAAACTATCCGGATATCGGTTGATATGACAGTAAGTCTCAGCAAGCTCAGAATTATTTAGAAAGTCTGTGGCACTCTTTTTTTGCCAGTAAACTACACAAAGCATACAGTATATAAATTATGCAGTCTTATGCAGTATTTTCAAAGTCTCATCCAAGTGTATCAGCCTGAATACACTTTGTTTGCTTCATGGCTGAACTGTACCTGTATTTGGAGGACATATAAATTTCATTGCACCATGAGCAGCGTAAACAATATTGAAATGCTCTGACAAAGGACACAGGCATTCCAATACAAGTGGGATGGACAGCTCACGATTGGTGTGAATCAAAGAACTGTACAAAACTAGAAAGTTTTTTATATGAGACAGATTTTATTTTGCAGGAACAAGAACAACCCAACAGGGGAAGACATCAGATTAGAAGAGGAAGAGGTAGGGGACGTGGAAGAGGTCGAGGGAGAAGAGGATTGTGGGCGATTGATGTTCGACAGCAGCAGGAACAAAGACGAAGAGAAAGACGAGAACGCATAAGGGTATGGTTGACTCTTTTATATATTTTCATGAAAGATATTTCTTTTGGCAGCAACCAGGGAGGAAAGGACTGTGAAAAACCTTTCTCTTTTTAAAATTGTAGTAGTGGAGGTATTAGAGAATTCAAACTTTGTACTACTACCAAATTCATGATGTGAAACTGTAGCCTCTAGTCAAATTGAAAATTTAACTTGTTCACTGCATGCATGCATGCATGTGCTGTATGCACTTTATGCACACACAGTTTTTAAGGTTAACACAGGTGTATACTTACTTTTGTTGACTTACATACTTATATTACAAAGGGGCTCACTTTGTAAGGGGATGCAAACTTCAAAGTGATGGCCCAGTGAGCACTGCATGTGTTCATATCATGTTATATCTTTATGTTTTTGACTAATAGCTGATTATATTGTTATGGGCATTTAATAAACAAAACAAATCTTGCAAATACATTCAATTGTCTACTTCTCTTGACAGGTCATGGTTGAAAACATGGATGAGGGTGCTATGCGAGGACTGTTACGTCAATTAGCTGAGAGGCAACCCGGGCTGCTCCTGGATATGTGGGAAATGCAGCCGATCACTGAAGGGCCTGGTCATCAAAATCAACCACCATGGTGTACATGTGGAAAATGCCAAGACGTGCCAACGGTGGAAGAAGAACTGTGTTGTGCAGGTGGACAGGATAGCTGCCTGTCTGATGAACCGGTAAGCAAATTTACTTGAAAGCTGTTCATGCAAATGGCAATGCAATTAATTCATAAATTTTACTGGTATAACCAAACTGTTTATTTGAATGTTTACATGTTTTTCAGTTTTTGCAAGATGATAAACATAGTTCAGCTGTATACTAAGCATCGCTGGTTTATTGATACAGTCTATAGTAACCCTTCCCAGAAAGATATCTTTTTTCTTTTGAGTACAAATCCAACTTAAATATTTCATTACAAATTTGCTGCCAAAGTATGTGAACTGCCCTCTTTTAGTAGTCAGATCATGTTTAATACCGTCACACAACCCTTCTGACGTTACAAGTGTTTTTTTGATTCATCTTGAACAAAATCATGGTGTACACTTAACACATACCCAGACAACTCCAGTTGGGCACACCAACATGTAATCACTTTACTCCTAGCAGTTGAACATGTGTCAGGGATGAATCTCTACAGTTAGCTCATCCCTCTAAGGTTTACCTTAAGTCAAATAACTCAAAAATATATATTAGAGAGCATGAAAAGTGAATGCTAACAGTCCAACTCCCATCTTTATAGGACAAAATGATGACAATGGCCAAAATTTTCTACTTTCCTTTAGTTTATCTTGTGGCTAGGAAGGAAATCTGTTGTCCCATGAATATGACACCTGTACAGCACATTTTATAGAAATCCACTGGCAATTACAGAGGCTGAAACCTTTTAAAAAGAGAGACAGACATTTTCTTGTGAGACAGACATTTTTTTCCCTCTACAATATAACATAAGCTTTACACACACTTTGTGGGTTGAGCTAATAATATCACACTTTTCCTTTTTTTACGTTTCTTCAGGAAATGGATACTCTGGTTCTGGACCCAGGAGTTCTCGACATTGCACTGAGGACCATACATGACATGTTTGGGGCACATCCTAATCCGGAACCAAACAGAGGTACACGGCATGCAGCATATCGTCAATTTATTATGTGGCAATATGGCAGGATGGGCCAGCACAACAGACAAGTTATTCCAAGCTGCTGTGTTACGAAAATTCGGATGACCTATCCCAGTCCAGGTGGCAATTACACGGGTTTCAGGCCTGGTAGGCTAGTATAGCATGTGCCGGCCATTTCATACCAGTACACCAGCTTGTTCTAACGCAGGGTTCTTCCGTCCAAAGTTCTGTTCCATGGATACCAATTTTTTACATGTAATACTTTCTTTCATAGGCACTTTACTTTGCGAAGTCCATATTTATGATTTGGCTTTGTTACAGATTTTCCTGTAAGATTTATCATTTCATTCAAAGAATATTTATGTGTAGCCCATGTCCTTCATGATAGAACCAGTGATTTTATGGCTTGGGGATTTTGACTACATAGCCAGAGATCTTCTTTCATGTGCAGAGTATTACCTCAATGGCTGTAATCTTTCATTAAAACAAAAGGATGCTTTTGTATCAAATTCTTTATGGCAGCTATTCACATGAAAAATGACCACTTGTAACTTAATCAACTTTTCACATTACTCGGAGATTCCAGGAGGCTATTTTAAGACTATGCATGTTCATTTGTATTACTTTTAGGGACCAGTAGACAGTATTTAACATCATTCTCTCCCTATGAGAGAGAGTGATATGAGGTCATATGATGGTTATTACGTAGCTGTGTTATGCTTCTCCTTATAATACATAGTTCTATGATTTTCTGTTTCAATTTTCACTTTGCTTCTTTTATACTAGGTGGTAATCATATACTGAAAGCTTTACCTATCTTTTACAGTGTACCGACAGCTCATCTGTTTATATTTATTTAGCTATACAGTTTTACTAACGTTTCATTTTATTTCTTGCTATTAGTTTAATAATGCAACATGACTCATACATATGCAACATGTTGATCATTGACACAGTGTTATATAGCAGTCTCTGTTCATTATGGCCTAGGAATAACCCACTAGATTTACCTTGCTAAAACATGTAAATGAGGGCACGGGTGTAAGTTTTTCCTAGGCAAGGAAGATGAAACTATAGTGAGAGAGAGACTGAGAGGGCTTAATTAAGCTAGCAACCTGACTGAAATGAGGGAAGTGCATTGTGTGAAATATCTTGCCATTAACATACTGTACTACAAATATGTCATCTAGAGTACTTATCTATGTTTATTTCATCCATCTTTTATCCACATGTTTTGACCAGCCACTTCTTGTCGTAAACTGTTTCATGGTATTCATCATTGATTTTTCTGTTGCAATTGGATGAACATCAATATATTTTGTATGTATAGTATTTTTTCAAAACTTGTTGAAAGATAATAGTGGAGGGGGCCTACTCCTTTTATAATAAGATTGCTGCTAAATATTTCTTCCTCTTTTCCCTGATAGACATTATTTCTTGAAGGGCTGATAGCTGTACTTACTGGCATGATTGCCCTCAAGCAATAGGGGACTCATAGGAGAGGGATGCATGCCTCCAGAGAAATTTTTGTATACTCGATGAGCTATGATGTCTTTTATGCTATTTGCAGTTTTCCCCCAATTTTTCAATCATATTTTTCATATTTATAATATAAACTAGCAGCTGACTTATATTCTGTCTGGTTGTGTTGGATATGTGTAAGTCAAGAAGAACATGAGAGGTATGCTGACATGACACAAAACTGACATACATGCCACAGCATTGTCAAGTCATTGTTAGACACTTCATTCAAAACATCTGGATGTCAATAAAATTTCATCAGCTTTGCTCAGGTCATACATAAATGATCCTAAAACAGCATGAATGTTTCTGTAAACTACTTTATTCAATATTCTTCTAAAGTATTCATTATATTTGTATTTAAGCCCTTTTTTGCATGTTTCCCTGTTTCAGGTGGGGTAGGTGGTGGGTGAACCCACCAGGAGAATAGGTAGGTGTCTGTGGCTGAAAGTCCTAAATTTTATATCTTTGTTAGAAAATTTTTTTTGTAATAAAATTTCGATGAAAGTTTCAAGCAAGCCATTGATGGAGTAGCCTCCCATCACATTGGATATGACAAAGTAGGCTGAGAACATTCCAAGTTACAGTATTGTAAGGACGTCCAGTGCTATGTCTTTCATTCATACTTACAGTTGTATTGGTCCTTTTCATAAGTCTGAATCTAGTTTGTAAATAAGAAAGTTTATATATTACACCTTCATTACATATTGCCAGTTTCAGCATTCCACTACCTCATAGATGTTTCTTTTAATGGGACAAATGTGAATAAAACATGTGTGTTAAAGAAAATAAACAATCTTTTGTTGTCCATGTTTTCCCTCGATTTCAGCTGTTTAAGGTAGGGCAAAGTAAAAAGTTACAAGCACAGGTAAGATTTAGCTGGGCCAATCATGACTGACCTTTATTGTCAATGTCATTTGACGATTCAACTGTATTAAATTATGTGTTTTATTCTTTGCTTCCCACCGTCAATTTGTTGAGCTCCTCTTGACATTTGTTGAGCTCCTCTTCACATCCTGATGCAGTTTCTTCGTCCATTTTAGCCAATTACAAGGGGTGTGCTTACACCGTGTAGTGCCAGTTAATGACCCTCTCAGTCACATATTTTACCCAGCAGAGGTCCTGTAGCCAAAATATATTTAGGCAGGGAATGTCAAAACTGACAAGGCAATAACTGTGACTGCTGGGGGTGGGGCATAGAATTCTCTCCTGTTACCTGATGTACTAGTTTCCATATTCATCGGAGGGGGTGGGTGTCAGAATTGTTTTGGTGTGGAAATGTCATCCCCTGGGCTGTGGGCCTCCACAGCATTTAACATGAAAAAAGTCAGATTTATCCAGCACTTTATTTTAAACTCTGTCTTGTATGAGATAATACATAATAAAAATTTGGCACTGAATGGTAGTTGCAGTTGTTTCACAAAGCTAAGAGCGCACAAATATCGGAGGAGTTTGTGGTATATGAATAAGAACTTCATGCAGGGTGGCAACCAACCACATACTTCCTATACATGGACAGAGCTTGGTAGATTGTCGCTACCGTACTTGTGAGAATAAGCACACCAAGATGGCCATCTGCTATGATTTTGTGTGCAAGTTTGGACTTGTTCAAATCAATTCCCAGATTTTGCAAGCAAGTTGAAGTATTTTTACAATATGGCAAGGTTAGGTCAAAATCACTTCAAGTATTGCAGGAATATGATATTTTTCCCGTTCAAGCTTAACTTTTGTTTACAATATAACAGAGTCGTCATCAAATCAGACGATTTAAAGCTTCATGGCGGCCATCTTGGTGCACCTTTTTTGTCCCAGTTTGTGGCAACAATCCACAGATAGGACATACACATTACATGCTCTGTCCATGTATATAAGTTTGTGCAACCAACCCAAACAATTTAGATCGAATTGGGCCAGTTCAGATGTGAAAACTATAGATTGCTCTTGGATGAAACCCTGCCTTTGAAAGTTTGACATAGCAAGAAGTCAAATTCCACACCTCCCAATTGCTAAGCTTCATGGCTTCAAATGCCACCACCTTCATCTGCTTGGCCACATATCTATGATAAATTGGAACATAAAAAATTGAAAGGAGAGGGAGATACCCACCCCCACCCCCTCCCCCCAAGACTGCTGTTCATAGTACCTGGCACTCACTGTTTGCTCCGCACACACTTAAAAAGGCTAGTTCTGCAATTCATTTTGGGTGCTATGCACATGTACACATCAGACAAATTGTCTGGGTAAGGAAACCGTTCCCCTCATATGACATGTCTTCCAAAATTTGAATTTCTTTTGCCAAATCAAACTGTGCTGAGCTCAGTTGGCATATCCTGTGTTATTGTGCCCCACACTTGCAACAAAATGCCCAACTCTCTTATTGGAAAGAACTCGACGTTATGGGTCAAATTGGATGTTCATCAACTGAAAGGATGTACGGATATTTAATTTATTGAGTGAGATGACAGTCTGGTAATCTTTCTTCAGAAAGGTGTGGAGGGTTTATTTTGATCCACACTCAACATATACGTTTGTTGAAACTCACACCCAGGTTGATTTCAAGTCCTGGCAAGGGATACACAGTTATAAGCACAAAATAAAACTTGAATGCTACAAACATTTTCCGAAAACAAGTTTGAAACTTATGACTTTATTTCATTACAGTACTGCCTGTACCAAATAAGTCCTAACAAAACAGCCCTCAGTATAGGGCAATTATATGAGAAGCATGCACATTCAAAATACATGATAAATCCGGATTGGTCAACCCCCCACCCAACAACCCCATGAGAGATATGATTCCTATAAATCTATATTTATGATTGACATGACTACAGAGATATGGCATGTAAAGCAATAAAATGCAGTACTTGCATACCATATAGAATGGTACAAAAGTGGGCGCCGAGCGAGGATTTATTGAAAGGGATGAGGGGGGTTCAAGGCCTTTAGACAAAATGTACAAACAGTTCTATATTAGGTATTTCATACATAAAGCAAATGGTGAAATGTGTGTAAACTGTGGGTTTCATCACAAAAAGCTGGGAGGCCATGTATGTAGCCCCCTTTGAAATATTATCCTGTGAAACTGAAACATGCTTTTGTGGCATTTTTTTCACACTTCAGTCAGGGTGGGGGTTGATCCACACTGTCTTGGCCATATACCCATAAGGGAACATCCCCATATACTAACACACTAAGTTTTTAAGTTAACATATACTCATTTTATATTTTTCTGTATCCCTTTACAAGCATGTTCTGGTAACCAAATTTGATGTTTTGAAAAACAGTATAGAAATTTTCTGTGTTATGCAGCACAAACCCCATCTCAATATCATCTTCAGTTTGGAAGTTATGAATTTTTGCATAAATGCTATACTCTTCAGCTTTTGCAGTGCATGATGGAAATATGTGATGTCATTGTCAAAGTCAAATCACAAATTTGGCATGACTACACATTGAAAGAGATAGCAATTTGTCTACCTACTCACGGAATGAACTTAATTATATCAACACATTTTTTTTTTTTTTTTTTTTTTTAACCCCACCTTAGTATACCTCAAAATTTTAATATTAGACTTCTTGAGTTAAAACAGAAATGACCTTCCAACTATCTCATCCTATTAAAACAATAACAATGATGCAAGAGATAGAAATCCTGTCATACACATTTATTACATTTCAACTATTCTTTGGCTCAGTTATTACTTTTCTCCAGAGTGCAAAAGTTGGAAAGCTTCCGGGGGCTTGGCCCTCTGGAACCCTCACATTAACGATAACCTGTAGGAGACAAGCTTCATATTATAAGAATCTTTTGACTTTTTACTCGTCAGGTTTCTGGATGGATAATTTCTAACAAATTTGGAGTGGCTGACATTGGCTACCTTATGTAACACAATACCAGAAATGGCCGATTATTTTAATAGCTTCAAATCCTTGCCGAAAACCAAAAGACGATTTATTTAAAGTAAAATTTTCATGGAAAATAAAAAGATCTGCGATACATTTGGACAGAATGTGAAAGAAAGGTTTTCACCATCCAAACTTCATACTGTTATCTGGCAAACATTGCCTGAAATGGTCAAATATTTGGGCAAAGGTTAAAAAAAGTGCTGGGACGTTTTCAATTGCTAAATTAATTCAACGGATAGACAGGAAAGATTTCAGGTGCCCAACAGTTTGCCATCTAACCTGCCCTAGAGCCAAACATGGGCAATGGTTATGAAAATTGGGTAGTTTGTTTTTTGATACTTTGATGATGCAGTGTGAGAATGTCTTCCCATAAGTCTGCTTAAAAACTATTTAATTACTATTTTCAAAGTAAAATCATGTATAGTCCGAAGTTCGGGCACACTATTTTTTAATGTGTATTGAATCTACCCAAGAGTGGCAATAGAGTAAAATTCATTAGCATGTTTTCAATTCCGTTTTGTAGTTTTCCCCAGAAAATATGCAAGACTATTTCATTGACTGGTAGTGATACATTTTATCTGGTAATTTTCTGATCAAATAGCAACTGCTTAGATCCCCCTATAATATTTATATTTTTCAAAATTTTCTGTTCGCTCCAAGCCAACCAGTGGTGGAGCTCTGCGTAGATAGTCTTCCTAGCAAAAGTTTATAGTTTCAAGTGAACATTTTTTGCAAATGGAACATCGAACTAAGACCCCCTTTTATGACCCCCTATAAGCAAAGGAAATGACATTTTGACTGCCTGAAGGGTCAGATTTTCCAAAATGTCCTGTTTGTTTTGCACCAATATCTAGTGGTGCTTCACTTAGACCACTTCATAGCAGAAATCAAGTTTCAGGTGAACATTTTTTTTACAAAAAGAAACTCAAAATAGCAACTGCTTATATCCCCCTATAAGCCAAGGAAATACTACTTCAAAAATTTTTGTGTGCTTCGCGCCAACCAATGGTGACACTCCCTTTTGGCTGAATTTTAGTTTGGAATAAACGTTTATATGTAATTGAAACTTAAAAAACCCACTGCTTGGATCCCCTTTACAAGCCTGGAAATTGTCATTTTTGACTGTCTGTGAGGTACAAATTTTATGGACGCTTTGCACCAACCAGTGGAGCGCTCCTCTATGACTATCTTACGGGCAGAATTACATTTGGGGCAAAAATCTTCTGCCTCCAAACTGAAATGCTACGTCCATGGAAATATCTTACTCATGCGTGCACTGGAACATTTGCAACATTCAGCAGGATTCCTGATTTGAGATCCTAGGATGCATAGTCCAGTGGAGTAATGAACTGAGCTAATCAGTATTTCAAAAGTGTGTTTGAATACCAGGTCTTTGTCCCTGAACCCCACCAGGGACACTTAATTAAGCAGGTCCCTGGACCCCACGCCGATGTGGTTTTGTGCTTCGTACAAAACCGGACGCCTTACGGCGTCACCTTTATGTTGGCTCCCAAAAACTTGCGGCCCATCCAATAAAAAAACATTTTCCACTGCCTATGCAGACAGTTAACAAATCTTCCCATCTAAAACCTGCTCTGGTGCTTTGCTGCTAGTTCAGCTGTCGGTGGTGGTTGGGTAGGTCGGATTGTCTGTGCAAGTTGCCTAGGATCCTCTTCTGCTAAAACCAAGTGAGCACTTTGTGTAGAAGGGTCTTCCAATCTCTTCTTGTAGACTCCCTTCATCAAATCTGAGATGTAATTATATCCCTTTGCCTCTTTCAATGGGACAACCCCCCATCTATCAGACCCCTTGAAGTAGTGTCTTCTGAATCTGTGCATGAACAAGTAAATTATAACTGCCTGATGAATAATGCATTTAACTGAAGTACAAGTGCAATATATGACCGCATCTGTTGACATATTACAAAAAAAGATTTAGCACAACAAAATCAGGACAATTATGCCTCAAGTAAACACTAGACAGGGAATAGGACTGAGTAGAAGACATCCAACAAACTCCTCTCATATATAGTTGAAACTGAAGCAACCTTTTGTGCATTTTAAGTACAGAACAATGCTCAAAATTATACCAAAATTCACTAAAGGGAAAAAAAAAAAACAAGTGAAAAAACAAAAAATATGCACAGACAAAGGCTACCATGTGCCTTGTACGTGGGATAGCTATTTAAATGAAATATGGAACAAACATCAAATAATTCCATGTTACTCCTTAATTCCAAAGGATTTTTGTCACTGTGTTAGCAGTGGCAGCACAACAGGTGGGTGTACGGGGGTGCAGAAGACTCAACTTGCGCCCCCATGCTCAGCAATTGCCTGTGTTTGATGTCATTCTACGCCCAATTTGCAGAAGGGGCATAGAGAGGTTGATTAAGTAAACTGTTTTTTGGAGATTGGTTATTTTTTCCTCCACTTTCTCTCAAATATCTGACATTCCCTATTTTGGCCACAAAATTTCTTTCCAAGCAAACCCATACTTTGTGCCCCCCTGGAAATGTAGGGGGTGCAGCTGCCCCTCCCTGACCCCCCCCCCCCCTGTGACGCCACTGTGTGTTCGAATAAATCATGAGCACTTTTCTATTTAATGGCATCATCAAACTATTGGCATGTCCTTACCTTTGTTCATTCTATAACCACATCTTGTTGCTATGTTGTGTCATCATGTTTTCACCAAATTTATCTTTTCAACATTCCCAGTATAGTAACAGCTGTGCTCTCTTCTTTTTAGGCTATTATGACATCACCAATATGTTAAAGGAATTTGAAATGAACCTGATATCACATGCATTGTTTGGGATTGTTACTCTTCCACAACAGGAGATAAGCCCACCCCCCCCCCCACCCCAAAAAAGGGGGGAGGAGGAATAATAAATTTATCCTTACCTGTATGCAAACCTCTTGGAAGCATATGCTAGGATATGTGACTGGAAGTTTTCCAGCATACCAGTATGTCTGAAAAGAAGAAATTATTGGTGGTTCAGAACAGAGTGAGAGACTAGATAAAGAATACACACATCATTCTTTTTCCATAACGAAAATTTCTTAAATTAAATATTCCCATTCCTTTACAACAGCCTTGAACTGGTAGTGAATAATCAAAAAACAGGGATGGATGTGAACTCACCGGAACTTAGTGTAGTACTCAAGACTGTTGATTAGGCGCTTGTCTAGTACAATCTCTCTTAATGCAACATGTGCAGGCGAACCTTCTTGGATGACTTTGGCATGCCACGTTTCCGGCAATGGACCGTGTTCACATCTTGCTGGACCACCACCATCACCAAACACCCATTCATGTCTACCTACGACATGATGCAAAATACCCTTCCAACGTGACTATGTGAAGTAAAAAAACACATTTAATATGTAAGGACTATATGAAACTTGTTAAGCTCAAATGAAGCTATGCAATACCTTTATGCTACTGTTCAAAGCCTGCTGACATTACCACTTGGACTGTACCATGGCAGGTCACAATTAGCTTTTAAATAAAATGAGGGCACTTCTTATTTTCATGGCCATAGTGAATTCATATTTTTACTCAGTTATGGGCAAGCATATGCCTCCTCTCTCCACACAGCTGTCAAGATTATATGTACTAAATATAAATATAACATATCCTATGAGTTGCTAAATAAAGTCAAATGGTAAATGGCCCAATGATAGATTAGGCAAGCTCATGAAATTGCAGAAATTTAATAAAATGTTAAAAATTACCAAGAGCTTCCATCTGTCACCATCAGCTTTACTACAACAATACCAAAAGTGGTTGACAACATCCCCAGTCCATTTTAAGAGGGCTCGATTGGAAGCCTTTTTGGATACCTTGATAAGTAGAACAAATAAAATGGTGTGTGTGAGAAGTGAAGGAATGATAACAAACATATTGCGGTTTAACATACAAAAATTAAAAAATACAATTTTGCCAAGCATGGCACTCAACTAGGGTTTGACTACCACTTCATTTGAAAATTAAAATTGCAATTGACTGCATACCTGTTGGAGCATACTGTATAGAAATTTTTCATCTGCTGTCATCACAATTTATGTACCTTTGATCAATATGGTACAAACAGTTACAGGGCATGATATCAAAGGCATTTGTAACTATTGAGAAACCTTTACATGACTGTGTAACTGCACTTTATCGATCTTGCTTATAACTACTTAATTCAAGTAGGTTGAGAGTAACTAAATAGAATCGGAGATCATATACCTCAGCTAATTTCTTTCCGATGTTCTTGGCACCATGCCATACATCTGAAGAGTGGTAGATATCAGGTTCTTGTTCTGAAGAAAAAACATACAAAACATTCAAATTATGGACATAGTTGAGACCAAACAAAAACATACTATCAGAATGAATTAAGAAAGATATTGATGGAAATTTGTGAGGAGACCGATTATTGAATAACTTCACTACTGTAGACTTGCTTTCATTTGCCTCCTCTCCATATATTTAACACATAGGTGTTGATGTGTGCTTAATCCTCATCTAACTAACTCCTCTCTATCAATTATTATTCTGGGGATAGTTTGAAGTTACCTGCTTTCATTCTTACTCACACACTGTTAAATGCTTTCTGTTTGCATGCAAAGTTGTTCAGCAATTGCATTTACAGTCAATGGAAGACAATGCTCTGAGGGTGTACTAATTACACAAAATACTTACTCAAATGTGCCCTAATAGAAGGGTGTGCATCTGTGATGACTTCTGTGACCTTCACGTTGTTGTCTTTCAAGATCTGCATGCACTTTAGAAAAGCCACCTTTTCCATGTTAGGTGACTTAAGTGCTACCTCTCTCTTGTCCACAATCGCCACATTGAGAATATCACCGGTGTGATAGTCCATGGCTGTGTACGTACAATATTGTGCAGAAAAGCCTGGACTATCATTACGGCCATCACCTGAAACAGAGAGAACAGCACTACTTTAAGATGATAACAACAGCATTCACTAAAAGTATATCTAACTGTATATAATATTGACATTTTCATGCACCAAAAAGCTGTGAATATATAAGTGGGACCTGCTTTCTATCTGTAAATATGGTAATGAAACACACCCATCACTTTTCCCCAAAAAATTGTTTTTCATTAGCAATCTTCAATTATTTTACTTTGCTTACATAGTTATTGAAACAGGTATTTTAACCATTTTAAAGTCCCATCCTCCCCAATATAACCATTTGAACTATGTGCTACACCTATACAATTGCAAAGTTCTTGCTATATTTGCATGAGGGGTCTGCATATCAAGGAAAGATCTTAAAAGGGCTCAACCTACATACTGAATACTCTCACTCAATGCTGTGACACTTGACAACAATCTAATATTCATAAATTCATTTTTAATGTTAGCAGCCTGAACTACTTCTTTGATCTGCATGCTTAGTTTACTGATATAACTGTTAAGTCTACCGCGTAAGTATTTAAAGGGAAATATAGCGTTTAAAATGCTCGAGCATAACACCAAAAGGAAACGCCTGTAGTCATTATCACATGATTCCATCTCAACAATAAACACCAGCAATAGCTTCATCTCCTCAAAATATTATGCACAAGGAGAGTTACAGAAGTTGCATATTTTGAAATGTTGAAAGTTTGTGTTAACAAATTATTCTTCGGCAACAAACAACTGAATTTATATCTAAGGGAAACTAATTTCTTGATAAGAAGGCGACCATATTGTCTTTTCTGTCATTATTTATCACTCGTAGCCAATAAGTATTGGTTTTAAAAGGATGAAATTTCCTTGTAAAACAAATGCAATATTTCCCTTTAAGAGGTATGTAGGTAGCTTCAACATGATATTTAAGGTGGCAAACCTGAAATGACAACTTCTTTGTCACGTCTTGCAGCAAGAACCTGTGACTGCAGACCATTCCAATACTCCTCAACAACAGGACATGTGTATGTTCTTTGGACATAGTGGTGAAGGTTGGCATGACAAATTCCCATATTTAAACACCTGAGGAGCATTTTAATTTTGTTGTAGTTGTTGCCAGAGAAGAGAATTGATGCAGAGAGTCCAATATCCCCAGCATAATTTCGTCTCAGTTTGGGCTGAGAATCCCACCTCCTTGTTGTATGACCCTTTTCGCAGTCCTGTGTGATATTTTGGAAAGAAGAAAAATGTACTCTGTAGAATTCCATGACATTTATTTTCATTTTCTATGGCTTATTACTTACACACATGCAGCTGAATCATAAGCTATCCACTTCTCTGACAATGAAGATCCATTTGAGTTATGCTTCAAATGCTCAATACTTATGAACTTTTTTGTACACCTGAGTACAGTACCTACTGAACAACTATCAATCCATGTTGCGATAGGGGTGGGGTGGGGGGGAAGGGGTGGGTGGTTGGGGGAATTACGTATCTGTCCATACCCAACCTTATGACATTAATGTCACAATATGCTAACTTAAGGCACCTCATCAACATCAGAGGATGTCCTAAACAGTGGCAGATGTTATAATTGGTTCAAGTGAAGCTGGTCACTGCCTTTTTTCCAGTTGTGGCTCACTGGCTTGTTCTCCCTTTGCACAATGGCAGAAAGTTCAATTTGTAGTCTTTGGAATGACCCAGCCTGTGATTGAACCACAGACCTCCGCATGCCACAAGGATGCTCTACCACCAGGCTACCGAGGTCATTTGGGCATGCATCATTCTTAAATCGGGATTTGCAGAAATATAAACATTGTTGCAAAGACTGTGCCAAATAGTCATATGCTGTAAGAATGATGAAAGAGTGGTGCAGAGATGCACTGCCAAATGTCTTACCCATTTGACCATCATAGCAGTTCCGACCATCTTCCACTTAATTTCAGGCTTAGAATGGCACGATGGAGAAGAGCAAGTAGGGACTGGTACGGCCTTAAGCGCATCTAAAATGTTGCCAGAATACGCAATGCACGTCTTGTCAGTGACAATTTCGTTGATGTCTTTGTCAGGTCCATAACTTGTTTCATCTTCTGGGGCAACATCAGATGAAGACTCTTCCACATCAAAAACATCTTCCACTGTCAACGGTTGTTTGCCTGCAGGGTGACTGAAGATAAATTTATATAGAACATGTAATGACCACTCCTCAACAAGGTAAATCAAATGAAAAACAAAAAAACAACATGTGCAAGGATCATGCACCAGAGAAGATAACCATTCAATGTAATCGATTACAATTGCGATTCCTTCATATTTTACGATTGCGATTATGATTACGATTATAGCTAAAATTGAGAGTAATGATTACGACTGTCATTACATTGCAATGAAATCAAGATTGCAATCGTGATTAAATTTTGTTTCCACATAAGCAATGTAGTAGGCAAAACATTCCAGTACCCACAACTGGAAAAAAGGACCATGGACATTGCTCTAGATAAGCCCTGAAGGATACAGGTTGAGGCATAAAACCCTACCTAACTAAGTACATTTTGTTTCTCACATTTTTTTTTTTTGCAAATTTTGTCATTCCAACAGAAGAACCAATTAGCACTGAAAAAATTGTTTAGTAACTTTACTTCTTTGTTCAATTTAACTTCAATGTAATCAGAAATGAAACCAGGATTGCGGTTACTTTGCCATTGTAATCGTTTACGTTTGTAATAACTTTGCGATTTCCACAAAAGTAATCGATTGCAATTACAACTACTTCAAAATGTGTAATCGATTGCAATCGATTACGATTGCTGATTACGATTACACCAAGCCTTTACACTATTCAAATTTTAAGGTATCTTTTCAGCCTGGTCTGTATTAACAGTTACACATGACATAGCATTACAGGCCAGAAGAACTTCAATGTATTCTACAATTCCTCAAGCAGTGTTCTCGGCAGCAGCAGATTACACACCATCACAAAGTTTTGATATGTCCCTGGTATACATGACCTTTAAGAATTACAAGTTATTAATAATGTAGAACTTTGGATGTTCTTACTTTGCATCAAGTTCATCACTGACATCAGACCATGACCTTTCATCTTCCCACATGGACTCATCCCAACTGGAATCAGAGTCATCATTCTCTTCCTCTGATTCAATTGGAAAGATGAAGTCTCCTTTTCTTGTGTACTCCACACTAATGCTGTAGAGAGAAAATCATGAAATACATGATCGTGAATTGCTTTAATTGTAAATGTAGTTCATTACTCAACAGTCCTACATTCATTGAAAGAGGAAAGGGGAACTCAGAGAAAGGTATTGCCGACTGCATTGTCTTTTGTAATGACATTACCATCTCTGCTGTTTTTAACTTTTGCAATGAAGTCATTTGTTGCACTGCTTATGTTCATTAATTTCTGCTTTAAATCCAGAAACCTCCCTATCACCACCAAAACATAAAAAAAAGTTAATGGACTGATTCAAAACAAATTTATCAAGCATTAATTGTAACTGACCCATTCATTCCTTCTCAGAATTTGAAAATAATCATTAGATATTTCATTTAAATAGTTTTCATCGAGTACACTTACTCAAGTGACTGGTCTCTAGTTGTGTCCTGTCCACTAGCTGAGGGTACCTCTTCACCTTCTCCAGCCTGAGATTCTACAGACCTGTTTAGCAAAGTGGTACATTGAATTTGAGATGAAATTTATTAACAGGCCTTGTTGATGTAGTCAGACATCACAAATAGGCCTGGTTTAATTCAACAAAACAAAATAATAACTATTATAATCCTTATCAATCTCTACATACTGAAATTTATTCCTTACGTGATAAGGTACAGTAATCGTAATTAGTAGTGAGGGGATTGCAAATTTTTAGGGTTAAACATTTAGCTATTTTGCTACACATTCACAGCCCTAATGTTCTTTTTTTTTTTGTGCTTTTGTACGTCACAGTCTTATCTTCTACTCCCAGCCTGACTTTATCTTGAACTGTTTCAAACATGTACGTACAAAAAACAAAATTTGGTTTCACTCAAATCATGTGAAAACATGAAAACACCTTATGTGATAAACTGTCAACAATTAATTGAAACTTTGAGCTGCATGCTTAAAACATTTCACCAAATGATCAACTTACTCCATAGCAATTGTGGCAACAAAACTGGTGGAACCATCCCCACTTGTCGATGGTACATCATGACTCCCTGAGTGAGACAATAGGGGCTCAACACCTTCCTCGTCTGATTGAATATCGCTGTAAAGCAATTGACAAAAACTAGGGTAATATAACCCTGCCAACATTTAACACAACCACATATAAATATAATCCACAACTGACACCAATTGGTGAACAGAAATATACTGGTCTCACTATCGTACTTGACTATTACAGTAAGTCACGAGTATTTCATACACAACAAGAACTCATTATCCATTACTTTGAAACTAATTTTTGGCACCCATTTCACCAAAGAATGTCCATGGTGTGTACTACATTAAAACTTATTTTGTATCTCTCACCACTCAGTAAACAACACTTGAATGGGGGGATGCCCCCCCCCCCCCACACACACACACACACAAACCAAGATACTGCACATGTCATTCTTGATCTGAATGAACAATGCCCAGGGCTCGATTTTCATGGTTGTCCGATTGTCCGGGACAACTAAAATTCAATATGGACAACCAAATGTCGAAAGCTGGTTGTCCGATGGACAACCATTTTCTCTCACAATGAATCACAGTCAAGCAGCTTGCTTTCACTTGATTAAAGAAATACTGTCGACTGATCAACTCTTTCAACTATTTCCATCCTTTAATTTCAGACTTCAAGTGTTTTTGTCTTGGAAAAATCATTTTTTTATTCTTGAAGACCTATAATACATTAGCGCAATTACTGTTTTGTACTGTAATTGTGTGCAAATGTTTCGGACAACCAAATTTCCTTTCGGACAACTAAGAATACTGAAGTGGTTGCCCGAAGGACAACAATAAATTTTTCTAAAAATCGAGGCCTGAATGCCACATATTATTGATTGAAGGTAATTCAGGCAGGCTTGCCATACTTTGTGTCATGAATTTGTAAGTGGTTGGATCACTAACCTAGAAGCAGAAACCATCTCATGAGATTGATGTCGTATGGGGGTTGATGTTCCAAGCAGCCCTGGATTTGGCATTTCAAACCTGAAGAAAAAGAAACACACACAACATTTCAGAAAATTCAACATCCTAATGTAGACAAAAAAAGGGCCTCTTAACATATTGCAGATTAACAAACACCTATACTTTGCACAGAACAATGGAATATTCTTTGCTTCTGGGGCGTGTGGGTGTGCATTTCTCACAGAATTTACTTTGGCTGTTTGAAAGTTCTTTCTACTTATTGTTGACCAAAGCTGTCCTGTGATTGTTTTGAAATGCCTTTCAAAAGATGGACACCCGAGCGCAATAGATTTTTTTTCCATCAAATTCCCAGATGAAGTTTGGAAGGGGACAAAACTCACATCATCATCCAGTAAGGAACTAAAATTCTTTTGCCTATAATAATAAAAAAAAAAAAAAGTAAAAAACACCACATGTATACAGCAAATCTTTAGCACCAAGACAGTACTGTGTCTGCTGTACATATTTTGCAAGCTTTTCGCCCATGGGTTGATAAATGAAACAAGAAGCATAGTTTTCAGTTCATACATACACCTTCCCAGGTACTGAAAAGTCTTCTCGGCATTACTGTATATTTGTGTCTCATTCACTCACCACTCACTCTGTTCCCATGCCTAGCTGCATGCAAGTACATGATAACAATAAAATTTGTAATCATGTAGATAGGTCTAAAACTTCTTCAGCACCCTCATCAAAAAGAATTAATTGTATGACCTTTTTCTAAACATCAAGGATAGTCACAGACTTATATTTTTTATATATAAGTAGTTCGTGTGTCTATAGGTAGGCTTATGCTGAATGTGTGAACAATTGTTCACATCACTGAATACCGTATACCTGTACGAAAGTACGTATTAGTATACTAAAGTCTACAGTGTGAGTGCTGCTCGGAAAGATGTCAACAAGGCAGTAACGGGTGTCACATTTAATAGTAAAAGATATCCATGATGTTTGAAACTTTAAGGAAAAGTTGATGGAATCTTCATTTAACAAAAGTACCACTGATGTCACATTCCATTCCATTACTTTATGCCCCCCAAAAAGATATTTTCTGCTTAAAATAAAAGGGCGGGAAAACACCGTTTTGGAGGGGCGGAAAGCAAGGAGGGCAGAAACTTACTGCAACCATTCTCAAAATGCCAATGATTGTCAGTACTGTATGACCTTGTTTTTTAAAAAATGTCTAAAAAATACTTATTGGGAGAACAACACATCATTTACCGGTAGCCTACCATTAAAGTGTGAACTTTAAGTTTATATTTCCCCTCAACAATGGAAAAGAACAACCAAACGTGTAGTAGCCATGACCAAAACTGAGTATGAACCATATACTGAAGCTTGGCTCTAACCTAGGCCGAACGTTAGCTTCATATTTTGGGTACACCAGTCATATTCTTATTACCGATGAGCCCTAGCCTAACGTTAGTAAGCCTAACGTTAGGCCTACCATTGGATCTCGTTACTGTCGTTACATTTTACATTCTTTGTATGGTCAAAGGCTACCCTGTATCTTTCACGATAGCATCCAGCCCTTTGATTCAATTCGTGACCGATATCTAAAATATCATATCACACAAAGTATGATGGAAAACTCACCGGTCGAGTAGAAGTTTGGCCATGTCCTTGTCGGATTTAACTCCCAAACGATCACGAGTTTTCTGCCATCTCTCATGCTGTTCTGCACCGATGCTCAACAGTCTCCTGTTGTATTCCCTCCTCTGCTGAAGTCTTCTTGCTTTCCGCTGAGGGGTACTGAGACCCTTCGTTCTTTTGTCTGGTTTTTTGCGTGAGCTTGTTGCTTCCATTACGCAAAGAATTTTCTCACGAAAGTTAGAAAAATCGTAGGTTCACAAGTAACCACGAAAAGGTTTTATTTTTGCAGAAAGAGGCAGCGAGTCGTACGCCAAGTTGTTATATATCAACAGCATGTGTGTGTGTGTAATATATAACGCACGTGCATGTGTATTACTATGTTGTTGTGATCGTGAATCAGCTGGTAATGAATATTCATTTTTAGTGAATTTCCATTGGGCGGTTTGAAAAGGGGCACGGTCAACTGGAATGAAAATTGTCCTGGGACAATTTCCAGTTTCATATTTTCGGATATTATTTGTATGGAAATGGCAACGAATTAGGCCGGATGGTACCCATGAGGTCTTCTAATATTCCTTCAGTGTTCACGTGGTGCGTTTGACTGATAACGAAATATTTTGGTCTTGGAGGTACCAATATATTTCTTTGTTCAAACTGAGAATGGTTAAGAATGGTGAGAATTGTTCATTAGCCTAATGTAATCTTTTCAGTCCTTAATCAGCTCGCTCTTCAACTCGTATCCAGTATTCGGTATAAATACAAAAAGCGCCATCTGGTCGTTCTGTAGAGCATAACAATTCTTTTGAAATTGAATGAAATTTGAAATAAGTCTTAGTCTTGTTCTGTATGTAATCAAACTTTTACTCTTCACACCTTCTGAAATTGAGGGCGCCTGTCAACTTAACTTTTCGCATCGGCAACGGCGGTGCTACGGGGCAAAGAGAGGGACATCACCCCCAGATTTTGGTCCTGTCCCCCAACTCAGATCAGTTGGAAGTAGGATTAACTGCAAGGAACAAATAATATACCTTTCCAGAGACCTAATATTACGTCCCCAGATATTCTGAAACGTCCGAGCTTTCACGGCTTTGCCCCCGGACCCCCACCCCTCGAAACAGGGACTTGGGACTCGGTTTTGCGCTGGGCCCGAAAAATTTTTCCCCCAACATTATCCTTCCCCCCCCCCCCCCACCGTTGACTTTCACGCCTCTGCAAATTGGAGAATTAAGTCCGTCAAATGTAGACATTTTCACAGTTATTAGTTATTCGCGATGAAGGATATTCCTGCTTGAGAATTGAGCAAGACTATTTTGGCTTAAGATGAACATGGTGGCAACCAACCTAATTTTAGGTCGAATTTGATGTACGTTACCAAAAAGCTACACAAGTGTCGCCATAATATAATTGAACTGAAATGAGGAAAAAAGCCTTTTTTCTAACCCTCTGGCGAAGAGCCAATGGGCGAAAACCAAACATTTACTCCCGGAGGAGTTCTGCTCCCGTAAGGAGCTAAACGTCCCAAATGGACAAGTACGCCCTCTAAAGAGCAAAGATGTGTGGTCTTTCTCTAGACTGGCTGAACAGAATAGAAGCCACACTTAACTTTTCACTGCTGAGCTACCATAACTTCTTCATGATAGCTGTTCCCAGGAAAAAGCCTGTCGATTTCGGATGAGGTAAATGAAAAAGCTCACCTTTATTTGAACTAAAAAATGAAACAAAATATAAGACAGGTCTAGAAATTCCTTTTTTTTCATTGACAGACTGTCCTCAGTGTAATTGGAGTATGCAAATCAATGGCAGCTCATTCACCAATCATCGTCACCCAGATACGTCACAGTCTTACAATTCCGATTATAGAGGTTTTTCTTCGGTAAGAAATTAAATAAATTATAACAGGGTTAAATTTATATTTGCCAGAACTTTTGAAGCACGCTCTAGCCAATTTCAAAGGCTCAAAGGGAGGGGCACGTGGGGTACGTTTTAACAATAGATATAAAATGACAGAAAATATGCTTGAGTGTGGATGTAAAAGTGCATTTTGTTGCACTGATGATATGCTACTTTGTCAACTGTTACACTTTATATCTGTCTTTTGCCGATAAACGGTTGAAATAAAGTTCGAATTATTGGAAGAAATGAAAGTTAGTGTTGAAATTATTCCTTGATTTTAATTATTTTTTATTGAACATTTTCTACAGTCATCATCAGCATACTCAAGTTTTGGAGCAATATCAGAACCTCCTCCCATACAGAACCACGACCACTACTCCACAAGAAATAACTACACATCTAGCCTCATCAAGCAAACTTCACCCTTGCCTCTAACTGCTCCTAAATCTACAGGCAGGTATCACGATGTGCTAAACATGGTCCCAGATGAAAGGACTGGCGTGACTTGGGTTAGTCCTCAAAGAGAGCGTCTCGGTTGGCGGGAACTTCAACCATGTGCTTTTGGTGGAAGAAACAGTTCCATGAAGTCCTTACGACTTAGCCGGAAGGAAAACAAAAAAGGTAAACATATTACGTTCAGAAAGCTATGTTTTGATGTGTAAGGGGTAGGCCTAATCTATGAAATAAACGGGGACCTAATAGACCAGTCTGATGTTCTTCATGGAGCAGTATTGTGTGCAATAGGTCAAAGGTCAAGGGGTAACACTTTTACGTGCGTCTAAAAGCTGATGGCTGGTTGTTAAGGCACGTAACACAGAACAGTGTGCTGTGCGCGGCGGGAGCAGCCCTCTGATGCTTTGTAACCTTTTGACCTTAACAGACGGGTAACGCACGTATGCGCAGATATACACTTCGAACTCGTCTATTGACACATCGTGATTGTTTCCTGCTTGGCAGACTGTACTGTATACTCTATATTCAGTCATAACTCTAAAAAGGGCAACAAGCAGATTCCGCTCGGTGGGGGAAAAATTGTAAAATTGCCAATCAATACTTCGGGAGAACTCGAATACACTTGCTTTCCCTCTTTTTAACTCTCTTGAGGAAAGGGGTGTCATTTAGTCATTGTTAGGAATTCTTGGTAAGGCTACTACCAGGACATACAATCTCATGTCAGTGTTGTAACAAGTCACGGACTCGAGTCACTTCCTCTCAAAATGATAGTGACTTGATAGAATTCAGGAGTTATTTCCCCATTGAAATAGTACAGTGACTCGAGTCAATGACTCGACTCGAGTCAATGACTCGACTCGAGTCACTTAAAAGTTTGAAAACTAGTGACTCGAGTCACTAATCTAATGACTCGATTACAACACATGTCCGCCTTCTGATGCTGCACTCCCTCGATAGCACATTAATTTTTTTCTATATGCATGTCCTCCTGCTCCTCAGGGAGCATGAGTACAAAAGTTGGGAAGGGCGTCCTCTATTTCTTTCTAGATAGGAACAGTAACTCAACGTTACTTCATTGTAACTGTTCAAAATAACCCCTAGCACTTGAAGGCACCACATGTCAACTAATGAAGGCAAGGTTTCCCATACCTTCGTATAAGCTTACAGGATTCCTGAGGAAAGCTTGTATCTTTAAAGGTCAAGAGCAGTCCCTCAAAAATTATTTTGAAGCAACAGCTAAATATCACAAATCTCATCTCATTTCTGTTCAAAGGATCTTTCAAAATATTTTATTACTTCGATATAACATATGAAAGGTTGACCAAGCAGCTAGTTCTAGTAAATTTCACATTTGAGGAGTGAAAATTTTGTCACATGACTCTCAACAGCCAATCATGAAACTTGACAGTCTACTACACTATTTCATGTTGGGGTGACTTCTCCTGACCTTTAAAATCAAATTGCCAGGGTATTTTACAGTTATCATTGAGAAATTGAACCGCCCCAACTGCAGGAACTTTAACCGTGCAACCTACACCCAATTCTAGATCCTGAACCAACCTATTATCTTCACAGTTTACGTCAGACATCATTATTGACGTAAGTGAACTAACATTTCTGCGAAAAAGGAAGAATACATCCAATCTTGCTATATATACATTCATGAATAAAAATTGACATTAAAGTCTAAAATTTCAAAAATGTATGTTAATTAGAAATTTTGAGAAATGAACGCAAACAGTTCTACTCGCATCTTCATAGGACATTCCTGAGCTGAGATATAAAGTATTTAAGCGTATTCACTCAATTTAAAATGGTCGATCGCGCGATAATAATTGCTGTACTGCTCAAATTACAGTCCTTGTATTTTTTGTTTTTGAAAAGTTACTGCACCTTGTACCAAGGTGTGATAGCACTCTAACCTTTATGGGGTGATGTAGGCTAATTAACTTAGCCATTTCTTGCAACATACTATGCAAGCAAACAGGAAGTATTCAAGGTCATAGAAACATTTTAAATTTCAAAGGGAAACAAAGCAGGTAATGTAGGTTGTACAACAAGAAAGTCACAAATTATTGTGCAATTGACTAATTTGTCTGAAGTGAATAAATGTCAACATTTTATATCTTAAAAATGGAACGAGCTATAATGATGGGAGTTGTATTATTAAGATTCATTTTGCAACCTCTAAAGTATCAAAATTCTAGACTCGAGGTTTACTTTAACCATGGAATGTCGATTGTTGCCAGAGTAACACACGTCCGTCTAGCGGAGAGTGATATTTTTTCACAGGGTTGGAATAACCTACTCATAGCAATGGTTGAATCAGCTTCTTGGAAATAGGCCACGCCTCTGTATCCAGAATGACAGATTGTCGACCGCTTTTTTACTCTGACTCCAGATTATGAAAGGACATTTTCAATGTTATTCACTAACTAACAATAACTTTAAATATAACCCTAACCCTTTAAAAAAAAAACTTAAAAATTTCTGAATAGTCGACATGCCTATTCACACCATGTGCAACTTATGGTCATCTGTTATTGAAATTTTCGAGAACCATTAGGAGTACTTTAGGAGAATTATCCCACAAATGACCGTCAGCTTTATAGCAAGGTCTTATGTAATGAAGGAGGTTGAGGTAAAAAAAAAAATCGTGGATAAGAATTTCGATCAAAGTTCTTCGTTGTGACGTCATATGTTAATTAACACCGCCATGCATAGAATAAGTGCAGTAAGGCAATTGTTTCCCAATTGCTTTGTGACTTTGTAAATTACCTTTCAAACTTAATAGACTGTAATGCTTTACCTTTATACGATTTTAATCACAACATCTCATTGTCTTTATAAATCTCCCTTCAGGAAACAACGTCTGTAATCTATGCGGAAAATCCTACGCTCGTCCGAGCACTCTCAAAACGCATCTACGGACCCACTCGGGGGAGAGACCCTACAAGTGCAGCCTGTGCAACAAAACATTTTCCCAGACTGCCAACCTTACCGCCCATATGCGGACACACAGCGGCGAGAAGCCCTTCAGGTGTTTTATATGCCACAGGGATTTTTCTCAGGTAAGTGTACTATTGTTCTGCCTGAATCTTTGTATATTAGCACGTATTTTCATCTTTACATTACACCTACTGGACATTGGTTTGCAAACAGTTTTGCTCTTTCTTCAGTCTTTCAAAAAAGCTTATCAAAATTACAAAGCTGTACTCCATTTATGTTTAGAAGACAAAAAAACGGGAAGACATTGTGTATTTTCTTCCTTAGAAATGTATCGGAAAGTCTCAGGCACAGAGGGGAAAATTTTTAGGTGTGTGTGTGTGTAGGGGGGGATAAGTCATAGAAGGGGTAAATTTTTTTACAAAGAAATAAACTCCCCATTTTCCAGTCTGAGGCGACCCAAAATACTTAGCCTGAATATGCAATATTTTAGCCTTAAAATATCATGAAAGATACTTGGAAGAAACTAAAATTGAGGAATTTAACTCCTTCTTCAAAACAAAATTTAGTCTTTTAAAACCCAAGAAATGCTCACTTGAAACTTGCTTTCCCTAGAAGTTTAACTGTTCATTTAACCCTCTTACTTTTATACCTTAGAGCTCGTCGGTTACAACTCATATGCGGACGCACTCGGGAGAACGCCCTTACCGATGCGGCTTTTGTCGAAAAGCTTTTGCCGACAGTTCGACGCTGACCAAACATCTTCGCATACACAGTGGAGAGAAGCCATACCAGTGTTCAATATGCTTGCTTCGTTTTTCTCAATCTGGCAACTTAACAAGACACATGAAAGTACATAAAAACGAATAAAATGTTGATTTATTTAAATGTGTTACGAAAAATGGTTACCTAACGGACACATATATTGTGAAGCCGGTTTCATGTGAAGAGAGGAGGGCGTCTCAAGAGCCCAGATACTAATTGTATTGTTATAGTTTCGTACCTTTTAGGGGACAAACCTCTCACCCCAAACTACAGTTTTGGTACGGGGTACCAAAATTCTCAACTGGCTCAGTTCTTTGATTGACAGCTAATTCAAGCAACGCAGAGCACCGACGCTTATATTACTACAGCATGAACGGTACTGAGAGTGTTTTGATTAAATAGAGTTTTTCTATACTCACCTTGAAGCAATAAACTGAGATTGTGTCTGGATCAGGATGAATTTCAGACAATTGTGGGAGAGGTTAGGAGAATTGGTACTGTTTGGGGTGAGAGAAATGGGCCTTTAAACAGTAAACTGCAACATGTGGGCAAAATGTTAATGGATAATTATTAAGGAAGTCAAGGCTAATCCTTACATACTACCTTCACATCGCCTAGATCTTACCTGCTTACCTAAAACTTTTTTTTTGCTTACCTAAAACTACCGTATCGTGCTATCTGTGTGATCTACAAGAAAATAATTTTTGTTAGCTAGTGATAGCGCCAGAATATCAAAATTTTCAGAGGGTGAGACTGAGCTCAAAGCGCGCACTCTCGTCGGTGGGGTTCAGGGGTACGGACCCGATTGGGTAAAGGGGCAGGTCTCCAGGAAACTTTGAGGTTTAGCACATCTCTAGGTATCAGGAGAGATATATCATTTATTTTTTGACTGACCTAGCTGCTAACTGACTTAACTTGAGGGGTGATTTGGGAAGGTAACTGCATGGGAGAAAGGACTTTGCGCTTTCACTTCTGTCAGCAGTTGACGCAGTAACTTATCATTTATATATTAAACAAACAAACAAACAAACATGCATGCAAATACTGCACACCGAACTACCAAAGTTTGTAAAAATTATCTTCCCAATTAAAGTTGCAGAAGAAGGAAAAGCCAGTAAGTGCCACAAAAAACGACTGATATAAATATGTATAGTTACTTTTAAACAAGTATTGAACCAATACCATTCTAAAAGTTCATTCCTTGTTCTGCTGCCGGAATCCGATAGTAATCTTGTTATTGGAAATTTCACAAATTATAAAAACGTCGCTTTTGCTTTTTCCCCTTTTCCTTATTTATTAATTCGATTTTTCGATGGAAAAGATAAGAAGAATTATTCGAAATGCTAACGTGAAAGCTCACATGCATCGCGATGTGGAAACCGAGCGCGCCATTAGAGGTAAGGAGGTACGGGTCACTGCTGCTACTTTTGAGAAGGGTCGCAAACAGTCAAGCTTGTTGAATAGTAGCCATTCGACGTCAGAACAAAGGCTGTTTAACTTTTTCCATGTTCTCAATGTTCAGCTCAACAGTATCAAGCAAGCTGGGGGACTGGGGTAGATAATGACCAGGGGGTCGATGTTGAGAGGTACTCAACTAACCCGGTTTTGATGACGGACATTGGAAATAGGTAAAAGGTTAGGATCCAACGCTGTCCCTTATCTATGGACACCCGAGAGTTGATCGCAAGGCTTCGGTTCAAAATGACGCTAGAAACGAATAGCAAGTTTAAGCCATCTCTAGTTGACCACTCTTAATCAAGAATCTATCAGAGAACTTCCTGTTCAGGTGTCTTGAGATCAACTAAGGTAAAGGGGTTGAACCCTTTTAAAGACTGTTTGGTCAATGGAGCAAGTTTGTTTCTAAAAACGATTAACTGATGCAATTATAGGGATAAGCTTCACCCGGGAAAAAGCCCTTTTCTTGGGTAATATTGGCTAAAATGTCCTATTCAATTCTAGCAGCATGAATTACTTGATTGGTTTATCAAATTTTCCGAGGCATGCAACTTCGTCAAAGGACCTTAAAATTTTTCTGCCACGTTCAGTGTGTTTTTTTTTTCAGTTCTTTAATTTTTTAGTTTTTGTGTATTTCATGTGATTTAGCAAACGATTTGCAATTATTGTTGTCAAAGAAAAGTACTCAAGCAACTCAGGACAGCAGGACGAAAAGTAGATGTAACTTGAAACGATTGAAAATCATGAAACCGAAGAACAATGTCATTTTGACCATAAATCTTCCCTACCAACCTGGTGTGATCACACATTTTATTTCAAAAATGTGATTTATAGTTTGTACTGTAGTAAAAGATAATTGCCTTTAGGGAGAGTGCCTTTCAAGGGATCGGAAGTTTTATAAGTAATTTTATCAAAGTCTCTTACAAAAATTTTAGGGAATTTCATTTGGATAAGGCCTCATCTTAACCTAAATCCTACAATCAGAGAGCTGCTATTTGGAATAGACCTTGTGCATGTGATGTCACAGAGGGGAAAGTAAGTCCTCCTTTGGGGGTAAAACAAACCAACACAGACAAATGCAGACAGCTGATTTGTCAACCAGTCGAATACGCACATACATAGTCTGCTACAGGGGAAGGGCGAATTCTTAAGCGTGTGGCCAAGCGTTTCATTGTTCTGCCGAAAGGATGATGTCAGTGTCCCGTCAACGCACAAGGTATATAGCAGCCCATTGATCCAGGATTACGACAATTAAGCCATTGGTTCAAGTTTGCGGTTGTGTTGTGAAGGTTAAGATAAAATTCCGATCACTCAAAATGGAGAAAATATCTGTTTTCGCCAAAACGCCCGGTGAAATCGGACTGCTATCGGCCGCAAGTCCGAGTTCATAGAATTTCTAGTCCAAGCCCAGCCAATTCCAGAGAGACCCGAGTCCGAGCCAAGTTAATTCAAGTCCAAAAAATTGGACTCTAATCGAACTCGAGTCCTCCAACCCAGACTAAAGGATGTATCCATAAATATTCTTTCCCCCTGCGTTCCTGTATGTCATCTGCATAGTCACTGACCTTCCTCCATTCTGTCGCGTTTACACATTACAAAAAATGATATAGGTGGCCTTGAAGTTCTTCCCGAAGTTGTGGAGGACACCCATGTTGTTGCTAAAACTCGGGGAATCATGCTTGTAATCTAGGAAAAGAGGGCATTCCTTTTAAAATATTAACCCTGTAAAATTTGGAGAACACGTATTAATTAAGTATATGTCTTGCCTGGAATTGAACAGTGAAAAGAAATCTTGCCGCTTGAAATTCATCTCAATCTTTTTCTTGGACACTTTCTCTGAATGCCTACATGCCTACGGGGAATCTTTTCTGAGCATACTTATCCAAGGATATAATGTAACTTTTGTGTAAAGGTAAGTTCACACCAAAGCCAAAATCTGCTTCCCCTTGGTAAAGACACGGAAAACTTTTTCACCCCTATTTTTGTTGAGAAAAACTTCCCACCAGCCAAAAAACGCAGTGGATTTTTGCTTCGCTGGTAGTCTATCAACAAGGAAGAAATATTAAAATAATTTTATTTCTGTGTTTTAAATATGGTGAGGTTGTACAAACTAGTTGTTTATCCACCCAGCATCCACCCAGGTTTATCTGGGATCCCCCTCATATCCTTCTCCTCCGAATAAGCAAATCTAATAATACCTCAGAAACACGTACTTCTCAGTTGGGTTATTTGCATGACATAAATAAAATTCATATTCTATTTAAAATCGTTCTTTTGTCCAACTTCCCCAAAGCAACATGTAATTTTGTCTTTTATTACTACCGACTCTGTCTTTCAAACAAGATATTTAACAAAAGAGAGTTTGAGGGGTACAAATAATGGAATGTTCACCCTCTTACACAAATAACAGGTGGCGTGACGTCACATAGACTTACTCGTATCAAAGAGTGAGCTATTTTCTGCAGTTTCCCATCAACTCTGCAAGTGGCAATCTATACAGCGATGACTACAGTACAAACACATATCCCAATGCGACTTTTCGTAATTCAATTTACAGCAATACATTCATACTACATTTAGAACGAAATTCTTCCGATTATTCAGAACTGTCAATGTCTATTTAGGGACACCAATAGCTATACGAAACATGATTTTATACCATCACAGTAACATCGGGACTGATTTTTGTCTCAATTATCAACTTTTGAAGAGGATGTGACATACCCGTCAACTGCCAATCAGAAATTGTTATACTATAATAGTATGATAATGAATATGTCGAGATTCGTATGATAAAAACTAGGCCAAGTTCATATAAACAACGTCACGATGGCTCATTTTACTGGCAAGGTCAATGACTGGTTCGTCTGATTCACATAAAAACTACCCTGATACTATTTCATTTCTTAGTTATACTTAAAGTTCAAGTGTGCTGTTTTATTTGCTCCAAGTCGTTCTTGGACTAAGGTTTACCCACGGGTTTACCATATTACCGACGTTCAAAGGTTTTATATATCTACTTCTATCAGAATACTCAATACTGTTGCAATATATATCATTTTTATAACGTAAATTCGAGTGTACTTACAAATGAATATGCAATACAGTAAACTATTAACCGATAGCATTGATGTGTTCTGAATTTACTGTTTTTTGTGATTTATTTAGATTTTATTCTAGAAAGAAAAGACTTCCGCAGTTATGCCAAATGAATGCTTGTGTAAACACTAGCAACCCATGTTTTCTTAAACGTGCAGTGCGATAGTTTCAATCACTCATAGATTTAGGCACAACTGCAAAACAACAGGTCCAACATCGAAATCCTAGCTTCTGTATTACCGTAAAATAAAGATTTATTTTTATCTTTGTACTTATTCGGGTCTAAGGGAGGGCTACATATTTTTGAGGGGTGCTTCGATTTCGGTCGAGAAAAGTCTACTGTATAAGCGGAGAGCCACATCAGTTGACACTGAGCGTACAAAAATTTTGTATATTCTTGACCCCTCAGATAGCCGGAAAATGGTATATCCCAGGCCTGTGAGTACAGTATAATTGTTATTTTGGGGATTACTTTTGCAATAAAGTGTTCCGTTTAATAAAAAAATGGAGACTGTGAAATGATGAAAACAGTAACAGATTATGGCACCACTACCATTTTCAGGGCAAAATCTTTGGCACTTTATATACCTGTACATCCTTCCGTCTTCCCGTATTATTTGGCAATTGAAAACATCCCAGAAATGTTTGCATTTTTTCATGAAAATTTTGCTGGTCGAAGAAATTTTTGTAGCGATGTATCAAAGTTTTGATAATGAAAAATTTGTATTTAGAATATTTCTTTTTTGGAACAGAAAACTTACTCTGACAAACCTAACAAAATATGCAGTGTGCTGATAACGCATGTCATCATACTCGTCCCCCATTTCCGATTTTTTAATTATATAGAAGTGTCTGTAAAGGAAAATGGCAGAATTCGTTTAGCAAATTAGTCAACACAAATTCGTAGTTACCTCCAAAAATTTCAGATCTGATATACTCACAAACTTGCAAAGTATGGACCCTTCAAATAACAACGATCACAGATTATTGATACGCTAATTTCACAATCAGGTGCGACGAGATCACACTGTATTTTTGCAAAGTGTTCCTCTATGGACGTGTCGCGCACCTGCTTATGAATTACGACTTATACTACAGCGGAACGAGGGCTCCGTGTTCTATTTTGACGTTCCATACATCTTTACATTCTCATTGCATGTGCACATTCTTAAAAATAGTAAATTAACAGAACAAAAAAGAAGTGCCAAAACATACTGTGAAATACTGGTAAATATTTGCCAGAACTTTTGTGTAATTTCTGTAATATGAATGCATCTCTTTATTTTTGTTCTGTTAATTTAACAGCGATTTGTAACAGTATCTGTTTCACTACCCAAATTTCGTTCGTTTAAATTAGTTATGACGAGCTCAAAGTGGACATGTCAATTGGGTTCTAGCCCCAGCGTAGTTAACACCACAGATGCAGATCAACTCGACATCAAGTCAATCAGACAACATCAGACATCAGGACAAACTCGAATTGAGCTAAGTTCTGGTTAAATTAGAAAGTCACCATTTCATTCAAGAGATGAAAAAAAAAATGACTTACAGCCAAATTTCATAAATTAATAGCCATTTTCACACACGCTAAAAGGAAAGAAGTAAAGACCGATTGCACAGCTGCTTAGTTCGTACTCTGCAGTAGTCGATTGGCTAAGGCCTTTCCAGAAAGTTTCAAGAGAGAGGACGACATGTTTGATAAAACACTGTTCTGGGAGAAGGTGTCCTCCTTCACGTTTGAAAAACTTCGTTTATGGAAGAAAGCTTCTGAAAAATGGTGTTTTACTTGACACCTTCTTACCTCAACCTGTTTTTCTTCTTCTTTCCTTCTTTTTTGTTTGTTCTGACGACCAGTCGGAGAGCCTCGGGTATGCTGCACCCCACTTCGATTCTTTCTTTGTTAATGCATGCTACGATATGCTACAATAAATACTTGTGACGCATTTGGAATATGTTAATTGAACTTATCCAAATTCTCGAAAGTTATATCTATACTTATACCACTCCGTTAGAGCATAAACTTTCGATGGCCAGGGAATCGAATGTCGTTACCAAAATTGCCCACCAGCACGCTCGCCTGTAGCTTTTAATATAAAAACAGGGTTATGCATCAATATGCATTTAAAGTCTCGGTCATAACCTTACCGTAATATATAGGGCGTTTTACAGTTCTAAAGAAGATGGATTTATCATACGCGGAAATAGCTATAGACTCTTTTCTTCAAAGGATTCTTTTCTTCAAAGAATTGTGGGATAGGAGGTTGGTGTGTATTGCCATTGACAAAAACAACAAGTACCAAAATCCTATCCCACAATTCTTTGTAAATGGTTTTCGGGAAAGGGTATATGGTAAGGATTCTTGTCAGTGAACTGTTGAACTTGATTTCAAATTTCAGGACCACGCTAAACGAATTATTCGAGTATGTAAACTCGTGAACAGAAACAACTGAGAATTCCAAATTCAAAATCCTGGCTAAAGGTCTAGTAATTGTTCGGAAGAGCCATCATTATGTAAAACATGGGGAAATTTTCTAATGTCTTCACCAAGTCTCCTATGAGCTAGGCTGATGGACAACTGCAACTAAGTACTAAGTTCCATTCCATGGTAGACAGTCAGGTAACCTTACACTATATACGGTCCCAGCATTATAGCACTCAGTCTAAAGAAAGTTATGGTGAAGTTAAACAAAGAGGCAAGCAAAAAAAATAGTGTATTGAGACATAACAATTTATTATTTTTATAAACTTTACACATTGACAACACACTACGTCATCCTTGGGGCAAAGCAATGGAACCCGTGGCCGCACGTTTAAGAATCCGCCTGCACGTGTAGCAGACTATGCTCGTATTCGAGTGCACAAATCAGCTGTCTGCATTTGCCGGTGTTGATTTGTTTTGCCCAAAAGGAGGGCGTACTTTTTACCTAGTGACATCATATGTATATGGTCTATTGCAATGATGAAGTAATGATCGCAATAAAGCGTATGATTTTTGGTTCCTTTTGTAAAGAGTCCACTCTTTTTACTTAGTCTACCTTAGTTCTCAATTGGCAAAGCGCTTCGATTGACATTAAATTTAAAAAAGCGTAGTAGCTCATATTACACGGTATGCTGTGGGAGCGGTCTAATTACACACTTCTGATTACACAAAGTAGGTTTTTGCTCACCGTGATATGCCCTAAAGCAATAAAGTCTGATTGTGTTTGTACATGGAGAGTTGTTAACGACACACCAACACGAATGTGTTATATAGCGATGCGTTATCAAAATGTCAGTGAGAAGACACACCCTTCTCGCTCTACACGACTCCTCACTTCATATCCTGGATGCAGTTAAACGTCGTAAGACCTGGTTTAGACAGCTTTTTAGAGATGTAATAGAAGTTAGTAGGTTGGGAGAATTGTCTGAGGTGGTGAATTAAAGGCCCAGTTCTCTCACCCCAAACAGTACCAATTCTTCTAACCTTCTTCCTTAAGCTTCTCCCACAATTGTCTGAAAATTCATCTTCATCCAGATACAATCTCAATTTATTGCTTCAAGGTGAGTATAGAAAAACTCAATTTATATAATCAAAACACTCTTAGTACCGTTCATGCTAACATAAGCGTTCATGTAATGTAAGCTTTGGTACTTTGCACTGTTTGAATTAGTTGTCAATCAAAGAGCTGAGCCAATTGAGAATTTCGGTACCACCGTACCTAATTGTATTTTGGGGTGAGAAGTTTGGCCCTTTAAGGCTTGAAATGGTTGAGGGGAGGAGGACAGTGTATTGCTACACATTCGTCCTATGTGTACAAATGATAAAAGAAATAAAGGCATCTTGTATCAGTGAGTAGCTGGTTCAAATATATTTCGAATAATCATCAACTTGGAGATGGCAGCATTACTTCCACACCTGTTACAAATGTTATCAGTTTTGTACTTCATATCTCATTACACTGTAAGATGCAATAAAGGTCAGCTGGAAAATTTCGATACCTTTTCTCGGCAACTATCACCGGTCGCGATCTCATGTATTTAATGATCATTTTGAAGTAGAGAGAGGAGTTACTCGTAAAAAAAAAAACAAAAAAAAAAAACAAAAAATTGACGTTTTCGACTGTATCAGATTTACTGTATAACTTGATTGACTATAGATTGCAGCACTCTCGTTGTTTTGACGGCATACAGTCTTACATCTCGACGCAGTGGAGTTGTTATTCTATCATCTACAACTTGCTATCTCTTGTTATTGCCTCGTTCATTGAGATTTTTAACAACTTATGACTAATTTTTAAGGTGCCAGAAAAACTTTCAAAATGTGCATCAACTTGAATCCAAGCTCAGTATAGTTAATGTGCAAGGATAAACAAGCTAATGGAAATTAGCAAGGAACTATAATGGAGAATTTTTCTCGTTTTTTATTTTGTTTATCTCAATCTGTTACGATATTTTTCCTGTATAATGGGATAGTGCTCTTGTCATCCGCGGATCTCCATCATCTTCTTTCAAGAGCAAATTTGAGATCGCTGAGACGCGTCAGCTTTAACCAAAGAGTCGGTAAGTTCGACACAAGCAAGTTCTCTGAATATTTTCAGTTCTTGATGTTACTTAATTTTTCATATCATTTTTCTCAGTGTGTGTTGGAAAACGTATACTGCAGCTGAACTTATCTGCAGGGGTGAATAGTAAACAATTTGGTATTTCAATGATTTGGGGACTATGCGCATGCGAACATCCTCCAATAGTCGGGATAAACAAAGCACTTTTGCACCTACAACAGTACGGTAGATCGTATCTAAATTTACTATTTGGTCTTAGGATTTGCATTTCAGTCTCCTATTAAGTAACACCGTGTGTCCCACAAGTCCTTGCGGCAACGAATAACTGAACTCGTTTGGTAAATGTCACTTTAAACGCACAAAATCCAGCTATTTTGTTTTGTGACCTTTCCGACGTTCATTATAATGGGGATGTGTTTTATAACCCTTAGATGAACTGTCGGCTGTTGAAAAGTACAACTATAAGTAAGGGTCACTTAGTTTAAAGAGGCAAGGAGATTGGGTTTTACAGGTTTTGTTTAAATTTAATTCTGCATCACAATCATACATTGAGTTACAGCTAACTAAAATGATGTCATAATGGTCTGAATTTGTAGCCGTATGGATTAGGCTGTATAGTCTTGCATGTGTGGAATTTTGTTACCCCACCAAAATTACAAAATTCCCATTCATCAGAGGTTAACACGGAATTAACGTTTCATCTCACTTCAGTGTCTTTTGATTTTGATAAATCATCAGTTATAAAATGAAAAACGAAGTTTTGGGCAAAAGGTTATCATTCGCTGTCAAACTCTGATTGCCCCCTTCATAAGGCAATAAGTCCTGGTCAAAAACCTTGTCACAATGGATACCGCGAATGAACCTAATTCACCTGATGACATAGAGCAATTAACACGCCCTCCTTTACGGGCAACGCAAACCAACACCCACAAATACAGACAGCTGATTTGTCAACAGGTCGAATACGCGCATAGTCTACTCCACGTGCAGAGCGAATTTCAATGCGTGAGACCACGTGTTCCATTGTTTCGCCCCCAAGAATGACGCCAGTGCCTCGTCAATGCATAAGGTCCAGGAAGTGCTGGATTAAAGTATACATAACGTCTGAATTTTGAAAGCTAAAGATCAGACCAACTTCCCATCTTTACAACTAAGGTGAGAAATATAATAATGATATAAATGCTAAATTGCGCAATAATTTGTGATGTCAAATCTTGTACTCAAATTACAAATTACTATTCTTCTTTTCTTAACTTGTACAAAGCTTCAGTTAAGTTCTTAATGTCAAAGGGTTTTTTTACTACAGAAGCCGTCTTTGTATAACATGCTATACAAGAAAACAGGAAGCACTTTTAAGGCAAGAAACAATTTACTTTAAAAAGAAAAAGAAAAAAAGCAAGTAAATGTGTGTTCTACCAGTCGATTGTCAGAAATTATTGCCCAACTAGTCCAATTTAGGTGAATAAATTTTGACGTTTAATATCTTAGCAAAGGAAAAAACACCTGTAACTTGACTTCAGACACAACTTTTAGACCTGGCTGTGGTCAAATTGATAACATATAACGGCGAGATCAATCGATACAATGAGTCAAGCGTTTGAATGGGTATCTAAGGCCATGGAAGTGCCTTAAGTAGCAACGGTTGTCCTCCGTATCCCGCTGAGCCGACGTCTGAAAGGGAGTACCTTGAACGCTTCTGCTGAACAAGTTTATATATGTAACAAGTCAGAAAACTTACTGTGAGGTTTTGGATATTTTTTTTTTTACTTAGAGGTGGTGACCACAACAGTTTATATGCAGAAGGGCAAAAATGATTATTGTCAGGAACACTCATGGGAGTCTTGAAACTATCTTAGGGGCACCATCTTAATTCTCTAACATCTCTAAAGGACTAACGCCGCACTCTAAAACACTCTGGTTATATTTAACCAGCATTGTGGTAAAAAATTAACCAATCATTTCCTGGTTAAAGTAACGGAGGAAGACTGGCTAAAATTTAAAATGTTAAAATTTGACCACAATTTAACATAATTCATCAATTTTACCGATGTTATGTTAGTTTGGCCCCGTATTTCCTGGTCATTTTAACCAGAGAAAGGTTGGTTAATCTGTGACCACGATATGGGTAAAAGCTCCCAATGTGTTTTTAGAGTGCGCCGAATTTGGATCGGATTCCGATCCGATTTTTGTAAGTTTTTGTTAAACCTTCTCCATCTATGGTTGAAAAGATCCAAAAATTTGCCAACCGGTAAATATAGACGAATCCGATTACCGCTTATTTTTAGTGACTGTAGGCAGCCAATAGTGGGGTCCATCAGCCTTAAATCGTCTTCATTTATTGTCTACCTGAATTTCAAATCCACATATTCAGTGAAGTTGAGAAAATCAAGATACACTTTAGTGTACAACCATCCATGGAACAGGTAAGGGAGGAAATTTAAAAATTAAAGATAATGGACCCCAGTAATGGCCGACTAAAATCAGACCATCACAATCTGTCCGGATTCGTCTATAACTGAGCTGTATATACCGTAGGACTATGAAAGATAAATTTATGCCAATTACTTCCTGACGTCACATCGATAGGCAGATTTTATCGGACTATGCTGTCCGATAAAAATTGTGCCATATGTCTGTATTACATCACGAAAAAGTCAGTTGGTATTTTATTTCCATAAACATCAGATGCAAATCATTATTATATATGTACACTGGTTGACATTCTTTGGTTCTTTCTCACTAGAGATGGAGAAGATCTTAACAAAATCCTTATCCTCGGGCCTAAGGGCATTTTGAGTTTACAAATGTCTTCCTCAAATTGGTAAAGGAGCAGTAGTTTTAATCACTTGAAAATTTCATCCACCCATCAGACCGAAACACGGTGTTGGTACAAACAAATTATATCACACATCATACAAAAAGTTGAATTCTTCTTCGAAATCAGCAGCTTTAGTCGCACGTTCTAAAAAACAGATTCTCTCTCTATCATAATTCCATTTCCTTTGATACCAAAACATTCACCTCACTGCTATTATAAGATACATAGCACGAAAATATCTGTAAATTGATAACTCGCTACAGAATTATCTTCCAAAATTGTTTTCCTTTTGCAACAGATTCAAACTTACTTTAGCTTAAAAAACGAAAGTAGCCTATAGTCGCTTCTAAGAACATGTTTTACTCTCACATCATTTTTCGGAGCCCAGTGGGTTTCCCAAAAGTGAACCCTAAATAACAGCTGACTAACAGTGTATGTGGGTGAAAGTGGATCAAATTTAGAAAAGGAGAACGAGAACAATCTGAAAATAGCCGATTTACTAAATTAGGACTGCTCGTCAAATGTGTCGTGCGAATAATACACTATCGCTTGTAATTGGTACCAGCGACGTGGACGGTAAAGAGGACGACCACACGTGGTGGATACACAATCGTATTTGGTGGTAACCCATTCCTAGAACAGTAAAGCGAAAGTGCAAGAAAAATTTGTTCTGTATTATTTCAGACCCATCGCGCATATCGCTCTATTAAATATCGCTGGTTGAAGAACCTTCATCTGTCTGTTCTTAAAAGACAGTCAATTTTTATCCCCAAACTATGATTTTTGTAGAAGTATATAGAAATTGTCAATTGGCAGAGCTCTTTGATTGACAGCAAGTTAAGAAAAATGCAGGGTACTGTAGCTCACATTACATAGCATGTACTGCACTGAGAGTGTTTTGATTACGCATTGGGGTCTTGTACACTCACCCTGAAGCAATAAACTGAGATTGCGCCTCAATGAGGATGAGTTTTAGACAGCTGTGGGAGGGGCTTAAAGCGGCTTATACAGCCGGTTGATGAAATTCAACAATTTTTTTCCAAAGCTGTTAAAGTGTATCACAAGTCTAAACAATTTCACAATGGTAGATTGAAGACCATGAAAATGAGTTCAAACAGTTCAACATCATTTTCACTGTAATTCCTGAGCTGAGATATTAAATGTTGAAGTTTATTCACTCAATTT
Organism: Holothuria scabra; assembly: GCA_037179385.1. Taxonomy (NCBI): domain Eukaryota; kingdom Metazoa; phylum Echinodermata; class Holothuroidea; order Aspidochirotida; family Holothuriidae; genus Holothuria; species Holothuria scabra. The sequence continues at coordinate 17,752,874 of CM074194.1, read as the reverse complement.
AAAATGGCACATTAAGCATCAATTTGTGACGTCATTGTTATACTACTCAAATTACACTCTTTTTACTTCTTTGTTGCACTACTCAAATTACAGTCTTTTTATGTCTTTGTTTTTCTGAAAGTTACTGCAAGCTTGTAACAACATATGATAGCATTCTTACTCTTAAAAGGGTGATGTGATTTCTTAAGCCCTCTCTGTGCGACTTGCTATGCAAGCAAACAGGAAAAGTTCAAGGTCATTAAAACATTTTTAATTTCAAAGGGAGGCAAAACAGGTAATGTGAGTTGTACAACAACAAAGTCACAATTTATTGCGCAATGGACTAATTTATTTTAGGTGAATAAATTTCAACATCTTGTATTTAAAAGAAGGGTTTAAGGTCACAACAGGATTTGGTATGTTAGAGGGGTGCCTATTTTAAGTGTTTTGGTGAAATTTGCATTGAAATCTGATGTGTGGTCCACAAGATATGAACAGGTAAAGTTTTCACATTTTCAACAAAAAGTGAACTTGAAGCAAGCACATATGACATCACATCCCCACATTAATGAGCAGTCTTTTGTTTTTCTTTAAACTTTATACTGGATTTTCTCCTCAAAAATCCGATATTATTAAAATGTGATTGCATAAGTCGCATGGGAATTTTAAAAATTTTGCATCCCCACAGGGAGGTTATACTATTTACTTTAAGGTCAACACAACAGTCTGATAAAACAAAGGGAAACAAAGCATTCCTTGTCAATGTGAGGAAGTGATATAAGCTCTGCTGCCCCTAAACTCACTTTTGAACACAAATCTACTGACTTCATTTACTGATACACTGTTAAAAAAAAATCGGTAAATTTACATAATTTTTAAGGCAAATTTTTTTCCAACCAAATAATTTTTTTACAGCCAGACTGTAATCATGAAAAAACATTCAGGGTTTGTTTTTACTTTACAGTTTTTGCATATAAATTAGTTTACAAAAGTCTACTGTAAAATCGAATTACAGAGTTGTTCTGTTTTGTTAACTTAAATTTTCGGTGAATTTACAGCCTACTATTTTTATTCCCGACGTTTTAATATTTATAATAATATTGCTCTTTTACTTTTCATATGTTATTACGTTACATACACTTCACCATTACGTAGATCAGGTATTTGCATATCAACGTTATGTGCCGTTGCGAAGTTGCTTTCAATCAAAACACATTGAGGATGCTTTGTTGTCATATTGTTGTCAAGTCGACTGCTATATCTAGGAACTTTGTAATTGGAAAGTCACACTTTTTGTACGATATAATAATTGTTTTTAAAATAAATATGACAAAGAATGCAAATACATTGGTTGCAAACATTTTATTTTCAGACAAGGTAAACAATAAGTTTATCACTTCCTGATTAAAAAACGCCAAAGAAAATATTATTCAAAGCAACAGCAATCATTTTTTTTAAGGAAATGCCTACAAAATAAGCTCCACCCATTTATGCAAAATGAGATTTACGTCATAAAGTGGTAAATTTACAGACTCTTTCAGGTAAATTTGTGAAACGTTTTTAATTTGTTCCGATCAAGTGCATGAGCGCCTGTGGCGATGAGTTGACATCAGTATACCAATTGTCAGTTCTGTGAAATTAGGGCCTTACAATTTCTTTTTACTTAAAAATGTGTGTCAAAACACCAGTTGTATGATATTTATAACTAAGAACGTAATAACTAAGTATGCTGTTATCATAAATGTAAGTTAATTTTCAAATAAGGCCATAAATTTGCCCAATTTTTTTTTTAACTGAAACTTCGCAGAACGATGCATGTTATATATTGAAAATTTTCTGGCTATTCTCACTTGTTTGTTTTGGGCTTGTTTTTGTTTCTTTTTCAGCTCAAAAACAAAATGAATGTTTCTTAAATGACAGTTTATTTATGTGAAATCAGAAAAATACAAAATCCTGTTAAAATTTCTGTGAATTTACAGAAAATTTTTACAGTAAAATTTGGTTAAAAAAGCAGACAGAAATGGTTTTTCAAATAAACAGAAAATACATGTTAAACAACCTTTTTATTTTTTAGCAATACAAAGTGTCTGTAAAGATACAGAAAATCTCTATTAAAAGTAAAATACAAAAAGTTTAAGTTAAAGAAAGTCTGTAAATTTACAGAAATTTTTAACAGTGTATCTCAAGAAATACATGTCCGATTTGAATGGAACTTTCATCACACTGTGTAGATTTTGGTTCTCCTTCACACATGAAAATTTAATTTTTGCTTAAACTTCCCCTTTAAACAATGAAACGAGCTATAACAATGGCTGTTGGATGAATCTGATTCATTTCGCAACTTCCAAAACATGTATTTTTAAGAGTTGTAGACTAAAGGTACACTTTAAGCGCTCTTCACATACCTATGACAAATGGTCAAAGATGGGCGTCACCAAGGGGGAGGGGGTCGGGGTGCGAACGATCCTCCTTTGAGTTTTTTCTTTTCTATACACAAACGCTTAAAGGATGTACAAAAAGTCGAAAATGGATTTCTTCTGCCTTTGCAAAGTATGAATTTCTTTTAAAATGTTGAATGCCTAATCTCGCTGCAATTACATATCGAGTTCCCCATATTACTATTTCACCCCTACTTTTTGCAAAGTGCCGTCAGCTAGCAAGTCCTATTGGCTATGTGTAGCTACATCTTTCAATAGTATTAAAATCATATATCTAATAGTATTTTCATGATATACCTTTAAATGATATCTTTTTAAAGGAAAAAATCATTTTTATTAAAAGTATATTAGAACGATATGTTCATCTCTTGAATTTGGTTCATTTTGGGGTAAACTGCTCCATGTCAGTATAGGTCCATTATGCCCAAATATTAAAACGGAAGTGCACCTGCTGGATATTTCAAACTGACGTAAAACCTCAATGAAAAAATTGTTCTAACGGTGATGATATTGTTGTAGAAGTTCTGAGGGTTTTAAAATTTACTGCACACAGAAAAACCTGTAAAGTAGGATGCCCTTTCTAGATTTTGATTCCTAGCTCACTGAATGCATACCATAATTATGCTTGTCTGTTTTTAATATCCACCCTTGACTCAGCGGTGCTATATGTCAGTAAAAGGTTGTTTTACTTGACCGCATAGTGCTATGAAGAGATAGTTATCCCACCAAAATCTGCTCTGCCGAATCAAAGGCCCTTCAGGTTTAGGAAATAACGGTACCGACATTTAAAGGTCAAGAGCAGTCACTCCAAACTTATTTTGAAGCAACAGCTAAGCATCACAATTTTCGTCTTATTTGTCTTCAAAGTGCCGTCCATCACATACTATGACTGCAATATTGCATATCCAAGGTAAACCAAGCAGTTACTTCTAGGAAATTTCACATCTGAATTGAAAAAAAGAGTTGTCACATGACTCTCAACAGCCAACCATGAAGCAGGACAGTCTACTACACTACTTCAAAGAGGGGTGACTGCTCTTGCCCTTTAAGGAATAAATCGCATTTGGCTGACTCATGCTGAATAAACCGTCGAGGCTCCAAATTGGCAAAATAACAGACTTCGCCTCGTCCGTTATGTTGCTAATTTGGAGTCGAGACGATTTATGAGACAGTAATGGTCAAACAAATATGATTTATTCCTTTTCTACCACAGGAAATTTGCCAAAAACTTCATTTTCATCACTGTAATTGACCGCGTGTAGCGAAATAACATGTCAGTGTTTCAACCAATCAGAATGCAGGATTCTCAGCAACGGATGGTAGTGGTGATAGAATTGAAAATTAACTTCCTTTTATCTATGCATACGTATCAAACTGAGTAAGGGTCACTCATTATTCACTACCTTCTTCCGTTCTTCCTCCAATTTTTGTTCGGCGTTTTCAATTTTTACCTTTCCATTGCCTTTTTTAATGGAATAAATGGCACTATTTTCAAGGTCTTGAAGGAGAAAGTTTGAAAGTAAAAAGAAAGTGCATTGGTCAAGTCATATTGTGCACAAGTCACTATTCTGTTCCACAGGGTATGATACTTAAAAGAAGGGTTTAAGGTCACAACAGGATTTGGTATGTTAGAGGGGTGCTTATTCTGAGCATTTTGGAGAAATTTGCATTGAAATCCGATGGGTAGTTTGCAAGATATGAACACGTAAAGTTTTCACATATTCAACAAAAAGTTAACTTGAAGCAACTCAACAATCCCATATTATTAAAATGTGATTGCATTAGTGGCATGCGAATTTTGCAAACTTTGCTTCACCCACAGGGAGGTCATACTCCTATTAACTTCAAGGTTAACACAACAGTCTGATAAAACAAAGGGAAACAAAGCATTCCTTGTCAATGTGAGGAAGTGATATAAGCTCCGCTGCCCTCAAACTCAGTTTTGAACACAAATCTATTGACTTCATTTACTGATATCTCAAGAAATACAAGTCCGATTTGAATGGAACTTTCACCACACTGTGTTGATTTTGTTCCTCTTTCACATTATGAAAATTAAATTTTTTGCCTAAACTTCCCTTTTAAGTAGTTTAATAGACGCTGTTCATTGCAGATTTGAATGATTTTCTGAAATTTCTCTGCATTGCAGAGTTCAATTCGCTTAAAATTTCTTCATGATTTGTTACTTGAGGCTCTCTTTTTTACCTCTTTAATCTTGAATACTATATACCACGAGCTTTAAAGGGCTTTGTCCTGTGAATGCTTTGCCTCTGGATACTACCACTCCAGTTGGTTTCCTTTAGCAAGCCCATGGATCCCACGACAGCACCCAAACTTAAAAGAAAAACGTTCTGGTGCTATTGTCCTTTTAAGATTTAAAGCTTGATCTTTGTTCCCCATCCATGGGTTCAGGTTTTGCTCAGAACCTTCATGAAATCATAATTTTGGCATTACTACAACTAGCAATATTGACGATATTTCACCGCATTACAGGCACTTGAAAATGTCTATCTCCTCAGAGCTTCCAGGGGCCCGCGTAAGCCGTTAGAAGTAAGGACACCACAAAATTCAAAATTTTTAAATTTTTCCGTACCTATTTGAAATTAACTTGACTGTTCATGATAATTATAAGCATTTTCTTGTGGTAGTACCCTTAAACAGTTTTATAAAGTTATTGATATCAACTCAATGAACCTCTTTCAGTAAGTACGGTAGGTTATGAGAATTGAAGCTGTCTGGCCGAGAAGATTTGGCCACTTTCTATTCGTTTTTATGGGGTGAGGCTTTTTAATTTTCTTTTATAAAGTTCATTTATTTTACGTTTTGGAGACTAACATATTTCACTTGCACAAGTTATGCCGTCATCTAAAAATACACTTCCACCATTCCGGACCTTGAGGTCACGACAAAAAGTTTTGTTGTTATTATGGGAAAACCTAGACACGACACAAATTTGTACTACAGACTACACCGTCTAATTAATCTTGGAATAGTTCATTGTTATCTTAGATGATACTGCTTTGACAGTCATCCAGTTATCGCAATGGAGGTTATATTTGCGGCACTTCTACTCTCTCTGTTTCAGAATACTTCTCTTGTTTCAAAATATCTTGTGTAAACGTGAAAAATGACATGAAGCTTTCGTTAAAGTTCTGAAAGTTGTAAGACTCTTATCTGTATTGTATAGGACTTTCTGTTCAATGAATTTTCATATCTCGGAAATGCTTCCACTTCGTACGCGCAAAAATGTTCAAACTGGATCTATTAAATTTATCTTCAGGTGGAAACTATGATAGTTAATTTCTGCTGATAACGTACATGTTTGGTCTTAAATTACTACTATTATTTACGTTCATTGATAGCTAAGTTCCTCTCAAAGACATTCAATTTTATTTCAACTTAACTTGCACGAACTTGGCAACGATTCAATTAAATGTTTCTGAGAGCAGATTTGATTAATGCTGGGTGTAATCTGTCAAACATGAGGCAAATTATGATTCGAGCCAAAATGAAAAATGATGGAAATATTACGATTAATTCGCAATTAATGGTTTTTGTAAATTATGATCAGGATTTGTCCAGCAAATTGGAGCTTTCTTAATAAGGACTGGCACGGAAGTTTTACAGATTGCTGCCTAGACTCATTTTGGGGCGATGCGCACTGTTTAACAAGAATTTTCCATACTGACCAACGATAGCATAATCCCTAACCCTAACAAAGAATACAATCGGTACAATACAATGGCAACAACCAATCAAGAAACACCTTGTTAAACAGTGCGCATCTATCTGTCATTTTTAGTGCTGCGAGAGAACTCTAAAAATACTTGAATGGGGAGGAAACCAATACTTCAGGTAAAATGTTAACCATCTATGAATCAAATTTAGGCTTACTTGGGCCATGATTTTTTTCCAATAATTAATGCTGGCTTTTGGCCCAAGCGTTTCCATATCTCAATTTACCTACATAGACAAAGTCCGAGCCAACACCGATTCTAGTATGCTGATCATCACTGCCCCAGTCCTGTGCCCACCGGCTACGATTGAGACAACTGGAATCAGATATAGGGCCGCCCAATTTATTCCGGAGTCCAGCCATCTAACATGATCACATCGCATTAGACGCCATTAAAAGTAGCTAAGGAGAAGGTTCTAGACTAATGAGGCATAAATTTAGTTAAATATGAAACATAACGTTTGTTTACCAAAAAACAATATATTTTTAAAACATGCAGAATGATGGTTACTTAAAAATAGGACAGTATACGGTAGCCATCTGTTTTAGAAATAAAAGTCTGTCGCAGATTTGTTCACCCAAACTTTCAAACATTTAAATAACGTAACTTCCGCCTTCTTTCAAATTCGTAAGTCTCGAGCATTGTCCATAATGTCAAAAATGGGGACGGGGAATAAGGGGAAACGATATTTTTGAGGGCAAATTTTGGGAGCAGCACAAACCGAGCCCAAAGCCCCCGTTCTTGGGGTAAGGGTCAAGGGGAGAAGCCCCCGGAAGCTCGGGGATTTAATATACCTCTGGATGAAACATTAAGTCTTTGGAGAGGTATATTATTTATTTTTTTTCGGTTAATTCAACTCCTAAGCGACCTAAGTTGCGGGGAAAGATCAAAATCGGAGGGGGCACATTCCCCCTCCTTCCCCACCGTAGCGCCGCCACTGGTCTCGGGGAAACTGAACTATATCTTTATTTTAGACTTTAGGCATTTAAGTATGGCTATTTTCTTTTCATGTCACGTTGGAGCGTGTCTTTTCATATTGGGTCAGCCCAATTCTTACTTTAATTTTGTGTGAGTATTCACAACCTGCCCCAAATAATGAGCTAATGAATTACAAGTGGAATGATGCTTCTATTTTAGTTTATGAACTAGATTTATGAATAGAGATAAGTACTGCAATAGCCATGCTGCACATGCTGTGTTATACTTTTACTGCACTTGTTTTGAGACATTTGTATTGGGGCAAGAATAAAGTTGGAGATAGGTAGGAAAATTTATACGCAATTACTTTTTGTAGAACTTGTTCTTAATCCGATAAATTTCAAAAAGAGGAAAAACAACGAAACATGCTTTAAAATAACACAGGGAAAACGAAGGCCAGGTGAGGCATCATATTTGTCCACACTCTAAAATCAAAACAGTGAACTTAGTCACTCTCTTATAGAGTGAAAAGTGTGAATTCACTCAATTTGAGTGTTAACTCAACTCCAAGAATAGTTGAATTCACTCCAAAGAGAATGAAATAAACTCCAAAAAAGTAAAGTTTCACTCTTGATGGGAGTGGCTATACAGAGAGTGATCATTGCAGGCAATCGTGTAAGAGTGAATTTTCACACTTTTTGGAGTGAATTCCACTCTTTTTGGAGTGAACTCCACAATTGTTGAAGTGAATTAAAACCCTAATGGAGTGAATTCTCTCTCTATTAGAGAGTGACTGAGTTCACTATTTTGAATTTAGGGCGATTATTAGAGCCTCCAGATTAATGAGTGTCAACGGCGTGACCGTACAGGACTCCTTTTCTCCAGGAGAACGGTGATTTTTTACCAGAGTTGCTTTTTTACAAATGTGTTTTTTTTTTTTTTTTCGTTTGTTTTTGAAATTACAACTACGATAACCCCTCTTCGTACAAAATAATGCACACTCTTTAACAAGCTATTTCTTGATTGGCTGTTGTCATTGTCTTTGTAGTGTACCGATTGTATTGAGACAGGGATCCTCTGCGCCGTAAGGAAATTTCTTCGCATTTGACCAAATTATATGTCCGAAACAGAAAAATTTTCAAGGTAACGTAGAGATTTTAATTTCAAAAGAAAACAAGGACATGTAAGTTATACAAGAACATCACAAATTATTGTGCAATAGACAGCTTTACATTGAATATCTTTCAACATTTTATGTTGGCTACAGAAGCAGCTGTGCAAATTTACAGTCCGATGAATAATATTAATATTCTTTTAATGATAGTTTTTGGATACACTCCAGACAAGTCGGAGACCTCTCAGACCAGGGTGTATGCATGTCGAAGGGGGAGCTTCTAAAATATTTACCCCTAGTTTGAAGTTGCCATTGGCGTGACTCATCTGTACACAAATCCCGTCTGAAAATCTTCACCCCCATGGAAGACATTTCGTCCCCTTCAGCAGTTCTGCCAGTTCATGCTTGTCACCCCAGATCCTTGCAACTGAAAATTTCTCGGTAATTGCCCTTACCACGTAATGTATGTGTCTCCCAAAGTTCATTGACCTTGTCCTGAACAACTGTCTTTGCAGAAAGTGTAACTGACTGCGTCGGTATTTCTTCTTTTTGGTTGTGTACATGTATATGTCTCAGTACCACTCAAGACAAAGTGAACGAAAATTCAACCCTCCAAGTATAAACACACCTTTAAGTACCATCGATAACTTATACTCCTCTTAACCGGGAGTCTTGTTTGTTTATGTTGGCAAAATTTAGAAAAACATTTACTTATCAGAGTACCATTCCTTGAATGGTCCCAGTGCAAAAGGTTCAGCGGTGCAATGACCTACCATGCAAGAGAGTTGTGACAACGGAGTATAGGCTACGAGGCTAGGCTATACAACCTTCTAAGTGCTGGAAACATATCACATGCAATATATATACTACAGGGTCAATGACCGTTTCAACTTTCAAATGAAACAAAGATGAAAACACCCTGAGAAAATTGCACGTAAATGCAGAAAGGTTATTACTTCTTAAAACATTTCAAATATTTTTAAATCTTTCTGATAATATCATTCTTCTTGAGTAGTACCTCCAGTGTCCGCATCGTGCATTAACCTTCACTGGTTCTTCTAAGAAATTATATGATATACAACACGAAAATTAAAATTTACACACCGCAGTTTCCTTATTTTGTTAAAAAATAACCTCAATTTTTCAATCAGTGCCCTGGAACAAAAGTTTATCAATAATAATTTAGTGCTCACTTTCCAGCCACCTTCGCGTCATCCGAAATGCTCCTGGCTGAAGTTACCCTTACCTATAAAGGTTCACTGACTGCTCTTATATACTTTCATTTTACAACCTTCCACCAACGTTCGAAATACCACGTAATTCCTAAGCGTTAGCAATTTTATTAGAACAGCCGCGATGCTGTTAATCCATTCAGAGTTCAACTTGCTTGCCTATAGGCCCAACTTCTTCAAAGTAAATTTTAAGAAGTGTGCTTCCCGAATTTGTGACAGAACAGGACAAATAGTAGCCAAATTCCAGAGATTTGAAGTCAAGGTATGTTTTACAATATTTTTCTGTTCATCGGTTTTTGTTTTTTTTCTTAACAAGCTTTACAAATTTCTCTTGAATATGCTCAATACTGTCTTCGGAAGTGTGTCAAAATAAACTTGTTTATTTTTGCATGTTTTCAAGTTTATGCGCTACGTCTCTTGTATTTCCAGACATTTTTGTTAGTCCAGTGGCATAGGAAGCAATTTGAAAGTGGGGAGGGGGTGGGGGACGAGGGGGTGGGGGTGGAACGGAGCAATTTTTGGACTATGCACCTCACCCTACCCCATTGGCAAAAAGTTACATTTTTGTTGCTAACTTTTTCGCTTTTCTACCAGGAAGAACGGTTTTTTAATAAAAAAAAATGTATGCTATAAATCATTTTTTTCAAATGAAACTGGGCACTAAAGAAGGTAGAATTCTTCGTTTTTTTCCAGCCATGCTACAGTAGACAACAATTCCAGTATATCTATGCCCTCTACAAACTGAGGAACATAGATTACATTTTAATTCTTCAAGTTAGTAAAGAATCCATCTACTCACAGACTATTTAACTGACAGGGCTGAAAGGCATCTGATGTAAGGTATGCATGAGAGCACTTACAGTACTCAAATGATTCCCTGCCTGAAGTCTTGCCCGAAAGACTATTTAAGCGGAGCGCCACCGTCAGTTGGGGCGGAGCGTATAGAAAAATTTCGAAAAATCGAAAATGGCATTTCTAAAGCTTGTAAGTAGTAGCTAAGGAGCAGGGAGGTAAAAAGACTTCTTCAAAGGAAACAGGTAAGCACCCAAACTTTCCGAGTTTTCTTTGAAGTGTAAACACCACTGCATGCAGGGACGTAATTTGAAGGGCGCCGAAATTTTTGCCTTTTTGAAACAAATATTTGTGGCTCATGGAACTTGTTTTGCGGCCTGACATTTTTGGATTCTGGGTTTCTTATATAGGGAAATTTGAAAAGTTGGGGTATTACTGATCGAAGAACCTGCACTTTCTATGTTGGCAAATCTGACAATGATTGCACGGTGATCGACTCAAGATCGTTGTTGCTACTTAATGCTATCTTGAGGGTCTACGAACTGAAGCTCTACAACAAATTTTAAAAGTTTCCGAAACTTAATTGTTTATTTTAGACAAACTTGGAATTTTGTGAAAAAATTGATAAAAATAGCACTGAAATTGCCGGTGTGATTTGAAGATCTGGTGTCACAAATGGCAAACTTCGATATTTTTCATTTCCACAGCTTGAGAATGTTTGTCAAATCAAACTGATTCATGAGACAGCACTTAAGCATTAGTAGTTGCACGTTAAAGCGCGCGAAGCGCGAAGTTTTCCTTTTTTAAAACAATGAATGACAAATTGGCGCTTGTATGGAAGAGAACCCGGAATTTCATGAGAAAGAAGAATTGGGAATATCACATAAATGAAAAAGGGGTTTTATGACCCGGTAAGTGTGGGGAGGGGGGTAGCATGCTTCCTCCCCTTCATTTTGCACTTGGGGGGGGGGGACTGTCGTCCCGCACCCACCCACCCCCGGCTACCTACGTCTATGTATAGGCTAAGTCTAAATGAATGTAGATGTCGATGACATCAGAAGATGGCTCAAACAGGCCGGTAGCTAAAGGGAGGGGGAGGAGTTAATTTTCAATTTTCGCAACTTCTAGAAAAGTTTAAAGTTTGCCATTGACTTATTACAGTTAAACACATCCCACCCTCAGAAAAAAAATTACACTTCTCTCAAGAACCTTGTCTGGCTATGGGTCTTGGCTCATTAAAAGTGTCCACTTATCTTTATCGATGCTTCCTGGACGAATATTTGAACTGAATGCATGTAGGCCTACATATATAGAGACTAACGTCAAAGAGCGGATTTTCCATCCACGGAGGGAAAGTTATGTACATTGTGTCATTAATGTGTAATTGTGTCATTACATAGGCTTTGAACTATTTCGACATCACATGCATCAAATAAATTTGAAGCAAAGTGATAAACAAAAAGATATGAGGGAATGCGCACTTTATATTGAGCTTCATTCATGCAGTTACATAGACAAAAAAAACGCTTTTATGAAAGCATACATTACACGCATAAACGATAAACTACCAGCACGGTTCGCAGTCATATCAAAACGTAAGTTCGCACAATGAATGCACGTGTTCATTTGCACTAAATGGCTGGCAAATAACATGTGTACACTCAGTTGCGTGTGTGGAGGCTGCATGGAGCAGGTTCCTATATCCTGCTATATGGCTAGGACAGAGAAATTCTCGCTCTGGGCTAGGCCCAAACCATAGTTCCTATTATCCTGCTCTACGGCACACACAGAGAAATCCTAAGCTCTCTATGGGCACGCAAGCATATGTGCGTAGGCTACAAACACTGCATAAGCAGCAGCCATTGAGCATGGAGCGTTAAATGGTGGACCTGGCGCGTACGTACGCGCCCATGATCTGAACATGTTTTTATAAATGTCATATCCCACATTAACAGTGCATACAAGGCCTTAGCCTAGTCTGGGGCGCGCATGCAGTGCGCGCGACTAACTAGAACAGATTTATTTATATTTTGCACGTGCTTTATACTTTGCCAAGAATTTGCTGATGCTCTAATGTCCATTGTTTAGCCTGTGAAGGCTTACTTTGCCAATAAACTATTCAAGTTCATTTTAACGCGCAGCTAGTGGGGAATCCTGTGATTAAGCTGAGGTAACGTGTTTGATATAGGCCTTATTTTCATTACGTAACAACAACCACATTCTAGGCTACTATGGGCGACTATGCAACAACTAGCCTAGTTAATCCTAGGCTTAACGTTAGGCCTAAAACATAATAGGCCTAACAACTTTTGTTAGGTGTTACATAATGACAGTGTTATAGCCTGGAATGTACAGATACATACACATGTATTGTTACTATTACTGAGACTATTTAATTAGCCTAGGCCTAGGCCATTAGTATTACACTCTTAAATCAAAAAAGTGAACATGGTCACTCTCTAATAGAGTGAAACTTGTGAATTCACTCCCAGAAGAGTGAAATCCACTGCAAGAAGAGTGAAATTCACTACACAAAGAGGAAAAATTCACTTCTTCAATAGCGCCTGCAATGATCACACTTTTTTAAGAGCGATCATTGTAGGCACTCCATCTAGAGTGAAACTTCGCTAGTTTGGAGGGAATTTCACTCTTTTTGGAATGAATTATCACACTTATTGGGTGAATTCACACTTTTCATTCCATCAAAGAGTGACTTAGTTCACTCTTTTGATTTTAGAGTGTAGGCCTAGGCTAGGCTAGGCCTAATTAGGCTGGTAACAAAGGCTAGTAAAGGTTACTGCTAATAAGTTACTAGCCTAGAAGTAGGCCTTGGCTACTAGAAGTAGGATACTATAGTAGGCGGCTATAATACTAGCCTAGCATGCCCGTAGCCAGGGGAGGGGGTGGGAGCGTTCGAACGACCCACCGGCAACTTGAGGGGGTCCATTTTTCCAGGCCTGTTTTTCAAGGGTCATCTATGAAATTTTTTTTTTATCTTGACATATTGAGGACGAATTTCCATTCATTTTAGCAGGAAGATAAAACCTTTCAGATTACATACATGTATGATTTTTTTTCTCAAAAAGTGCTGTACTGTGTGGAATTTCTGGGGAAGGGACTTCTGTTGTGTTCAAAAGTCCTCTAAAATGCTCCAGATTGCAGAAGATCTGCAGATTTCAAACTTTACCGGGGAAGCATGCCCCGGACCCCTACCAACTGCATGCTTACAGCACGCGCCAGCCGCCTCCGTAATTGGAAAAAGGTCCACATCTTGTAAAAAAAGACCCACCCTCTCCATGGGCTGGCTACGGGCCTGCCTAGGCTATGTACTCCTTGGCCAGACGTCCACTTTGCTTAAAATTTAATAGGCCTAGCAGGCCTGGAGCATAGAGCAGGATAATAGGAACTATTATCCTGCTCACTGCTCTAGAGTGGCCTGGAAGATTTTCATATGACGTCAAAATAGGCTACTCTATTTACGAATCCATGATTAGCGCTTGTTTTTAAGGACTGTAGTGGGGTCCGTCAGCCTGAAACCGTCTTTATTTTTATAGTTCACATGAATTTAAAACCCTCATATTCAGTCAACTTGGAGAATTTAAGATACACATTAGTGTACAACCATCCATGATAGATGTAAGATCGAAAGATTTAAAGGTGATGGACCCCAGTTATGGCCGACTGAAATCAGACCATCACTTGCTGTCCGGATTCGTGTATACAGTCAAAACGGACGCAACTGTGTCGTTACGTGCCACGGGAATGTTGTCGTATGGCGCGGCATGTATCATATTTTTATGTACCCGTCAGCGTGCCGAGCGCTGTTTTTATAATCGTATGGTAATGTTGGGTATAGAGGCTTTGCAATTACGTCACGGAACCGCCATGCTGGAGGACAATCATGCCAAATACACGTGGCTTTGTGCCGAACGCACTGAACAGTGTGCACTTTGGTATGCATGGTGTGTACACATTCAACGGGCAAGCGCGTCCCGTGTGGTCAACTACGTAGTTACATGTACTCCAACATGGCCGCCAGAGAGTATTATGACGTCATGTGAAAAGCCTCTATACTGCTGCAAATAAACCCGGGTCAAGCAGAATATTAGCAAGTGCTCTCGGGATACAAATTTGGCCTTTGCTTGCACGATCTTAAAACTGTTTTGTGACAACTGCATTATACGCCACATTTATGAAAAAATATAGCTCTAACGTGTAGATATATTGCTGTGGTCTTTCAACCAAATTTGTATTTTTGTTTGTGGGCATGAAGTGGGTTGAAATGACCAGCTAGCCTACCGTTTACAAATGGCTGAAGATGATTAAGACTTTAAAACATGAGATGGACTTGCAGGGGGTGAATGCGTTGCGAGAATGTTAGAAGCACTATAACCTTAACCAAAACCATAATCAAACAAACCAAACCAAACAGAATCCCCGCTTGACCAGTGTTCATTTGCATCAACATGTCACCATACCCTTTTAAAAAACAGCGCTCCGATTGCGTTGGAAAACACACAGTCGGTTACGCATACAGCAAGAAGGGTGAACATAACTAATGCTGGAACCACACACTTACATTCCAGCCTTACGTGACTCTTGAGCGTCATCCATTTTGTTATTTTGGGACCTACCAGCTAAAGCTTAGTATTTCTCTAGGCTATCCCCGCCGGACATGTTGGAGCCTAGGCTCTAGGTGTACCTACGTAGTAGACCATACTCGACGGGGTTGCTTAATGAATGTGTACACACCACACATACCAAAGTGCATCATTCAGAACAAAGCCACGTGTATTTGGCAGATTGTCCTCCAACATGGCGGATCCGTAATTGCAAAGCTTCTTCCTGTAGACGAATCCGGACAAGTGATGGTCTGATTTAAATAGTCGGCCATAACTGGGTTTTTTCACCTTTTAATATTTCATTTTCTTTACCCCGGTACCGTGGATGATTGTACACTGTAATGTCTCTTGATTCCCTCAATTTCACTGTAAATGCGGGTTTGAAATTAAATTTTGACAAAAAATGGAGACGATTTAAAGCTGATAGACCCCACTAATGGCTGCCTACAGTCACTAAACACAAACGCTTATCGGATCCGTCTATAAGCATAGAGTATAAGTCCCTACTTAGTATTAATATCATGTTTATGGTTTTACTTCACATAAGCTGCAAAATAGTGCGGAGTAGGCTAAGTCCTTCTGTTGAAGTTAGACCTAATGTTTACTTCTTTTTACGGACTAAAAACGGACACGGCAAGACCAGCTAAACGAATAACATACGGCCAAAAACCAAAAACCCAAACACCCTCGCAAACGAAACACAAACCACCCACACCGCTCCCGAACAGTCACAGACACCCGAAACAAAGACAACACCAGACCAATCCACCTTCATCCAACAACAAAAACAAAACAAGATTAAAACACAAGGCCTAACCAAGCCACCATCATCACCACCACCACCATTGACCAATTGCCACAACCCAAAGGGGCATGAGGGGCCGGGTCCTCTTGTTATACTTACAATATGCACAGTATATACAATAGGCTATTTACACTCAATCAAAACCAAACAAAAATCACAGTCCCGCAGAAGTCGATGGGCAGCACGTCCGCTCTCTTCGGAGACCTGAACTGAACCAGGGACTTACCACTAGAGGCAGCTCCCTGGCTAAACTAGGCCTAACGTTAGAAGTTACAGAGTTATGTTCTATTTCAAGGACTTACACCAACAGTTAGCAACAGAACTTAGCCTAGGCCTATACTAGAGACAAAGTAACGAGTCACTCAAATGTTTGCTGTCAAATCGAGTCATTTACCTAGCCTAGGCTTCTACTTTTTATTTGACTCGAGTAGAGTGAGTGACTCGTGTCACTGTGTTATTTCTATGTGGAATCGTGATACAACTCCTCGAGCCATTTCATTTTTGAAAATTTGTGACACGAGTTTAATAAGTAAAACTCTGCATAATACCCTAGGTCCTAACGTTATTGCCTCTAATATATCAATAACCTTCACTTTGGTGCCCTGAAACAAAAAAAAACTGGAGGACAAAATCTCAAGTGTAGTCCACACGTCACTACTTTGATGCACCAACTCTTGCATAATCGAACTGAATGTGACAGAATGTTCCTTCAGAAAAAATACAGACAGCCGTTCTTTTGCATTCAAGTTGAAGACTTGCGAGGATACATACAACGCTAATATTTAGAAAATAATCATGAGTCAATCAGAATCATTAGTTGGTCACTACTTACACTTGCAGCGAATAGGTGATGATATTAAATTGCAATTAATGTAAGCATAGCCTGCAATGGATAATTCTTCAAACCCCATGAAACAATTAGACGTATTTGCTGAGTACGTTCTCTTTGGGCGGGGACGGGGGTTAAAGGGGCAATCAAAGTTGTTTTACAAGTTTTCCACGACTTCAATTCTGCACCTCAATCATGCATTCAGTTAAAAACAACAAAAAATGATCTGTCGTCATGGTCTTACGTTGGGATCAGGGAGGTTTTACTAGTTACACCTCCCTGTTGGGATTGATCACAGTGTGGATGAGGCTGTCCACCTTTAGTCTTGCATCTGTGGAATTTTGTTACCCGAACAAAATTACAAAATCACTATTCAACAGTTATTAACACAGAATTAACGTTTCTTCAGATGTGAAAGACCCTTGCAATGTCTGTTGATTCTGGTAAATAATTATTTAAAAGGGAAAAAGGAAGTGTAAGTTGGAACAAAAGGTTATTAATACTCACCGTCAAACTCTGATTGCACCTTTAGACCAAATACGTAAACTCACAGTCAAATTGAATTGCCAAGTTTCGGCAAAAGGGGGAACCACAAATTTGCAAAAGGTTTAACAAGAGGGCAATCCGCGGAGTTGCTGATCTCATCGCTAGTAAACGCGGGACTTAATTCTATCAAGCACCTTTGAGGATTTTAGCTACAAAAACCTCATGCCAAATTTGATGTGCTAGAAGCGCGTTCCAGAAGTGAAAATAATGACGTCAGCGTGTTTTGAATTTGGCTTACAAGATGTTGCTGATCATACGCAGTAGGTGTGTTACCGATACGCGCGCACGATAGAACCTTAGCAACAATTGTTGCACAATGTACTCCTGGATGAAAAAATAGAGAAAAGCGCAAAGCAGTGACGTCGGTACAAGACCTCTGTGAGGAGCTTGCACAAAGGTCAAAAGGTCAAATTCATCGGACGCACTAGTTGTTCTTAAAGACATCCCGCCACGCACCATATTTCTTTACTTAGCTTCCATGTGTGTTATTTGTCCTCCAGAAGATGGTTGCGTTAGTTGGCGTTTACACGCGTGTAAGCTCCCTATAGTAAGGCCGAGACGAACAAAACGCATATCATTGCATGTTACACCAACAAATTCGGACAGCTGATTAACCAATCAGATACGCGCACTTAGCCTACCACACGCGCCTCACGAAGTCTACTGCGTGCGGCCACACGCGTCATTTGGGAGCTTTAGATTACACGACGTGGCCAGGGCGACGCGGTGTTTTAGCCCGCAGTTCACGTCTTCGAGCTGACGTCCGCGCCCTGAAAATATTGCGCTTTAGATTTCTACGATGCGGCATGAAAGTCGCGTGGTCATTACAATTCGCCCACCCACTAAAGTTGCTGGTTTAACTCAGACCACAAGCCGTTTTTATCTTAACCACAAGATCTGTAATCTGTACTTGGGCACGCGACTTCTCTTCAATGTAGCTTAGCATATGTATCTGCAACACAACACACGGTATATGTACAAAGCATATTGAACATCCCGCCAGCTCGTATGAGTTGACGTGATTGGCCTCCGTTGCGATGACGTATCTAGCTCGTTTTAGCATTTGCACGCTAAAATCACATACAGTGTTTATCGCTCGTTTGCATTGGCCAAAGTGAGATCGACGTCACGGCAGTCACTTCATGTAATCGACAATAAGAGGCTACTTTTGTTTTTCACGTAATCGAAGATAAGAGGCTCCGTTCGTTGTTTCGGGTGTGTACGGAAGCTTAAAAGTGCCACAAGATCACAATATCTTTTGGCTAGTAAGCTAACATTTTTCAGAAAAATGGCAAGATGACAACATAATATCTCGTCAAAAAACAGAAAAATGATGAAATGAGAACTTATCACATTTCGTCATTTCAACAATTTTCTGCAAAATGTTTAATTTCTTACATCTTTTCAAGTGTGCAAAGCAACAATTTTCTGAAAAATGATGAAATGACAACTTATGATTTGTCGTCATTTCAACAATTTTCTGCATAATGTTAAATTTCTCACATCTTTCCAAGTGTGCAAAGCAACAATTTTCTAAAAAATGACCAAATGACAACTTATCACATTTCGTTATTGCAACAATTTTCTGCACAATGTTAAATTTCTCACTTCTTCCCAAGTGTGCAAAGTAACAATTTACTGAAAAATGACGAAATGAAAACTTACCATATCTCGTCATTTCAACAATTTTCTGCAAAAATGTTTGATTTCTCACATCTTTTCAAGTGCGCAAAGCAACAATTTTCTGAAAAATGATGAATTGACAACTTAAGTATCAGATCGTGTGATTTCAACAGTTTTATGCAAAATGATAAAATGGTGACATGTCTTTTCATCAGTTTTCTACGGTGGTTTTGAGGGGACATTGCATTTTCTCTCTTCAAATAAGGGATATTATACATCATTACCCCAAAACTGAGTTGCTTTATTGTCATGTTTTAGGTTTCGGATTATTTGAGAACAATTGGAAATGATCAATTGTCGTCATGTTGTTTTCATAGTTTGTTGAGCAACGGGTGGAGTGAGGGAGGCGGGAGGGGGCTAAAACGAATTTACAACATGTATCCCAAATATTGTAGATGCTTGGTCACTAAAACATTTGGCAGATAAAGAGCATATGTCTTTGGACAACAAAACAACCCGTAGACTGGGTGAAACCCTTAGAGAGGCAGTTTTTGACACTATCTAAGCTGAGTACGAAGTTACGTACCCATAGATAGTTGACACCCGGGCGGACCCTCCCTATGTAGACCATCCAGGATATTGTTGTCACTTTGAATCATCATGAAAAACCAAGCATATCCAAAGTATTATTTCTCCTTTTTTCCAGTGCATACAATACTATTTTGTCTAAATTCAACAAATCTGAAATTAGCGTTGGAGTCCCCAGGCATACGCAGTATTACAGGGGCAAGGGTATACTTCCCACCACACTTTTGCAGAATTTAAGAATAAAAATACTAAAAAACTTAAGTCGAAAACAGTACTGCTGGCAGCTTAAGGTTTTGTGCAACTTTCAATAAACTGACAGGCAGTAGCGTATCTGCTGGGGGCAGGGGGGGGGGTGTCTCCTTGACGGTTTCGACCGGGAAGATCAGTTCAAACCTCCGGATTGAAAAAGAGGCAAATTGAGGAAAGAAGAAAGAGAGAAACGGAGAGAAAGGGAAAAGAATATGAGTGAAAGGGAAGGAGATTATTTAGCTTCAGATCAGAGAGACTGATAAGATCTGCCTCTTTACAAGTAAAATACATTTCATTCCGATGAATGTCCATTTGATTAACTCAGCGAAAAGTTCTTAACACACCTTTTAAGCAATTCCCATCGTTTCATCTGTAACATAACATACTGATGATACCATAGGTACAGCACTGATACCGTACCCCAGAGAATCAGTAGTCGCCCACTTTTCCAAACGACATGTACTAAGCCATAGGTTCTCAACCTTTTTTCCATCCCCGGAACCCTTAGGCTGTTCCATATTTTTTGAGGGACCCCCGTCGGGAAAAGAAAATCCCTTGATTGAGTTACGACTTACGCATTATCAGTGGCGTAGCTAGGGTTGGTGGCCCCGGAACAAGAAACGAAATTGGCGCCCCTGCCCAAATCTTCCGCTGGAAATCTTATGATTACACAACTCAAAAGGGTAAAATGGCTTTTTTAATGTCACGTTCATGGCAGGGATGGCGCCAGGATCTGCTCCAAGCTCACCGGTATAGGGGGTGAGCATGTCGAAGCCACGACAAAGGCGATTAGGTCCTGGTGGGACGTGACTTGTAGAATTTAAGGCGCGCGTACGCGCGACAAATTTTTGGCTTTTTAACACTGGAATAAATAAACATAAGGAGCTTGTTTTGAAGAAAATTGGAAATTTTTAGAAGAAATTTGGCTTTCAAGTTTGTAAGGACCGTTAAAAATATTGAAGAGCCTGCCCTATTATAAGCAAAATCGAAAAAGTAATACGCGTTTCTAAAATTCGTTTGGGCTTTTAAAGCATTTTTAATGTAGACTTGCCTACAAAGACTCTCAGAAAATGTGGAAATTTGACAAAAAACTTTTACCTTTTTGAACAAAGATTTGAAAATTAAGAGCTTAAATTGAAGAAATTTTGGATTTTAATGAAAACAATTGGGCTTTTGGTGAGGTGAAATTTTGGGCTTTAATGAACTAATCTGCTTTTCAAGAGCAAAATTAAGTAGAATGTAGGCAGGCTCAGAACCAGACATTCCAAAAAAGGGACCTTAGAGAAAACAGGGATGTGAGGGAGCTGCACTGTTAATTTTCCGTATGTTTTATTGTTGATGTGGCAAAAAAGGGAGGGTTGAGGCCGTAAAATCCCCCCCCCCCCTCTTGGATCCGCCCTGGAAGGGGTGATTCAAGTTGGTTTGGGTTTTTATTGTACGGATTATCCACCGTCATACACTGAAAATCTTTTGCCATTTTTAACAAATATTTGTAATTCTGAAGTTTATCCTGAAGAAAAATGGTAATTTTATAATAGATTTGGGGGTTTTTACTGAGTGACGAATCTCACCTTCTTATACTAAAAATCAAATAGGTCCCCGAGGCGACTTGTTCTTTGTTGAGGTTACTGATTATCATCATGGAGATTACATGCGCTCGGATGATATTAGGAAATTTCCCGAAAACGTTTAGTTTCCGCCTTTTAACTATTTAACATGTATTTGAAAATCTGGAGCTTACATATTGAAGGAATTTAAGGCATAAAATGTGAAAAATATTTTTTTTTATTGTAGAAGGGAGCTTAAAAATTGAAGTCTACCTTGAAAATCAATCTATCCAAGTTCATATGGGCAAAATCAAGGCTGAGGTTGGTTGAGATTTTATATTTTGTCGTCCGATGAAAACTGAAAATCGTTGTACTCTCTTTTCAGAATGTTTGAAAACCTGCGGCTTATGTTGAAAAATTTTTAGATTTTAATAAGGAAAATTGAGAATTTTGAGTTTCTTCGAAGAATATCTTCTTGTAAGCAAAATCAAAAAGATCGTACGGGTGAGGAGGCTTAAGTTTATCGAAATACTTTTTTAATCGTTTGGATGAAGGTTCCCCGACGAAATTGGATCTTCTCTCCGAGGGGGTCATGCCCCGCCCAACTGGCGCTCCTCTTGGCTCTGGCAAGTGGTAGGTCCAACATTTTTCTAATTAATCTCGAATTGGCATCCCCTAGAGTGGTGCTCGGTGCAACTTGCGCTCCTCTCTTGTCTTCCCGTTAGCTACGCTACTAGGCATTACGGGAAACAGATTATCTTAATAAAATTATAAGAAATACAAATTGATATTGAATTTAAAATAGAAATTGTTGCAATTTCACATTATCACTGCATGCCTCTTGGTGAAAATTCAATTTTCTCATCAAGTTAAGCGCCAGACATACAGATATAAAATTTGGTGTCATTAAGTTATTATATTCGAACAAATGGATTTTTATGTGTCCTTGTCTGACATAGAATTAAAAAAAACACCGAAAGAAACAAAAAATAATGATGAGAAATGGAGAAACAAATTTTTACTTTGCTTTTGTATGTTGTCGGTGTTGAAACTGAAAAGAAAACGAACCGTATCTACAGGTCTAAATATTTCTATGACAAGATCTCTCTGTCCAATTCCCATATCTTGTTCATTATCGTAGTGTAGTTAGAACAGTGTTATACTCTAGCTCGGATCAACCTGTCAACGATAAAACAGAAACAACCCAATAAATTTGTTTTAAAGCTACGAGGTTCAAAACTCGAATAAGATTGGTCCCTAGTAGAATAACTTGTTTTCATCTGCTCTGTTGTTACAGATTGCTAGCTTTGTATCTTAGGGGACTTCACCTGCTGCTAACTAGGTAACTTTTTGTACCTCGAGCCTTACAAGTTTGGGAATGCTGGTTGCTGTATGATTTATAATTCTAAATTACGCCTACGATTTGTATTTTCAAAGCTCTTTAGGTTTTGCGGACCCCTAAATTTTCTAAGTACCCTATTTTTTCCGCCGACCCCCACGGACCCCTTTGTTCTTCGCGGACCCCAGGTTGAGAATCACTGTACTAACCTACATGAGAGCAGCCAGCCTATATTTTATTCCCAGGGTGGATACGGGCAATCTCGTTTTCCAGGAATTCACTATATCGTTTGAAAATGGGGGGGGGGAGGCGCGCAATTAGGTTTAGAGACTTTAGGGTTCCAATACTAAAAGACACTCAGAAGTTAGAGCGTGGTTTTAAAAACTAAGGTTTGACGATTTCCACACTGTTTTAAAAACTTTTCAACATTGATACCCAGCTCCACATATTTTGGACAGACATCAGCGTTTCGTGATATAATTTCTCCATACACAACTGTTGTTGATGTCGAAAAGGCTGCAACTGAATTCGAACAATTTTGCATCTTGTACAATGAACTTACATCAGGGGGTGTGGTAATAAAGACCCTACAAGATACATTGAATTGGTGTGACTTACACAATGCATACCTTAACTTGATAGTACTTTATCGGATCTTTAGAATCATAGCCGTGTCATCAGCCTGTTTGGAGCGGTCGTTTAGCAAACTCATGATTATTAAAAACTACCCCAGGTCACCAATGAGGGAGGAAAGGCTAGCCAGTTTAACATTACTTTCCATTGAAAGAGAAATGACAGAAAGGATGGACTTCGACAATGTAATTGACGGGGTTAGCCGCATGGCAAACAGATATATACTTTTGTAAGGAATTCTTTTACTATCATATAATTTCAACTTTCATACTGCCCTTAACCTTTCAACTCATGGTGAAATTGAATTTTGCTCAGCCACTCTATAGTGTACCTGACGAAGAGAGACACCATGGAAACACAGTTATTCGGAATTTCCTGGGAAATTTTTGAGTGGTTCTTACAGTAAATTTTTACTTTTTTTCATGGAGTGTGCCATAAAGCAGTAGGCCTATAGGCTAATGCAAGCAGAGATGGATGAGGTGGCAGCAAAGCATGGAGTGCGAACAGTTAAATAAGAAACCACTTCATGTTTACATCTAAAGGATATTCTCAACATCTTTCTCTTTCATGTGTTGCCTACATCAACTCCTCACCTTCATTTAGACTGACCAAGGAAGTAGCGTAGGCACATTGGAAGGTTTGCAGTTAATATAAGAGTTTTTGAAGTGAAGTGTTGTTATCGTTTGAATATACTAGGTTAACAAAGTGTAAATTTTGTGTTGTACGGGTATGTCAGTCTTAAAAGTTATATGTAGATGCATTACGTACGCAGCCTAGCTTCACGTAGCTTCCTTATAACCTGAATAACCCTCGGCCTCTCAACAAGATGTCGAGTCTTTGCAAACCGGGTTAGTAAAGTTTTCACCGGGAAATATACTCTTTTGCCCGACCCCCCGACATGTGACCCCAGATACGCAGCTGCTGACAGGCTGGTCAATCGGCTGTATATCCTTTTGTCTAAATCTATCTGTAAAAGGTGTGTTCGTTCATTAGTCTTTATGATACCCAAATTTCACTAGGGTGTTCTGGGATACGTTCCCCAGTCTTTTTCCCCTTTGTATTGAGTACGCGAAAGGAACCGGCAGATTGCAACGCCGTGCCTTTGACGGGAGTCCAGGGCTTATCCGAGTAACTAGGGTTGCAGGTCAGGGGCAGGAAGTCATATCGGAATACTTTCCGAGAACCAGGGGATTTTATTTCACTGTCGCTATTGTGAACCAACGGCGAATCCAGAGGGGCGGGGGAGAAGACCGCCCCAGCCCCTCTGGATTCATAGGATTTACTAATAGTCTCCCCCGTTAGGTCGACCAAGAGAAAATATAAAAAATTTTTAATGACAAAAATTTAAAACAATGAAGTCATATCTAAATCACACATTTTGTGGGACATTTCCGGTATATAGGGTATAGTGAGGCATGTAAAGATCCCAGTTCAATAGAAACTGAAGCATCTCTGGCGTACCTACTGCAAGAACTGGACGCTCATTTAAATGTCTAAACTCTGTTTAAAAAGTGCCTAACATACCTTCAATAAAACTGGCAAGCGCCTAGATTGCTGACTTGAGACGAAATGGGGTCTTTAATTATTTTGAAATTGACGATTTGTCGTATTCGTAAAACTAGCCTGAATACCATCACTTTGTGGCAAGCTAGACTGAGGAGACTTGTATTTCTTCTGGACTATTGAGTACTGTAATCTATTTTCTGTTTTGAAATTGTCTAATATTGCGAGAGCTTCCGGGATATTCCCCCTGGGTCCCCCATTGGGGCTCAACCCCAGGACCCCGCCAGGGGCCCTAACGCCGGCCCCTGAACCCCAAACGATAATACTCGCGCTCCGCACTCGTGCCGCAAATTTCCCGAAGGCCTCCAACTGAGAACCTATAGGATATAAAACATACAGTACTTGTTACATTAACTTTTCAACCACCATTTATCGGTTCGTTTCGTGGACATAAATTGTCGGTGCGTGGTGACCAACACATTTAAAAAGCAAATAATCATTCTGAAACATTCTTATTTAAGCCGTCCGGTTGCACTAATGATATTGGCATTTCTATAAAACTCTTCCTAGCATTATCTAAGAAAAAGTAGGATTTAATATTAAAACGCGTGGAGTGTACGGAAATTTTGATACTTTAGGTAGCATTTACGATAATTTTTGATAGTGCGGGACGAATTTGTGATAGAAACTGTTATTAACAGTTTCCTCTTTTTTCCCCTTTTCTCCTTCCCTCTTTCTCCCCTCTTCGCTCTTCTTATTGTATTATTATTTATCAATGGGGGAATGGCCCGCTCCCCCTGACGCGCCACTGATTCTCACTGAGGTCACACCAGGGAACCTAAGTGTTGATACGTACGTCCATCAAGAATTACTTCATGTATGAAAAATCCTTTAAACTTGAATGCACTGTTTTCTGCACGCATCAGGTGCGGTTTGCACTCAGAGTGAGGCCTCAACCGGCCCTTGTGCCATTGTTTACAGACGTTACTTTCTTATTTAGTGCTGAGAATCTTTGTATGAATTTAAGGAGCATAGAGCCCTCAAAATCGTATAAAGGGGCTTTTCATTAAAACTTTCCCAATCAGACATCCTGTATCTCGCCCTAGACACACTCATGGTACTCTTTTTTAAGGCTGTGGTGTAGCCTTGTGGATTTCGTGTGTCAGACCCTCCAATGAGAGGATCGAAAATAAAAAGAAATGAAAGAAAGAAAGATAGGCAAGAAAAAGTGGACGGAATTTCGGAGGGAAGAGGGAGGGGGGTATAGGGTTAAGGGACAGTTGCCCTTGACATTTCGAAACCGTTAATGAAAGTTTGCGTACATGAGAAAAAATACTGAAATGCTGAAAATTTCACTGCCCAAGTTATGATTTTGATGTACTCAGAACCTGTGAAATCACATTTAAGGGTTGTGCCCAAAATTTTTCTCTTCATGGAACAGTAGATGCTTCTCACCTGGCTTACTTCTCCTGACAAATGAACGAATCCTCTTCCCTCTGCATGATACACAGGTTGAATAAACCTAAAGCACATACGCAGACTGAAGATATTAAATATTATTTCTTATACCGCGCCACAGCATGCTTTTATAAAATAGCCTATATTTACCTTTAATTATATGCTTGATTCAGTTTGCATATAAAGTAATTTTTAATTTGAATCAAATGTACCCTTTCGTTTCTAAATCTAAATTTGATCTTAAAGCATATCATTTTAATGAAGAGAATGTTTAGATGCAACGTTTTGATGTACAAGGTAAAGGATATGCCATTTCCCCACCTGGGAGGTATCTTTGACCAAAATTTTCTTCCAAGGCCTTCGCTACGGCTACACACCAAGCGATGGTGGATTTCCCAGTGGAGTACCAAAAGGGGGAGAGGAATGCACCGCATGCCAGCATTTTACAGGGGTGTCATGTCACTACGCTAAATAAGTAGAATTTCCAAACATATATTCAGTTCAAAGCTATACCAAAGAAGCATCGGTTCCCTCCCCCCCATTTTTTTCTTCTCCATTCTTTATTTCAGTTCATCTTTGCGTGTTCAATTTACATAGTGAAGTTACATGAAAACAACATTTCAGCTTGAAAACACTTCCTTGCAACAAGAGAACTGAGATCTTCTTTCCTTTGGTGAAAATGCAATAGAAGTAAGGATGGATTGGCAAATAATTGAAATTGTTAAAAAACGCTATCTATAGAGCATACATAAACAATAAATACCTTTCATTTTGGAAGGTCAAACTGACATACTAAATTAGAGAAAAAAATATTGAAAATAGAGAATCATATTTAACAATGGAAAGGGGTCTTGTGTTCGAAAAAAACTCATTCAGTTTCAACGAACGTACTTCATTATCCACTTTCTTTAAAATAAAATGCTCTTCTTCCACACAAGACTGAAAATAACTGTAAAAAGAAAGTGCATTTGGAACCCTGTTATTTATTTTACAATTAAAGATAAAGTATTTTGTATGAAGGATGAAGAAATTTATTAAATGCTTAATGTCGTCAGTTGGTCCTAAAACATAACAGTTACAAAAATTTCTCAAAGAGTAAAGGGCTCATCCCTCCCCATGGACAACATGGACCCCTTTAATTACACCAGGTTAAAAATAGAAAACATCTTTGAATAATGTAAAAGATATAATTGATTCAACGCTTGGCTTAGCTTACCAAAAGTAACACCATCTTGCATCTAACCCACTTTACATAGACAAATATTTCTTAAAGAGTAGGGACATCAACCCCTCCTCTTGTCTAATGTCGAGTCAATAATTAGGAAAAAAATTTCCAAACATATTATCAGTTCAAAGCTTTGCCAATAATAGCACCATTTTGCACATCATCTACCTTACGTAAATGTTACCCCTCCCTTTCCCCCCCCCTTCCCTTGCCACCCTCGCCCAGGATGGTATCCCGCCATGCATGAGTATAAAACGAAAGGTCCGATACTGTGTAAACTATCTATAAGCCCGGCTCTAGTGCTTTGTTTAGATATTGTCATAAACTACCCCTCTAGAAATGTCCTGGGCTACGGGACTGAGTTGTTTCCAGAGTCTCAGGTTCTTTATCTGCCAAATGTTGGGGTGACCATGCATCTACAATATTCGGGATAAGTGTTGTAAATTTGTTTTAGACCCACCCCTGCCCCACCTCATTCACTCCACCCCCTGCTCAACAAACCGTGAAAACACCATGACGACAACTTATCTGCTAATAATTCTGTCATGTTCTAGTAGAATCCGAAACTTAAAACATGACAATTTAGCAAGTTCGTTGAGTAACATCAACTAAAATATTCCATGTTTGAAGAGAAGAATGCGATGTCCTCTCAGAACCACCGTAGAAAATTGATTGAAAGGAAAAATATTGCTAAGTTTTCATTCAATCATTTTGCAGAAAATTGTTGAAATGACGAGATATGAAAAATTGTCATTTCATCATTTTTCAGAAAATTGTTGCTTTGCACACTTGGAAAGATGAAAGAAATTAAACATTTTGCAGAAAATTGTTGAAATGACGAAATATGAAAAGTTGTCATTTTATCATTTTTCAGAAAATTGTTGCTTTGCACACTTGGAAAGATGTGAGAAATTCAACATTTTGCAGAAAATTGTTGAAAAAATGAGATATGATAAGTTGTCATTTCATCATTTTTCAGAAAATTGTTGCTTTGCACACTTGGAACGATGTGAGAAATGTAACATTTTGCAGAAAATTGTTGAAATGACGAGATATGAAAAGTTGTCATTTTATCATTTTTCAGAAAATTGTTGCTTTGCACACTTGGAAAGATGTGCGAAATTCAACATTTTGCAGAAAATTGTTAAAAAAATGAGATATGATAAGCTGTCATTTCATCATTTTTCAGAAAATTGTTGAAATGACGAAATGTAATAAGTTCTCATATCATCATTTTTCTGCTTTTTGACGAGATATTATGTTGTCATCTTGACATTTTTCTGAAAAATGTTAGCTTACTAGCCAAAAAGATATCGTGATCTTGTGGCACTTTTAAGCTTCCGTAGGTGTGAACTGGATTGCTGTATTTTCAAGGTAATTCACACACGCAGAAGGGACAAAGCACCTTTTGTGATGCCAGGTGTAAGAGATATAAGTATTTCCACTAGCTTGATTCGATTAATGCAAGCGTTAAGCTGAAGCACACAGTATATTTGCAGGAGCTTTAAATATCTGATATGAATATCATTTTTATTTCGAATGGTGAATTATTTGAGCCTACAATTACCAATGTCAAGAAGGTAAAGGGAAGATTTATTTATGATGCGATTTAACAAGAAATTCTGGGCCCTCATACTCACTTATAAATTTAGGATCAAATCCACAACAAGGGACTGCAGCTCAGTTTCGTTTTCGTAAAGGCATATAAAACCCAATGTCGGGGTGGGTGGGTACCCTTTTTAGGGAAATTTACCTACAGGTAGGCGATAAACCTTTAGAAATATACGGTAGGTCTAAGATGGACTTTCGAAAAAAACTAAGTTACTACAGGCATTTTCAAATTGACCCAATTAAATAACACTAAACAGAATTTTTTTAAATTAGACTCGGTTATCTCACTTGGTACATAACCTATTCAGAAGAAGCAATATTATAGTAAAATTTGTAAATTGCAGGAAGCAAAGGAATTATCCCAATAAGAAGATGAAATTATTCCCGATCAACTCATATTGCTCCGAAAAAAGAAATAATTAGAGGGGAATTAGCTCCACAGACGCTACATAGGCTTTATCATGGGACTCATGGCAGACTCCAGTTGGCAACCTTTTGGCTGATGCATGACCAACTTGGCGTGGTATACTCCGAAATCCTTTTATACCTAGGGCTAAGTGTCGGGGAGCATAAACAAGTATTAGATTTAAGTTAGATGTTTTTACGGGGGCATCAGTCACTGCGGAAGAAAAAAATCACAAGTCTCATCAGCTCCATTTTGTCGAAAATATATTCAGTATTTCACGTGAAGAAGACTGGCTATTCATAACATGAACAAAACCGAAGCGACATTTGTTTTAAAATAAAAGACATACGAGTCCCAAGTTTATGCCAATTTCGTGAACGAATATGGATTTTTGTCGGGTTGACGGCTTCCAAATACTAGGCCGTATGCATGTTGGTGAAACAAATACCTGGTTACGTAGGTTTCAAAAGGCTTATTTTGCAGCCGGAACAGAGTGCATTGCACCTATAGGGGCCTACTCAAGCCAGTCAACGGCTTCGGATCTGGTTCCGATCAGATTTTTGTGAGTATTTATTAAAATCTTCTCCCATCTCTGGTCGGAAAGAACCCACAATTTCCCTAACTTTGTAAATATAAGTTTTACCTCAAGACTATGACAATTAAATTTTAATTATAATTTTGTGACGTCACATCGACAGATTGTGTCGGACTACGCTGTACGATGTCGGTGTGACGTCAAAGAAATATCAGTTAGCATCTTATTTTCATATACCTCTGATGCAAATAAAATGGTTAGCAATTTCTGGCTCTTTTTGACCAGAGCTGGAGGACATTGAAAATTCACAAAAATCGGATATGACTCCGATCGAAATTCGTTGTGGTAGTACCGTAGCATATACTTTTTCCAAAATCCTCCCGACCCTCTGCCAAGGGGCGGTTCGGCGAAACCAAACTTTAAAACTGCTTCCCGAAGTAGCTATACGTCCACTTAAGGACAACACTTGACCAACCTCAAGGCCCTCAGACCAGTATAATACTGTTAAGGATTATCTGCACATCCAGTCGC
The DNA here is from genome assembly GCA_037179385.1 of Holothuria scabra. Classification (NCBI taxonomy): domain Eukaryota; kingdom Metazoa; phylum Echinodermata; class Holothuroidea; order Aspidochirotida; family Holothuriidae; genus Holothuria; species Holothuria scabra. Next base: position 17,722,614 of record CM074194.1, on the reverse strand, counting down.
CGTAGCATGGACAATAGGAGTTGAGGAGTTGGATTTAGTTGACCACGGTGGAAGGAAATATTTGACAGTTGATTATGCCTTTCGCTCCAAGCGCCCCACAAGCGATCTGGGCCAAAAAACTTCACTCGACTGGGCTACTCAACTTGATAATGATAGACTCTGACTGTAGAAAATCTCCATTCCAATAAATCTAATGAAATCAGTGGCGTACACAGGGGAAGGCCGTTAGGCCATTCCCCTCACTGATGCCGATTTGTTGTTTTTTCCAACGCAAACTTTTTAACACAAATTTTACTTCAAAAGGTAGCTAATGTGGCGCCAGGTTGCATACAAGAACACCTAATTTTTCAAACGCCTTCAAAGGAGGAAGAGGACACCCCCTCCACTAGGATCCCTCCCCAGGTCGGTACACTTTCATTAGCAGATGAGAGAAATCCTGGTTGAGGAACTGACTGAAATCCATAGAGATAAACCACTTTGAATAACTTTGTTCAAATTTGGATAGATTGTGAAAAACTGAATGTGTTTAGGAATAAAATCAGACCAAATTTTACATTTTTTCCCCGGACAAAACGTGCACATCTTGTGTCAATGACTGCTGCGAAGCGTGGCCAATGGCAAGGGCGGCTATCTAGGATGTATTTAATTCTCAAATTTTCTTGGCTTCCTACGCTTAGCTAGCAAACGTGATTCAAACTTGCAATCCTCTGATCTAAGGTCGGGCTAATTTGTCCTCACAGAAGTGTGTTTGAGGATGAAATAAAATTAAAAATTACTTTTTGTCACCAAATATCGCACATATCTTGGTGCCTGCTATTGCTATCAAACCTGGCAAGTGCCATTTCCGGCGATCTGAGATGTATTGAAATCTCTCTTGGTACGCTCCGCGTCAACCTATGGTGTCATTGGAAACTACACACTGCATCTCAAAGTGACGCATCGAAATTGACGTAGTGTGAACGAATCCTGTACAAACAGGCATGCGTCTTGACGTATCCGGAAGGATGCGGAAAAAACGTGTCGTATCCGGAACGGAACGCATCCTGTGTGGACAGGCCTATAGGATACTAACATTTCCGTCTCATCCAAATCATATTATTATATATCAGGTTATACTGAAATCCAAACAAGCACCCACAATACAGCTGTTGGACAAACGTGTTGGTACAAATTTTAACCATTTGTTGGTCAAAATTCGTCGGGTGCAATGGTTGGGTAATATCCTTTGCCCAACTAATGAATAAAACACTTAAACAACTGAGTTGGGAATTTTTTATACCAAATTCCGGTCAGGAGGCATAAGGAACCAATGCTTGGGTCATTTTTTTTTAAAGTGCATCATCATACACAAATTAACTGCAAGATATTGCGGAAAATGAGTTGGGAGGGAAGGGGATCAGGGGTGGGAGGGTGTTACCGTTGTAGTCCTTATTCCTTCAAAACAGTTACTTCCGGCTATTTGGTAAAAATATTTGGAAACCATTCCTGTTCTAAAAAATCGTCTAGTATTAAACTGATTTAACCCAACCCGGTACCCAAGAGGAAGGAACAGGCAAACACTTTGGAATATTTTCAACCTTTAGAAAGTTTCAACCTTTAAAAATTTCAAGCTGGTATTAACTCGATACATTTACACACTGGTGCTTCTTCTCCCGATATTTTTCACTCCATTCCTTTCGACCCCCCCCCCACTCGGAGATTTAAGATCCCTTTGAAACATGATTATTCTTAATACAACTGCATGACGTTAAGGGGAGGGGTAAAGACGTTGAAAGAGGGGAAATCGTGTGGTTTCCTTTCTTTTAAGGCAGCTTCCGAAAAAGTGGTGACAAATATTTGCAAGATAGATTTTTTTTTGGGGGGGGGGAATAAACTTTAGTTTTCTTTCAGATAAAAGGGTCAATACGATCCGGCAAAAAGGGAAGAAGGGGAAAATACTCTTGGAATATCTTCAAAATATCTTCAAAATCAATAAAATTACTGTTTTTAAGATCCATTTAATTCACACAAATATACGGTCCTTCGTCGAGATAGTTTTCATTCTTGCCTCTGCGAACTCACCCCTCCCCCCTTCCATTAAAATCTTGCCTTGCAATATCCTTGGGATTACTTTCAAAACCTACCGGTACTTAATAAATAACTCTCAAACCCGTGTGATTAAACTAGCAATTTCTTTCAATGTGAATTGATATCGAATTTGACTTGAATGTGTATTGAAACATTCCTGTTCTTAAAAAAAAAATCGTTTAGCATTAAACTGGTTTAACCCAACCCGGTACCCAATGGAAAGGAACGGGCAAAAACTTTACAATATTTTCAACCTTTAGAAAATTTCAAGATGGTATTGACTCGACACATTTACCCACTGGTGCTTATTCTCCCGATATTATTCACTCCATCCCTTTCCCCAGCACCACTCATTCATGTAATCTTGCTTGGCGACTGGTCTGTCCCCCCCTCCCCCACTTCATGGAAACTCTCCCATTTTTTCGTGTGGAAGAACGCTCACTAGCAATATTTTGCATACCGAGTTCGATTTCGATTTGTACATGCACACTGAGCTGCGTGGAAAGCTTAAAACGTTGTTTTAACGCGACACCTTATTTGTACATCAAGTGAACATTTCAGGTGTCGCATTGAATACGTGTGTAAGTTCCCCCGAAAATGATTGCTGTACATGCACACTGAGCTGCGATGGAAAGCTTACAACGTTGTGTTAACGCGACACCTTATTTGTACACCAAGTGAACATTTCAGGTGTCGCATTAATTTCGTGTGCAAGTTCCCTCGAAAACTGGTTGCTAATGTCTAGTGAAAATTCACGAGTCTTGTCAACTTCGTAATGAAAATAAATGAAGGTTTTTCGACCCCCCCACTCGGAGATTTAAGATCCCTTTGAAACATGAAATATTTCAACACTGATTTGTACATCAAGTGTACATTCAGGTGTCGCATTGAATTCGTGTACAAGTTTGACAAAAAATCAGGTTCTTGTTAATTGTTAATCCATGAGTACTGTCTAGAGCATAATAGAATTTTGCTTTCCTTCTTCACGTTGAGTGAAGACCCCACCAGTCATCATTTTACTCAAAATAACTGAAAAATACTACGGAAAAAGGTTGGGTTTAGGGGGAAGGAAGTTGGTCAGGGGTGCCGAAGGTCGGGCACGGTTGTAGTCCTTATTCCTTCAAATCAGTTGTTTCCGGCTAACTGATAAAAATGTTTGGAAACCATTTATATTATAGAAGAATCGTTTATCATTAAACTGGTTTAACCCAACCCGGTACCCGAGGGAACGGGGAAACACTTTGATATATTTTCAACCTTTACAAAATTTCAAACTGGTATTAATTCGATTCATTTACCCACTGGTGCTTCTTCTCCCGATATTATTCACTCCATCACTTTCCCCAGCACCACTCACTCTTGTAATTTTGCTTTGCGACTAGTCTGTTTTCCCCGCTGCTTCAAAGACACTCTCCCATATGTTTGTGTGCAAGAACGCTTACAAGCAATATTTTGCATGCCGAGTTCGATTTGTACATGCACGCTGATCTGCGTGGAAAGCTTACAACGTTGTTTTAACGCGACACCTTATTTGTACACCAAGTGTACATTTCAGGTGTCGCATTAATTTCGTGTGCAAGTTCTCTCGAAAATGATTGCTAATGTCTAGTGAAAATTCACGAGTCTTGTCAACTTCGTAATAAAAATAAATGAAGGTTTTTCGACACCCCACCCCCACCCGGATATTTAAGATCCCTTTGAGTCATGATTATTCTTATAACAACAACATGACTTTAAGGGGAGGGGTAACGACGTTGAGAAGAGGGGAACTCGTATGGTTTCCGCACTTTTTAGACAGCTTCCGAAAAGTGGTGCCAAATATTTGCAAGGAAAAAGATTTTTTGAAAAATAAGCTTCAGTTTTTTTTTTTTTGGGGGGGGGGGGGGGTAAAAAGGAAGAAAGGGGAAAATACTCTTGGAATATCTTCAAAATATCTTCCAAATCAATTAAGCTTAAGATGCATTTAGTTCACACAAATACACGGCCCATCGTCGAGATAATTTTCATTGTTGCTCCTGCGAACTCACGCGCCCCCTCGCCCCCTCCAATTAGAATCTTGCCTTGCAAATCCTTTGTTTAACTTTTAATGTTTCTTTTTTAAATTCCTCTCACACACGAGTGATCAGACAAGCAATTTCTTCCAATGTGAATTGAAAAAAGAATTGCATGACGTTAAGGGGAAGGGTAAATTCGTTAAGAGGAGGGGAACTTGTGTTGTTTCGGTTCCCTGTAGGCCAATTCCGGAGAAGTGGTGCCAAATATTAAGAAAAAGAAGTATTTTGAAAATACACTTCGATTTTCTTTCTGGTAAATGCATTCAATACGACCCGGCAAAAGGGGATGAAGGGGCAATTTCTTTGGGATATCTTCCAAATCTATAAAGTTACCGTACTAGGTTTAAGTTGGAACTAACTTGACACCAGTACACGACTCCTCGTCGAGATAGTTTTCATACTTGCCCCTTTCTTCGGCTAACTCACCCCCTATACCCACACACAAACAATTTTTAGACTCGATACATTTACCCACTGGTGCTTCTTCTCCCGATATTTTTCACTCCATTCCTTTCCCCAGCACCACTCACTCATGTAATCTTGCTTGGCGACTGGCCTGTTTTTCCCCCGCTGCTTCATGGAAACTGGTCTCCCATTTGTTAGTGTGTAAGAACGCTCACTAGCAATATGTTGCATGCCGAGTTCGATTTCGATTTGTACATGCACACTGAGCTGCGTGGAAAGCTTACAACGTTGTTTTAACGCGACACCTTATTTGTACACCAAGTGTACATTTCAGGTGTCGCATTAATTTGGTGTGCAAGTTCCCTCGAAAATGATTGCTGATGTCTAGTGAAAATTCACGAGTCTTGTCAACTTCGTATTAAAAATAAATAATGATTTTTCGACCCCCCCCCCCCCACTCGGAGATTTAAGATCCCTTTGAAACATGATTATTCTTAATACAACTGCATGACGTTAAGGGGAGGGGTAAAGACGTTGAAAGAGGGGAAATCGTGTGGTTTCCTTTCTTTTAAGGCAGCTTCCGAAAAAGTGGTGACAAATATTTGCAAGACAGATTTTTTTTTTTTTTGGGGGGGGGAATAAACTTAAGTTTTCTTTCTGATAAAAGGGTCAATACGATCCGGCACAAAGGAAAGAAGGGAAAAATACTCTTGGAATATCTTCAAAATATCTTCAAAATAAATAAAATTACTGTTTTTAAGATCCATTTAATTCACACAAATATACGGTCCTTCGTCGACGTTAAGGGGAGGGGTAAAGACGTTGAAAGAGGGGAAATCGTGTGGTTTCCGTACTTTTAGGGCGGCTTCCGAAAAAGTGGTGACAAATATTTGCAAGACAGATTTTTTTTTGGGGGGGGGGGAGGGGGAAATAAACTTAAGTTTTCTTTCTGATCAATGGGTCAATACGATGATACCATCCGGCAAAAAGGGAAGAAGGGGAAAACACTCTTGGAATATCTTCAAAATATCTTCAAAATCAATAAAATTACTGTTTTTACGATCCATTTAATTCACACAAATTTACGGTCCTTCGTCGAGATAGTTTTCATCCTTGCCTCTGCGAACTCACCCCCCCCCTCCCATTAAAATCTTGCCTTGCAATATCCTTGGAATTACTTTCAAAACTTACTTAATAAATAACTCTCAAACCTGTGTGATTAAACTAGCAATTTCTTTCAATGTGAATTAATATCGCATTTGACTTGAATGTGTATTGAAACATTCCTGTTCTTAAAAAAAATCTTTTAGCATTAAACTGGTTTAACCCAACCCGGTACCCAATGGAAAGGAACGGGCAAAAACTTTAGAATATTTTCAACCTCTAGAAAATTTCAAGATGGTATTGACTCGACACATTTACCCACTGGTGCTTCTTCTCCCGAAATTATTCACTCCATCCCTTTCCCCAGCACCACTCATTCATGTAATCTTGCTTGGCGACTGGTCTGTCCCCCCTCCCTCGCTTCATGGAAACTCTCCCACTTTTTCCTGTGTAAGAACGCTCACTAGCAATATTTTGCATACCGAGTTCGATTTTGATTTGTACATGCACACTGAGCTGCGTGGAAAGCTTACAACGTTGTTTTAACGCGACACCTTATTTGTACACCAAGTGTACATTTCAGGTGTCGCATTGAATACGTGTGTAAGTTCCCCCGAAAATGGTTGCTGTACATGCACACTAAGCTGCGATGGAAGGCTTACAACGTTGTGTTAACGCGACACCTTATTTGTACACCAAGTGAACATTTCAGGTGTCGCATTAATTTCGTGTGCAAGTTCCCTCGAAAACTGGTGACTGATGTCTAGTGAAAATTCACGAGTCTTGTCAATTCGTAATAAAAATAAATGAAGGTTTTTCGACCCCCCTCCCCCCACCTGGATATTTAAGATCCCTTTGAGTCATGATTATTCTTATAACAACAACATGATTTTAAGGGGAGGGGTAACGACGTTGAGAAGAGGGGAACTCGTATGGTCTCCGTCCTTTTTAGACAGCTTCCGAAAAGTGGTGCCAAATATTTGCAAGGAAAAAGATTTTTCAAAAAAAAAACTTCAGTTTTTTTTTGGTAAAAAGGAAGAAAGGGGAAAATACTCTTGGAATATCTTCAAAATATCTTCCAAATCAATTAAGTTTAAGATGCATTCAGTTCACACAAATACACGGCCCATCGTTGAGATAATTTTCATTGTTGCTCCTGCCAACTCACGCGCCCCCCTCGCCCCCTCCCATTAGAATCTTGCCTTGCAATATCCTTTGTTTAACTTTTAATGCTTACTTTTTAAATTCCTCTCACACACGAGTGATCAGACAAGCAATTTCTTCCAATGTGAATTGATAAAGAATTGCATGACGTTAAGGGGAAGGGTAAATTCGTTAAGAGGAGGGGAACTTATGTGGTTTCCGTTCCCTGTAGGTCAATTCTGGAGAAGTGGTGCCAAATATTTGAAAATACACTTCGATTTTCTTTCTGGTAAATGAATTCAATACGACCCGGCAAAAGGGGATGAAGGGGCAATTTCTTTGGGATATCTTCCAAATCTATAAAGTTACCGTACTAGGTTTAAGTTGGAACTAACTTGACACCAGTACACGACTCCTCGTCAAGATAGTTTTCATACTTGCCCCTTTCTTCGGCTAACTCACCCCCTATACTCACACACAAACAATTTTTAGAATCTTGCCTTGCAGTAGCCTTGGATTAACCTTTAAAGCTTACGTAATGCTCCCCATAACCTATCCTGGAGTAAAGCCGGTTTATGATGTCCGCTTTGACTGTACAAAAGAAGTCATATTTCCGGGAGTGAAACGGTACGACCGTTGTGGGAAATTGGCCCGTTCACCCCTTCCCTTCAGAATTTCTGAAAAGTTTCATCTCCCCTAAAAATGTTTTTAAAAATCTTTACGATAAACATTAAAAGAATTTTATGGTAGAAAATGTAAATAAAATGGCTTTGTTTGTAGGGAAGAATTGAAAAATTGCAGTCTTTATTGAAAACCAATCTGCTCAAGTTATATGGGCAAAATAGGACTGAAGTTGGTTGAGGTTCTATAATGCTATTTGTCGAAGGGTGTAAATGGAAAATATCTTGACCGTTTTTTAAGATTTTGCAGGAGCTTGCATTGAATTTTTTTTCGAGTTTTGGTACGAAAAAGTGGGAAATTTTGAGAGTTTCTTGAAGAACGGGAAGCAAGATTAGTAATATCGACGAAGGTGTGTGTGTGTGTGGGGGGGGGGGGGGGTGTGGTGGGGGGTGGTGAAGAGAATGAAGTTAAGAGAGTTCACACCTTTTAGTGTTTCCCTGACGGAATTGGATGTTCTTCCCGACGGTGGAAGCCTTTCCCGACAGGAAGGGCATATAGCTCCTTTCTCCAAGCCTCGAGCCACCCTTGTGCCAACAATTCGGTACCGTCATATTCGCTTGGACAATTTTTTTCCCGCCTGATACATAATTTTTCACCGTATCCCTTTCAATCACTACCATTTAACTAAATGCAAAGCAATAAATACGTTAATTTCATTAACAAATTAACGTTAGGGTAAGTCCTATTTTTCCGACACAAGCATGAAGGTGCAATACCAGCATCTCCTGGCTTGAACTTGACGTACTAAATTGTTTAAAACTATAGTTTCGGGCAAAGTCACCCCTTAGTATCAAAACTCTTGAAACATTTCACTAAATTTCTAATGGGCTATGGACTGGTTTATTCCTCCGAGTCAAATTCGTCTGTAACTTTCACTTCGTTTCTATTATCAGTTAATTTACAGTCACGTAATACAAAGGGGACTTTTCTTTAAACTAACATGTGTAAATCCCGTGTTCAATGGGACACGACTTATTTGATATCTCAGACGCGGGCTGCGGTTTGTGGCTCTAGGCCTGGGAAGCGTGAATCGTCAATATCAGCTCGGACTGCTTGTCAGATCGTGATCGTAGTATTCCCAACAGATCACTTACGGATTAGCAGATAACTTACCGCAGAAGCAGCCACGACTGATAAAAACACCCCAAATTTTGGGGAAATAAACCGACAGGTTTAGTGGGTAGTAGTTTTCTCATGTGATATTCGAACTTCGTTTGAGTAGCAGACGCGCAAACAGAGCTGTTACTTTTGACAGTATTTAGCGGAAATGTGCAAGTCAAACTAATTATGTAGGCCTACGTTGGAGAGTGGAAAACCATCGAGTTCGTGAAGCAATTGCAGTGGTTATTGAACTGATGTCATGGACGACGATGAATTTATGAATTTCATCTATTAACAGCATTTTATATAGTGCGTTTTTAGTATAAGCACATTGCCGAAAAGAACGATGCTCAAGTCAAATTGTCACTTCCGCGTGCACCGATGTTTGTGAATCCACGAGGCGTTATTTTCCGTCATATGAAACGGTAGCAAATATTTACTCACAATACTTTCAAACCCCATACAGTTAAAGAAGAAGATTTCTATACGCAAGACAATTATGGAAAAGGTTAGCTACACCTTGGACCGGGCTCTACGAGACACATTTTCTCAGTTTGGGGCACATCTTCACCACCTTTAAACAAAAGCCAACAACCAGCACTTTTTGAAGTAAAACCGTACATTTGACCTCCTGTTACGCGACTTCAAACCTGAGTTGCCATGGCAACGAAATATTTTGGCAGAACATGTCACTCCTGTTGTGCGTTTCGTGTTTCATATCGGTGCAATGTTTTCCCCTGGAATTATGTACAAAAAACGATTTTGACACAATTTGACCTTAGACCGTCACTTCCAGAGCCATGGCAACCGAATATTTGGGTAGTTCTAGTCATCCTCATGACATGTGTGAAGTTTCATGCCACTAAGATGTTTCATTACCAAAATACAGGCAAAAGTATGATTTTACCTAAATTTGACCTTTGACCTCTGACCTTTGTCCTTCCTTTCCGGGAGACACAAGTTCCGACCCTGGGGTATCTTCCCACCAAGTTTGAAAAGGACCAGTCTAGCCTACAAGGAGTAGTTCGAGTTAAAAGTTTCTGCTTTTTTCACCTGAAAATAGACACTTCACTCCCATCACGAGACCTTAAATGTCTTTTGCCATGGTAACCACATATTTTGGTAGTTCTAGATATCCTCATGACACGTGCAAAGTTTCACGTCAATGCCATGTTCCTTTACAGAAATACGGTAAAAGACCAGAAATACAGCCAAAAAATCCCCCCAAATGATTACTATCAAAATGTGACCTCTGACCTTTGACCTTCACTTCCGGAAATCTGGGAGACATAAGTTCCAACCCTGGATTACCTTCGCACCAAGTTTGAAAAAGATCGGTCCAGCCCACTAGGAGGAGTTAGAGTCACAAATTCCCTCTTTTTTCGCCTAAAATAGACTCTTCCCCTTCCATCACGTGACCTTTGATACCTGTTGCCATGGTAACCATATATTTTGATCGTTCTATATATTCTCATGACACGTGCAAAGTTTCATGTCATTGCGATGTTCTATTACAGAATATAGTAAAATATATGATTTTCATCAAATTTGACCTTTGACAAAACAAAATTTCACACACACACACCCACACACACACACACGCGGACACGTTTTGACCCCTCACACAGAATTGGAGTTTTGGTTACCTTGGGGGACCCCACCTTAGGTTAGACCCTTGGACTAGTAACTTGGGGGCACCAACCATTACCATGGCAACAGTGCCAATTTCAGCTGGCATTCCCATTTATAGCTCAACGGGCAAAGTGATTACAATATCTCATCCTCCTCACGGAGCGATGAGATAAAAATGGTTACCAAAATGTCTTTTATAAAGCACTAATAAGGAATTTCAGAAATGTCATTATTATTATTTTTTAACAAGACACCTCTCGTCATTTCGTTTGTTTATTTGACGTCTACCATGGATAACTAAATTAAATTCAAAATCTTCACCTAACCTGCTTTGTATTGGGATTTGGGGTTGTTTGCTGCCATTTATATTACACTAGAATGAAAAATTAAACAAAAAAATACTACAGTTAAAGGGCAGGAGCAGTCAACCCAACTTGAAGCAGTGTAGAAGACTGTCCAGTTTCATGATTGGCTGTTTGGAGTCATGTGACAACATTTTTACTCCTCAGATATGAAATTTACTAAAGTAACTGCTTGGTTTACCTTGCATATGTTATATTGAAGTCATAAAATATTATAAAAGATTCATTGAAGAGAAATAAGACAAGAATTGTGATATTTAGATGTTGCTTTAAAATAAGTTTAAGGGGACTGCTCTTGATCTTTCCTGATGTGGACGGCCAAGAAACCTCAACCACTACAGGCTGTCGGACTCGTTTATACAGAGCAAAAGTGACAGGTGCGCCATCTTTTGGATTTCAGGTCTTACCTTTCCGATCTCAATTTTGTTCCATTTAGCTTAGATGTGTGCGTTCGTTTTTTATTAGCAATATTCAATGTAGTGTTTACAAAAAAAATAACACGTTACTTGGTAAAGGTCTAAAATTTCCCTCCTACTGACACTAAAGCATGTCCACACGATTGGTCATTTACCAACATGAAGACCGCGTTACACCGACCGCATGGTGAAGTGGATAGAGCATCCGACTTGCAGCTGGGGTCTTGAGTTCGACTCCGGACCGAGTCAAACTGAAGACTTTAAAGATGCAACCTACTTAAACATACTTGTTGCTCAGCAATCAGCACAAGCAATGTTTTAGAGAAATCAGTCCAGTGAGCCCGACAACTGGTAAAAGGCCATGACTGGCCCGATTTAAACAAACTGGTTAGAAACTGAATCGTAAAACCTCATTTATCTATAGACAGTGTTGTGGAAAAGGGAGGGGGCTCAAAAGTAATTTGCCTCAAAAATTTCCCTGATTGACATACTAATAACACTCGGTTATGTTACGTGGCTGCTAACTGCCTTTACCTACAGTTACTATTTTGTTTCTGTGTGTGTGTGGGGGAGGGGGGGGGGGTGCGTATTTCTCAACTTAGGCATAAGATTAAAAACCGGAAACATTAGTTGACCTCAGCGATAGCATATTGGAAACATTGAGTACTGTGTAAAACCTTGCATAGACTAAGTTTACATATCTGGTCCACGCTGAATGTGAGTTGCGCAACAAGAAAGTAACAGACTATTTCACCATGTACTTTTTTTTACTTAAGTAACTAAATTTCAATATTTAATATCTCAGCAATGGAACAGGCTATTACAGTAGGAGTTGGAGAAATAATTTCATTTTGCATCCTCTATGCAATTTACATTTTTAATTTGAGACAGGAGGCACGCTTTTTAAATAAGGAAAAGCGATATTCCATGAAATCGCTTCAGCAATCTGTCCAAATGGAATTGCATACTACAGCTGATGGGAAAGTGTTCCATATATGCAAATGTCATGCCGTTGAATTGACGTTGCTTCTTGAGAATGCAACATAGAAACTGGACTGTAAAACTCCATCTAACTCCAACTAACTCACTTCCTACACAAACGCCCACTAGATCAATGACGGTGTGTGTTGTAACTGGTATTTCAGAGTTTTTTTTTTACATAATCTGTGCCCTCAAATGATCTATGCGATTATGCCCACATTATGTTCACACTGTGTGAGAAGTCTTTCAACACATGATGGACTGGTCTGTTAGCTAACCCGAAATGTTACGTAACTTTTTGTGTATTTTAATATATTTGTTACAATCAATCATATATAAAACCTGACTATGTCAATTGTATATGATATGTAGATATGTAATGTGCTTCATTTCCTCCCTTATACGTTATAATGTAATCAGGCAGAGAAGGACAATTTAACAAAAAGTAAGAAGGAAGTTTCATCATGGTTCCCATTCCCCGGATTCTATTACTTGTTTCCACCAACAAAAGAGAATCGGAAGGCTAACGCGGATCCCGGGCGTGGTCTCTATCAAGATAAATTATAGCTGAAAGTCACATTCAATATTTGGAGCCTTTTATGTAGACTTCTATTTTCAGTAGGCTTCAAAGGTAAGGATTCAAGTCAATATCTCTATCGTTAGTCACATGTCCAAGGAGAGCCAATTTATTAAGAACCCGTAAATGGACTCAAGAATGCAGTGACAGAAGATATTTAAGCAAACGCTGAAGGACTTGTCAAAAATTCGAGAAAATCACGTCTTGCTAACCGGGAGGCCTCATCTCGTTCTCAGAGGAATGGTACGGTTGCTCATTAGCATATCAAGAGTGTTGATCCTTCACAAAAGGAAAAACAGTGAAGTTCAAGGACGAATGTGTACATATGAACTTACTATGACTGGGCCAGCGGCACAAGACTTTTGAAGGCCACCTGTATTTATGTTGTATCATGTGTAATGTGATAAATAAGGGAAAAAAGGGCGCTTCACCCCTTTCTTCTCCCTGTTCCGATGTCCCAAGGTTTGTCCCTGTCGTAGGAATAGGAAAAATCGGTCGAAGAATTTTCTTAACCGCTATTTGAACTTACAAAATCAGTCGGGGAACGATGTTCACGCGTTTTTTCAAAGTATACACTTTTGCAAACCTTTTGGCCGAATAAATAAAATACATACCAGACAATATTAGAAAAAGTGCTCAATACATACAATGGAGCTAACAATAATATAAAATCATCATTAATCATAAAATTTGCTACTTCAAGTTTCAATCGCTGAAGTTAGTAAGTTTTCAGCCCCAAACTATCAAAATTTAAAGGTTATCATTCTGAACCCAGAACTACAGTTTTACCAGTAGTCTACAGAATTCTCAATAAGCACAGTTCTTTCACACCGTTTTAAAAAAATAGAAAGTAGCTAATAGTTCATAACATGCACAGAGAGTGTTTTGATTTCTCATTTGGGTCTTGAATGCTCATCAGGGCATGCCCTGAAACAATTAAGTAGCACTGTGTCTTGATAAGGATGAGTTTCAGAAAGTTGTGGCAGAGCCAGAATATGTAGATAGGGAAAATTGCGAATGTTTGTGGTGATGAATAACTATATATATATCTTTGAGCAATATGAAAGGAATTTGAAATGATCGGTGAGCCGATTTGTTAACATTACAAGTAAGTGACTCAGAGTTAATTTGAGATGCGTCTTGTGCAATGATGGTGGATCCAAGCTGGACGCAGCAGATAACCCCCAATAGGCCTTAATGCATGTTTTAAATGTGCTTTCAATTGTGTTAATTACAAAATCCTTTTGCATCTCAGCAGTTTTGCTTCCAGCCTTCCTAATTTTTTTTTTTTTACCAAAGACAAAGACAAACCAAACCTTATGCGTCCTCAATTGAAAATTCCAGCCCTTTCGTACTATGACGATGACCGAATCTCCCTTCCATGATAGTGTACACTGGAATAGTCCTACTGGACAAATAATCAGTGGATTCTACCAACTACAAGAGGCAAGAGGGGCATTTGCCCCCCCCCCCATATTGACCTTTTCTCCCACTTTCCCCCAATTTAGGTCAGTTTGGAGGTTGTAAAATGTTGAGTATACCTCTCCAGAGACGTAATTTTTCATCCGGAGATATGCTAAAACCTCAAAGCTCTCGCCCCCCCCCCCTTGACGCAACCCCGACTTCGAGCTCGGTTTCACGCTGAGTCTGAAAATTACTGTCCCCCAACATGATTCTTTGCCCTATTTTGCCTCCCCCCAATTTTGGCATCCGTTACTGCAAATAACTATGTAAGGGTAAGTGAAATTCAAAGACTGTAGAAACTGAAGTCATAACTTATGTTATTGTAAGAAGTTGTATCGATAATTATAACCCCGGTAAATCCTGCTCTCATGTGGCTCTTAACTTAAAGTTGTCGAATTTAATAACATAAAACAAAATGCCAAACAACTGATAAAATGGAGCTGATCTAGGCGTGCTAAAAGGACCCTGAGTGTAGCGCCGTGGAACGACTATTCAAAAAAAGGTTAGTTTGATGGAGTTTTAAAGCCCAGTTTCCAACCAACTGGTTCAAGTTGAGCAGGCCGGCCACGGCCACGGCCCATTCAACTACAGATCGCTTTCATTTCTCAGCCTGGTCAGCACGTGTAATCTTTTACCCTCTCGTTTCCCTCTAATTTATTGCACTTCGCCGGTCTCGCCATAGTATTATGGTAGGGCAAGTGGGATAACTAGCTGAGTCGGAAAGTACCCTGGGTAACCTCCTGGCCGCATCATGATTCCAAATTAGGATGGGAGACCCCTTACATTTTCCATTGCCCTTAGTTTGTCCCCAATTTTGACATTCTTGCGCTCTTTCTAATTCTCATTTCCATCTGCACACATTCTACATTTGGCAGTGGCTATACAATCCCCGACAAAAGTAAATGAAAATCATCTTCCCCGCTCCCCATTTCAATGTTGGCTACAACCTTTTAACTACCAGCTAGGACACAACAGCGATTTTGTTTCATTTGTTTTGTCGGGGATTGTAGGTTCGTTGACATTGCAAACCTTCATTGTCATTAGTTCATCCTGTAACGTGTTCATAGAACTTGGTGACCGAAGCAGAATGTTGTTAAAAGTCATTGCCGCAAGAAAATTTTGTGAAGTTACATCATAACCTTTCACCTACACGTTTGATTGGCAAAGCGACTCCTTCAAAAGAGAGGCCATTGCTCCTGGACAATCGAAAAGGTCCTAAACCCTTTTTTTCTTTTATCATTCACGTCGCCGATCGTAGCTGTACCAAATAGTTTCTATTTTTAGTTTTTTTTTTTTACTCGGTATTCTTGGCTAATTTGAGATGAAATTTGTCCTACACGGTCAGGCATACGATCATACTCTTTTTATACCTTCATACGCTTGTGTTACGATATTCGTGAACATGTGTATGTTCATGTACAAGAGTTAGTTGCATGTTACATCGTTTTCTAACAAATGTTTAAATCATTTAAAAATATTTCTCTCTGTTCTTGTCGTTTGCTAACAATAATGAAGTTCAAGAAAAGAACCGCAATCACTTAAAGATAATCAGCGAGTTCGGTAATTCGTCTAAGGGGCTATGCACATGAGGACATTTTCCTAATCGTCGGGATAAACAAAATGGTCTAGCACCTACAACACGTGTTCCAAAATTTGAGTTTTCATAAAAAAATTGGTTAAAATATTCGTAAAGTAGACACTAAGTTCGATTTCTTCCAATGATGATCACATTGTGCTCCAACCCTGTCATTCCCCTAATACTACGACACTGAAGGAACCGATCCGATCCGAACCGATCAACTGCCAAACTGATGCTAATTTTAAACCTGTAAAACATACTAACCAAATTCGTGGTGAAGGTGATTGTCGGTTGTTTTTTTTTTTTTTAATTTTGTCACGTGGTTGGGAGACTTACTGTCTAAGAAATTGTCACATAAATACCAGTATGTCTCTATTTGGGTTTCAGAACTTCTATCTTCAAACTGGCAGTTGAATGACTCGAACAGACAAATTGGTAAAATATCTGTTCCTTATTAACATATGTGATCCAAGTTTTGAATTTAGTATGTTTCTTCAAATGTGCTTCAAAGTCAGCTTTGACGTCTCCTACGTGTGGTCGCTAGCAACACACATGATGACTTCATAAAATATGTTCACCATTGTTTAGGCA
The DNA here is from genome assembly GCA_037179385.1 of Holothuria scabra. Taxonomy (NCBI): domain Eukaryota; kingdom Metazoa; phylum Echinodermata; class Holothuroidea; order Aspidochirotida; family Holothuriidae; genus Holothuria; species Holothuria scabra. Next base: position 17,706,457 of record CM074194.1, on the reverse strand, counting down.
GTCATCTTCAAGTTGCTGTCGTTTCTTGAAATGTCACAATTTTTCATAAATGAAAAGTAAGACCATTAGTCTGTCAGTTTTTCAAATTTTTCATCTTGCAATGTTTCGTGATGAGAGGATATGTATATGGTATAGTGAAGGTCAAGACATGGAGTGAAATGGTAGAGTAGCGCCACAGGGAAGGATTGTACTGCCATATGCTACCGTGGGTGGGATTCTACCAACTACGTGTTCCAATGGTGGTGTAAGGACACATACTTTTGCGTTCGAAAGGAAATAAAAAAAAAAAAAATTTCATTCCTGTAAAAGCCAAATTTTTATGTTTGCAGCCATTTCGAATCGGGGTAATCCCTATCTCTCAGGTCCGTAGCCAGACTTACATATTTTGGAGCACATCAGCGTGGGAGTATTGCCGGCCTGCGAATGGGCCTCTGGGGGAAAGAGTGTCCCCTTCCCGTTGAAAAAAATTGTGAGAGGATTAATCTGGAATATTTAGTTGTGATCGTTTAGTGAGGTAATATTTATTTTGTATATTCAAGACCTTTTATTGAAAAATTCGGTGTGCTCCGTGCTGTGCAACCCCTCCCGTCGTTATTTTTGGCAGTCTTACACAGTGCTGTAGTCGAGTCATTAGATTAGTGACTCGAGTCACCAGTGTTCAAACTTTTAAGTGACTCGAGTCGAGTCATTGACTCGAGTCACTGTACTATTTCAATGGGGAAATTACTCCTGAATTCTACAATGGGGGGAATTACTCCTGAATTCTATCGAGTCCCTATCATTTTGAGAGGAAGTGACTCGAGCCGTGACTTGTTACAACTATGGTCTTACACCAAAGAAATAAGTTAAAAATGAGTTTGCTCTGCAGGCGTTGGACGCTGTTCTGGACTGAGATGGGGAATAAAAAGGAACTGACATTTTTGTGGACGGCTTTCCTTGGGGTATCTGCTTAGTAAGGGTATTCCCTCGATTTAAAAATGTTCACAATTTTCACATTTTTAAAATAGGGAACAAAAACGGCTATTGACCCATCACATGGATTGGACAAAAGCATTCTGCCTCACCACACTGTTAACAATGATGGACTCCAATGACTTGATAAATGTCATACATTTCGTCGTTTTTGCTTTAAGGGAAAATACCGTCACCAAAAATTGGAATAAAGAATACCGTATATCTTGTTTCAGGAAATATCAGTGCTCTTGAGAAGTTGAGAGTCAAGTGACAATGTGTTCACCTGAAGAAACCGTTTAGTTCACCTTGAATATTTAATTCCTTAATTTATGGAAGATACTTTGAAGAGAAATGAGGACAAAATTCGGGGAGAATCAACTGTCGTTTCAAAACCAGTTTCGCCCGGCGTAAAATTTTGAAAAATATTTTTCATGTTAATCGGTAGAACGGATCCAGAGAGACGCATTAGGCGCCTGTACTAGAAAAAAGGGTAGAATCCCTAACTGCGATGAAGCCTACATGCAGACACTTAGCCTGCGTAGCGTCTCTGTGGCTGCAGCCCCTTTAGGCTGGTTTTTCGTAGCGATGAGCTGAACGAAAAGACTTCTTCCGCTTCGCGAGCTAGCAGACACTTAGGTAGGGCTGGCTTGAAAGCGTGCCGGGTTTGTTCTGAACGACTCTTGCAGAATAGACAGAAAAGCGATATTTGCATGAATTTCTTGGTCCGTTTCTGCAAGCATGAGTTTAATTCCCAAGAGGTAATGAATGGTCTGACTTTTTTAGAAATTTGAAAATTTGTCTAAAAATAATGATTTGGTTTCTATATGTTGGTTGGGTTTCATTTAAAAAAAAAAAAAGATGTTTGGCATGTACGTTCTTCCAAAATCCGTTAGTTTCAAAATTGCAAAATATGGTCGTAATGGCCGGAAATGGGACAAAATGCCCTTTCTTCGGTTTCCACAATTTGGGGGAAGTAAGCCATTAACAAATGTGTATGGCGCCACCCTATACTAAAGCTACTTCGGGCCGAGGTTTTTTCTATACTTATAGAAGTTAGGTTGTGAAGTAAACGTCCGTATACTAGGGAGGTAGTACAAAAACAGTCACATGTTCAAAAACCAAACTCAGTATATTTCAAATACAAACAAAAATATTGCACAAATAGGGAGCTATATGTTTATAACATTTAGATATACAAAATCTTCAAAATCTTCTCACATTCGGACCTTAAGCGAATTTGAAACATTCGGTACGCCCAGATTCCTAAATATGTGGGTCGTTGTTCAAAATTGGGTCGCGAGATAAGTAGCCTACTAATGGCTCTCGTTCCCATCTATTGGTTATGGAAGTCGACAAACTTCGATGTTCGAGTTGTATGTCAAGACCCATGAACCATGGGTGACTGTAAGTCCCGTTTTTCTCTGGAAAGTCCGGCTTTCGAGCACGTTGTCCACCATTGGAGTTCACAATGAGTCGGAAGTTAATATTCCTCTATTTTCAGAGATAATTTATTTCAGCGTTTCAATTTTTCGACATAAAACTTAAAACCGTGGAAGTTCCGTATCTGACCATTTGAGGGGTCTGGTGTCTGTAGCCAATTTTTGGGGCAACGTTACGTTCCAACTCATGGTGGTGCTTTGCTTAGATAGTCGCTAAGGTTATCCTCCTTTTCTGCCATCATTCAGGAAATTGTTATCCAACAGATCATGATGTAGGAATGTAAAGGGTCAAGAGCGTGACCAAGTTAAGGCTGAGCGTATTCCGTTATAACTGACGAACACATGATCATGGCCTAACGTCGTGACTGGTTGCAGTGTAAACGGGTAAAGGAGGCTGTCTAGTCTAACGCCTGTGTGGATGCTACCCGACAAATATCCAAAAAATTTCATTCAACAGTAATTTAACACAAATTTAACGAATCTTCTGACCTGACAGACCACTTCAATGTTTCTATAGTCTGCTAAACAATCAGTTCAGAAGGGAAAACGATGTGCTGGACCACTAAAGGTTTATATTTTCTGTCAAATTCTGATTGCCCCTTTAAGTCACGCATCGCCCAAATACGCATAAAGCACAGGTTTGGAAACATCTTTAGTCTTCCTTCAAGTCAAGTCAAATTGAAGGCAGGACCAAGTTGACACCAGATGACTTACAAGAATTTGAAAACATTGATTTCTAACTCTACCAGCCTAGAGGATCCGGAATAGTTCAGAAAACTGTTGGGAAAAGCTAAACGACTGATTGATCCACTGTACCAAATATTTCGAAAGATACACTACATTTTTGGAAGTTGCAGTGATCAAAGTGGTTTAAGCCTGCTTTAAATTTTTTGACCTTTCAAAAGAAATCAAATGATCAAGTTAGTAGAGTTAGATGGAGTTTAAGGGCCCATTGCTCAAGTGATCAAAACAGCTGCAATATTTGCGTTAGGTCTGAGAAAAGAAGTTATTACCATGGCCGTCCGGAGAAATTTTTACAAGGGGGGGGGGGCAAGGTGATTCATGGATGATTGAATTGTGTACACTGTCTAAGCGGAGCGCCACTATAGGTTGGCGAGGAGCGTACAAGAAAATTTTGGGCCTTACAAACCCTCCAGATGGCCGGAAACGACACTTGGCGAGTGTTCTAGGCTGCATGTACCCAGCCCTGAAACAGGAATTTCATGCCTGTAATTTTTAGATTTTTAGAATTTTAAATATAAAAAATTGTTGAAGGGAAATCTGTCTCTCGGTCGCGGCCTCGCACGCTCTATGCACGATAAAAATTACAAGGCCTATATCCGTTACCCAATTATGAATTATACCCCCCCCCCCCCATATTCACCTTGTATACCCCAGTTACATCCACGCGTCGCCATTTGAGATCAGCACGGGACCAAACCAAGACCAACGCATTGCCATATGCACACAACATACCTGACAACTAGTACAATTTTGGCATAGTTTTTACAATTACAAATTTCCAATATATATCACCAATAATGGTCCCCAAATTACGATTCCACTATTCAGCATACCATCTTCTCTTTTGCTATTCCTGGTCAAATGTCGGCATATTTCACGAGTGGAAACTGACGCTGTGAGTGAAGATATTTTGATGATTTATTTTTAATTTTTTTATTTCAATTTTTAATTAATTTTTTCACAAGTTTGATTTTCCGGGGGGGGGGGGCAGTGCCCCCTTGCCCCCCCCCCTTCCGGACGCCCATGGTTGTGACAGCTTAAATGTCAGTGATTTTAATAAGAACCATGATTTCAAAAGTAAGGAGAGGGAAAACTGAGGGCACAGGAAAATGTTTGGGGCAATAAATAGTGTCACCCAAAGCACTTGCCTGCGTAGCAGACTATGGGTCATATTCCTTGATCAGTATTGATAAGTGTTATCCTTACAATATATATGGTTTGTGAAGGACTGAACAGACCGAGTCTGCTCCGTGAGGTTTTAAAGAACAAACTCTTTAGGGCAGGGTCAATGGGACCACCTTAGAGCTCTGGGGTTCAGTGGGGTCCAAATGCTCTTCCGGTTTAAGTACATCTGTGGCTGCAAAATAAAGCCTAAGCATTATGTTTATTGTACTTTAGAAGATTGATCCATGAACCGCCAAGGACCCATGTTCCATTGGGAAAACTCTTGATGGGCTTGGGGTCTATGGGGCAATATGTTCCGGCTCCGAGGCTTTGAGGTTGCAGCATACGGCACATGTCTGCGTGAAAAACAAACGGCAAGGTGCGTTTATTTTCCATTGGCTTACATGGGGCTAAGCCACAGTGTAGAGCTAGAGAGAGTCCAAGGAGCACAGTCCCGAGGAGTTTGAGGTCTTAGTGGGGGTAGGCCTACGGTGAAAAAGTATATTAGGAAAAAAGTCTCAGAAAATGTAGGCCCAATATTAAGTTTTTACTATTTCGTTCATGCACGTCTGAGTGATGGGGGTCTGACTATGAGGGTAAATGCCCCCGCCGCCACTGATATACTAGGCTGAAAAGAAATCAACTTTCGCCTAGTACACTGTTCTGGTCAGTCGAAAACCAGTGTCCCGGTAGTCCGATAGGCCAAAGGGTATATGCCCTGTAGTTGAACGACGAGACACAACACGTCCCTTTTAATCTTAGGCCTAACGTGCGTTAGCATTTAGCTCACAATCTAGGAAGGAGTGTTCGGATAGGGTACATCAGATATCAGTCAACTAGCTGTTACAGGTATGGCCATAATTATACTGGTCATACTTATTACAATTACCTATAATTTCTGTTCCTGAGTGTCGTTATAATTTATCAACGAATGGATAGCCTAAACGTCTTTCAAAGCGAAATAGCTACCGCTGGCTCCTGGTCTGTGTTGGACATTTAAGCCTAAGAGTTTATACAGCTAAAAGCTCTAATCTACACAGAAAACTTGACACAAACAAAATTAAAGACGAAAACGAAAGTATGTGAGCCGCACTAGTCTTGACTAGACTGTACATACTACAGTCTACATAACCTTATGGTAGATAATCTGTACAGTACGTAGTACTAGCCGCATACGATACTATGCAAGTCTAGTGCCTGTGGAACGCTCGCGTCACCGACTGAGACGCAAAGCAGGATCACGGTAGTATTTCTACATTTTTGAAAAGTATTTCCTCAATTGGTGCATTTAAGTTTCCTAGAATGGAGTGACTTTTTTTAAAAAAAAATTGGCTGATTCAACGGTTTTTAAAGTATCAACTGTACCTTATTTACAAGGATATGTTCCTTTGTATCACCTAATATTTCCAAAATATTTTTTGAAACTGCTGGATTTTTTTCAAACTTCACACTTAGCAAAATTTTGGAGAAACTGAAGTAGAAACACTGAAACACAGTTGAAACTAGTTCTGGGTATGATAAAAGACAGTCCGCACTGTGACCAGGCTACTGGAAGTGCGTTTTAAGTTGGTTTTGGTAGCTCTCTGGGTTGTTATTTTTCGTTTTTGTCTCATATTTAACTGATCGACTTTTCTTGAACTTTAAACAGTTGTTTCTGGGGTAGCATAGCGTGTGCATATTATTGCAAATAAGCAGAACTCTGGCCCTATATACAAAGTGTCGCAATGATATTATCAGAGGGTGTAAAGAGAAAATCCGCATTTTCTTAATGTATTTTATTGTTTCATGACGTCACAGGTTTCCAAATGGGGTTCGGCTGCATAAGCTTACTATTGTAAGCTAAAAAGGGAACCTAAAGCCGTTGTACGTGATGCTCCGCATAAGCAATGGAGTAGGGAAAACAAGCCAGTGAGCCGCAACTGGAAAAAGAGCAGTGGCCGGGTCGACTTGAACCAATAGATTGGAAACCGGGCCATAAAATCCCATCTAACTGACTAACTAAATTTATTAGAAATCGTAAGCTAATTTTCATTAGGCATTTGCACTTTATGCGCTTCGATTACACCGACTGTGGCAAGTTATGCAAGCTACGACATCTCAGGACATGTCAAGTGATTGGACTAAGTGGTCAGTGTCCATAGATCCCGCATTTCAACAAAGCATGGGGGTCTCTGGTCTGGTCGGGCTTTGGTCTTCAATGTCTACTGGTCTCTTGCTTAATTAAAAATATTTCAATTGACGGGCGAAGAGAGCCAGTGCTATTTGAAACCATTGGTTTATTGAATCGCACTTCTCCTTCTCCATGGGCGGCCCAGAGGGCCCCCACCTGTCACGTTGTTTCCTAAAAATGTACATGTTTTTTCACACTTTTACGAAAACGCTGGGTAGCTATATATCCAACTCTCTATTGGTTAAAACGTGTCTATCGGCTAGTCTTTTGAAACACGATGAACTGATGGGCACGTTTTGACAAATGGTTAGAAACTTACCTGACTAGTGTTGCTCAAACGTTTGCCTACCTTTTTTTACAGTGCTTATGCAAACCTTATATGACTTTTCTAACGACATGGAGGCGGAATTTGCAGAAATTTTGAACGTAACATTGTGCAAAATTGTGCGACGTTGATGAGATTTGCTGCGGATTACCGCAATTTCTATAATTTTATTAACCTTAAATGCGCAGCATTCAGTGTGACTTTTCATAGGCGAACAGAATTTTCAGACAGCGTGAGAAATCGTATCCATGCCGTATGTCAAAAGTCGCTCAGTAGGCAGCTGGCTTTATACGTTACATTCGGCCCATACCGTGTATATATATAAATATATATATGTTATGTTTTTATTCAAAACTCTGCAACTACTGTTCATGCGGTCTCAGTTTCTGACCCAATTATTAAGCCCGAGCAGCAGCTCTATGTGAATACTATTCCAAATATTTTCTTGGTGGGCCCATTGAAATTATTGGTTTACTCCGAAGGTAGACGCAATTATGCGATTATGAAATTTAATTCAATTCAGTTACCGTTACCTCAAACAGACTAATTCATGTTTACAAATAAAGATGTCACGACTGCTTGGCAACAGAGTTCATTAGATGCACCAATATTTTCGACACAATGAAAAGGAGATACTAGTTCGTCCACACTCTGCGTGCAATAGCGAAACCGCTACAAGCGCAAAACCTGACATGCATGCATGTGTTCCAACGCATGCTCCATGCCATCCAGTGCCAACCAGTGACGTCATCGTGGATGCATGTATACATTTTAAAACACAAAGCCACTGCAGGCTGTTAACTCATTTTCACATTTTAATACCCTGTCTTCAGTCAATGGTTCTGGGTAAGACCTTGAAATTTTTGCGAAAATTTGTGAATTTGAATTGTGTTAGGAGAAGATTATATGAGCAATCAACATTTTGAGTGATGAAATATAACTAAGATGCTTAGAAACATAAAAAATAGAGTGTCGATTGAATTTCCCTCATCCATTTTACTAATGAACACCTTAACTACCCATGGTGTGCTTTTACGTGACGTTATAATAGACCTAATGCATATCATGTCACAGAGCAAAAAGTACGGTGCGCCCTTCTTTTGGGGTAGGGGAGAAACAAAGCAACTCCGACAATTCAGTTAGCTGATTTTCAACCAGTCGAATACGCGCAACGTCTGCTACACGTGCAGGGCGAAATTATGCGTGCGGTCACATGTTCCATTGTTCCCCAAGGATGACATCAGTGTGTCGTCAATGAATAAGGTCTATGGGTAGCCATGCCCACTGCTAGGTAAAAACACAGGTCACCATGTCAATCATCAGCCGCTTCTCAGCTAGACTCATGCATGTTTACAAACAAACGACGTCACGGCTGTTTGGCAACAGAGTTGATGCGGGTACCGGTAAATTTCGTCACATTAAAATGGAGATTTTAATTCTAGATGACTGTGCGCGCCAAAACGTGCACGCCTATATTCCTGCACATGCTCTTTGCCAACTCTTTCAAAGTCTTTGCTAACCTGTTTTATGGATGGTTGAGTTCCCTCAATTTCATTGAATATGAGGGTTCAGAATTGCATGTAGAAAATATTTTTTAAGACCTCCCAACTCTCTGGCGAAGAGCCATTCTGCAAAACCAAGCTTGAAATTGCTTCCCGAAGAGGCTATTACGTCCACTGAAGGACAACGCTTGACCAACCTCACGACCCTCAGTTAGTTACGGATCAGTTTTCAACCTATTGGTTCAAGTCGAGCCGGCCACGGCCTTTTTTCCAGTTGTGGCTCACTGGCTTGTTTTCCCTACTCCATTGCTTATGCGGAGCATCACGCACAACGGCAGTAGGTTCCATTGTTATAGTCTTTGGTATGACGGCCCTCAGACCTTTTACATCATTGATCTGCCAAGTATGGTTCTATTGTAGACTAGGTGAAAATAAAATTAAGACGATTTAAGGCCGATGGACCCCTTAATAGCCGACTTCCCCGGTTGCTCTTATTCATTCATAACCTTGTTCATTTAATGCAGCAAAGTCAAAAGTGTTCCCTCCTCTGGAAGAGCACGGTGCAATCACCAACAAATGCAGGGAGCTGATTGGTTTACCAATCGGATGGGCGCGTACGTTTCTGCACACACGGGGCGAGGTCTAAGTGCACGCTGCCCTCGCCCAACAAAAAAATCAGTCTTGACGTCAATGCATAAAGGATGTATGCACTCTACTATAGTTTTATCAGGCAAAAAAGGGGGTTGTGACGTCAGTGAAAGCACTCTTTACCGGAGCGGCGGATGATATGATAACACCACGTCTCTTCTTTAAAGTGTACTTCAAGTCTGAAATTTGAAGAAAATCAAGAAATAAAGCTTGCAAAATATGTGCATTCGGTCCAATTCTCATCTTCACGCGATTTTCTGAGATGAGATATAAATTCAATGTTGAAGAATAGAGATTGTGCACTTGACGTCAGCACTTAAAATTCGGCATACTGAATGGAAATGACCAAAGGCAGTCGTTGAGTTAACGAAACGTGCGCGCAACAGCACCCTAGTAACAATTGTTGACTAATATGGATGCCTTGATGGGAAGAGACGCGCAACGCAGTGACGTAGGTGCATAATCCCTCTATTCACTCAATTTAAATGTTTGATTGGGCGATAACTTGTGATATAGTTCTTGTACAACTCAAGTTCTTTGATTTTCTTCGTTTTTTTTGGGGGGGGGGGAGCCCTTTAACCTTGTGACAGAATTATGTCCCTGTACAACATGAAATGCAAGTTAATAAGTTTTCAGTTCAGTTCAGGTCTTTGTAACTTAATTTAATTACAAAAACGTAATGTGAATGAAATACAATATGCAATATAAAGATTGATACATTTTGTGAAAAAAGGAAAATACTAGATGAGATTGAGGATTGGCAACTGAAGCTTCTGAGAGCTTGTGGGGGTTGACATCCCTTAACAACAGAAAAAACAAAGAACAAAACATGAGCAAAACTAGAAGGGAAAGAAACAAACACGGGTAATAACAATCACTACCACTAACAATCACTACAAAAATACTCTGAAAAAGAGAGGAAAAAGTCAAAAGCAGTTTGCAATGAAATGAGCTTTTAACTTTCTTTTAAGACTTAATACAGTTTAACATGAAGTAATCTCTGGTGATAAAGTATTCCAGAGTTTTGTGCATATACACCTAAGACTGAGTTCAAGTCATGTAAACATTTCAATTTCAAATGTGAACAAAAGCATTCAATTTGAGTTGTAGAAAAAAGAATGCAGTTTGTTGGATACTTTCCAATAATTCAATAAGATGAGTTTTATTCTATCTCAGCAAGTGAACAAGCTATGACAATGGGGTGGGACCAGGGGGTGGTTCCACGGATGGTGGTTTGATTGGCAGGTTAAGCTTTCCCGCCTATATTCCCCCGTAATTATAGGTTTTATGAACAACTTAGAAAGCAACCTTGTGGTGACGTTACTGACCAGACAGTTATGCTTTTCTATCAAAAATGAATGCAAAAATGACAGCCTTAGGGAGAGATTCATTAAAAAGAATAGTTAAAACAGTTGTAATTGTGGTAAAATAAAATGAATGACGATCGGAAATAAAAAGTATTTTTAAACAAGTTGTAAAAACAGACTTCGTCGATGGTTCGTGTCTCAAAATAGTCCGTGTCATTCTCAGGCATATGCTCCCCTCGAAGCACAGCGAGGGGTGATAACATTAAGTGGTCCCTTTAGGATTCATGTGCTACCTCGGTTACACGCGATACAGTCTGAGACCGCCAAATGACCTATCTTTTTTACTCTTTTTGTCGCTAGGAAGTTCTTTTAGTTGTATGAGATTGATTTTTGTAGAACACTTTGCAATTATGCAGTAAAATGCCGCCAAGAATAAAGGGCTGTTATAAAATCAATTGTGGGTACCGTTCTTAAAGGAAGGGTTTAAGGTTATATCAAGTTATATAATGGAGGTACTCATTCTTAGCATGGTGAAATTTGCATTAAAATCTGATGTGTGGTTCTCAAGATATGAGCAAGTAAAGTTGTCACATTTTCAAAGAAAAGTAAACTTGAAGCAAGCATATGTGACATCATATCCTCACATTAATGGACAGTCTTTTGTTTTTTCTTAAACTATAGCATGTTTTCTCCACAATTTGATTGCATTAGTGGCATGGGAACTTCACAAACCTCGCATTCTCCACAGTGAGGTTGTATTTCTATTAACTTCAAGGTCAACACAACAGTCTTAAAAACTAAGGAAACAAAGCATTCCTTGTCACAGAGAGGACTTGATATAACCTCTGTTGCCATCAAGTTCAATTTTTAACACAAATCTACCTAACTTCATTAAGTAATATCTTGAGAAATATATGTCCGATTTGAATGGAATTTTCACCACAGTGTGTAGATTTGGTTCCTCTTTCACATATAAAAATTTAAAGTTTTTCTTAAACTTCCCCTTTAAAACTAATGACATGATCCATGTTAAAGCATATAGGTAATCGAGACTTAGTTGTGATGCCAAAGCAATTAAACCGTTATTTGTACTTCCTGACTGCAACATGTCCCAAGAAATTTTATCAAGAAATGATAATTAAATTACCCTCCCGGTGTCCCCGTGCCCCGCTGAGAGGACGGTGGTTTCTCAGTTTTTCAGCTTCCAAAGCCACCGTCCGCCAAAGCGAACAGAACTGCATCAAATTTAGACGCAAACTTCATTACCACAATGTCCTCTGTAATGAATCATGCTATTGTTTTTGAGTGAGTGTGCGTACTCTTTAGTGGTCGTAAACCGGGAAGTTAAGGCTGAAACCTGAGATGCCCTATAATTATCGTGTTGCATAATCACCGTGCAGTAGGTACTTCCGGGGCGTGGGTATTTCAATGACGTACCAACTCCGTGGGTGGCATTAGCTACTACACGGGACCAGATGTTGCCTTCTTGTGAATATTCACTAGCATTCGACCAGTCTCAAGGTCACATGCATGTTTCTATGAATATCCAAAAGAATTTGTTCACAAAGAACATCTGGGCCGAAGCCTGGGCGAAAGTACAAGCATCAGCTCGTGGGGTGCCCATGAGGGTTGGTATCTAATTAGCCCCCGGAGCGGACGAAGTTTTTTCGTTCAGCTAATCGCTACGAAAACCCAAGGGCTGAGGGACGCAGTCTAATGGGGCGACAGCCACAGAGGCACTACGCCGGCTGGTATCCAATTGAATCCTTTCATCATGTTCATTTGTCAATCACGGTCGCCTTGAGGGCGGATCCAAGATGAGGTGTCAAACGGGAGAACCTGTTACGTGTTCATGTAATATTGAGTAGGTGCACGTTAAAGGGCAAGAGCAGTCCCCCAAAATAAAGTAGTGTAGTAGGCCGTATGATTTCATGATTGGCTCTTGAGAGTCATGTGACAATATATTTTCTCTTCAAATATGAAATTTACCAGGAGTATGCAATATTGAAGTCCTAAATTATTTTAGCAGATACTGTGAAGAGGAAAACGATTAAAACTGTGAAATTTAGTTGCTGCTTCAAGACAAGTTTGGGGCGACTGCCGTTGCCCTTTAAGGTGTTGTACTTTTGCACATATCCAGACTAGTCATAGGCCTATAGACGAGTCCGGACAGCAAGTGATGGTTTGATTTCAGTCGGCCATAACTGGGGTCTATCACCTTGTAATCTTCCAATATCCTTGCTTACCTGTATCATAGATTGTTGTACACTAAATTGTACCTTGGTTCCTTCAATTTCACTGAATATGAGGGTTTTGAATTTCATGTAAACAACTAATGAAGACGATTTAAGGCTAATGGCCCCTACTGATGGCTGCCTAGAGTTACTAAGCACAATCGCTGATCGTATTTTTCTGAATTGTGTCTTCTTAGTTTAAGTGTGCCAGGTGACATATTAAGTCTTTGGAAACTTTTGATGTAATCAACCATTTGCATGACTTAATTCTGAAATGATGGTATCTTTTGGTAAGCGTTGACAATAACCTATTTAGAAATTACAAATTTTTAGTTTTCAACCTTTTCTATAATCTTGTCTGTTAAGTGTAAAATTGCACCAACTTTGAAGGAGTATCTTCGATTTGTGTAAATTGTTTACGATTTATGCAAATTGTCTACGACGGAGACTTTGGTAGCCGTTGCAGTGTGACCCGGACATTTAGGGGAACTTAACTTTAAAGTAATACGACAGGCTTTGCCGCTTCTTTCTTCCCATAAAAACCCTGTACGCGGTGCTAAGTGGTGAAATAAATTGGATGCAATTATTGTATAGGCAAGTATTTTTATAATTAAAACCGGCTTTAAGGTTCTTATCTATGTGCAGGCAGTAGAATCTTTATGGCGATTCAGTCACTAATTTCTGACTGCGTAACTGGCTGCAGTAATATACTTGAGAAACATATCATGAAAATCTCAGTTATCGACATTCTCCAGTTGTGTGGCACAGGTGTAATACCTCGGTGAGCATTCACGTAATGTTGTGACGGTGAGATAAACATGCACATCCGTCGAAGTCGTCGAAAAAAGTAGCACGGGCACATGTTAAAAGAAGGGTTTACGATCACAACAGGATTAAGAATGTTAGAGAGGTGCTTATTCTAAGCATTTTGGTAAAATTTCCACTGAAATCCGATGTGTGGTTCTCAAGATATGAAGAGATAAAGTTTACACATTTTCAAGAAAAAGTGAACTTGAAGCAAGCACATATGACATCACATCCCCACATTAATGGGCAGTCTGTTGTTTATACTAGATTTTCTCCTCATCAAATCCCATATTATTAAAATGTGATTGCATAAGTGACATGAGAACTTTACAAACTTTGCATCTCCCACAGGAAGGTCATACTCCTATTAACTTCAAGGTCAACACAACAGTCTGATAAAACAAAGGGAAACAAAACATTCCTTGTCAATCTGAGGAAGTGGTATAAGCTCTGCTGCCCTCAAACTCACTTTTGAACACAAATCTACTGACTTCATTTACTGATATCTCAAGAAATGCAAGTCCGATTTGAATGGAACTTTCACCACGCTTTGAAGATTTTGTTCCTCTTTCACATATGAAAATTAAATTTTTGCTTAAACTTCCCCTTTAAGGTCATTCAGCGGCGTTTCTCTGGAACTTAAGGTTTACGAACGCAAGACTTAAAATTGTTTCTGATAGTCTACGTTTTGTTCGAAGTATGTGACTACAATATTGATGTTGGTGTCGTTCTAGCTGGCTGCGCTTCTTCTTCAAGAAAGAATTAATTTAACTTGGCATAGACCTTATACATCGACAATAAGCTGGCGTCATTTTGAAGGAATAACAATGAAACACTTGGGGGCACGGGCCTGTCATCTTTGTTTACGAAATATTGTGTAGGAACGCGCCCAGTAGAATTCTAGTGTAAGAGATTTACTCGTGTATTCGATTAGTTAGTCAATGAGCTATTTGCATTCGTTGATGTTGTTTTGCAATTACTCCAAAGGAGGGCGTATTTTTTGCATTGCGACATGCATAAGGGTCAGTAGGCTTTCTTACTCCATTCGAAGACCGAGGGATGTCGGCATGTGCTAAGTGTCACATCCATATTGAGAACTTGTTCCCATGCTTTATCGTACGCGTTCAAACATGTGCCAAAAACATCATACATTTGAGTGACCGACTGCATGGTCAAGTGGTTAGCGTATCCGATTTGCAGCCGGGAGGTCTGGAGTTTCGACTCCTGGCCGGGCCGTAATGAAGACTTTATGGGACCTCCTCCTTGATGCACATTCGAAACTGATCCGTAAACTAACTATTACAAATTCTTAGGACATGTGCATTGTCCAGCAATATCGTCGAGGCCATGTCCCATCCCCTACTCCCCGAAAAGGAAATGACTGAGGGTAAGGCCCTGGTTTGGGGTAGGATACTGGTAACTTTGGATGTAGAGTGTTCTATTCGTTTGATCTAGTGAGTCTTCGGTCTAGTGAATGCCATCTAATGTACTTTCTATCCAATGAACTTTAGACCGAGGAAACCTTCGATGTAGGGAACCCCATATATATTAACGACCTCTGCAATCTGGCTTGGATGACTCAATCAACCAGGATATTCGGCCTGCTAAGTATAAGCGACCTCTGTGGCTTATTGATAGTCTCCAACTGCCGGCTTTGTCAAGGTTTACGATGAACTGTCCTGGCTATCAGGGAAAAATTTTCATTGGAAATTTCGGTGCATTGCGCTCAGGTCTACGCTTGGTAAGTGCGAAGGGTAGTCTTTGAACACTTTACACTTGAGTAGAGGAGCGCGTCCCAAAATACTCTCCTTTTATACCCAGAAACCCCAACTTGACCAAGTATCTTTGCGTCACTAATTCATAGATTGAAGCAATTCTCATCTTTTGGAGGTAAAGCGGTGGAACCCATCTCAGGATGACTGTGAGGGTGTTGATCCTTGACCCATTGAGTATCTTACCACAGGACGGATTAACTGCATGGGGATACATCGCGAAAAGCTTCCTGACCTCCGATCGTGCAATACAAAATGCTTGAACCTGTGGAATCATGCCATCGACTGCGAAAATAGAACGTCCAGTATTTGCAGAGAGAGAGAGAGTAGTTATGTAGGGAATCTTGATGAGATTCCTAAGCATCACGAAATTAAAAATTTCCGGAACAATTTCTGACGCAAGGGAGGCCCTGAGAGATTCGGCGTACGCAAAGATTCTTTTGGGAATTTATGCTGGATCTAGGATTCGTTAAGCATTTAAGAGTTGGTTGTAAGTTCAAAATACATATTAAATAAATTCTTGGGTTTGTTTTGTTCTGCTTTTAATCGCGATATGCCAATAACAGCATCCATGATTTAACGAAAGGCCGAGATGACCATGACCTTGATGTCCCATTGGGCTTCCGCCATGTAAAAGAGAACGTTTTCCCGACCATGGGGGGTAAATAATCTTTTCTCTCATTCATCACGACAACACACCGACAAGGATACGAGACGCGGCTGATGTCCCTAGAGAAAGTTTAAAAAACAGTTGCCTAATATCAGCTACGAGGAAGCAATGGAATGCTGGCAAATGAATTTAAGTGGTTGTTTTCAAGAAAACTTTTGACCTGTAACGTATCTCGGCATCATGCATTGACTGTCAATCAAAAGCTGAAACTCTTTCTGCCTACTCAGATGAAGGGGCGGGGCCTTCACCTGGAAATTTTTTCTGCCCTTTCTGTCTGCGTCTGTTGTATAATTATTTGACGGTTTTATTGTCTTGGGTGGCGTTAAAAGAGTCGCGTTAATAGTTGTAAACAAACCGGTGGGGGTAAGTGAGTGTGTCAAGGTTAGTAGACGTAAGGTGCGTGGGGACAGGTTTTTACAAAATATGCCAAACTCTACGAATATCAAGGTGATTCCATTCAAGAAATCTTTGGGTGAAGGAATTACAGGAATGTCAACTGGGCTTTATGTATCGTGACAAGTTCAAATCGTTTCTTGGAATGGAAAGCATGTTCTCAATGCCCTTTCACACCATGCGCAGCGCGATGAAATTTGATAATTAAGTTGAAAATAATGCTCTTACTCAGAATCCTTTTCGATAGGCACTATACAAAAAGACACGATATGACGCGATAAAACCTGCGCGATATTTTTGTGACCAACAATGAGGTAAAATTTATTGTTACCCTGTTAGGTCACACGACTAATCACTGATCAGGTCACCCGAATGTAACTAACAATTTAATAACAATTCGCGTGTAGTTTGAAAATGTAAGGGACATTGGTTTCGCATTTAGTCGCATCTAATCGCACCGCAAGAAGTGTGTAAGGGGCGTTATTTAAGGGTTGATTGTGTGTATGTGAGCTTGATTTAAAAGAAGAAAATGTATCTGAGAACGTATGCATGTAATTCAAGAGAAGGAACGGTCAGAAAAAAGCGTTTTGGTGTTGTGTTAGGTTTCTACCAATTATGATTTTTTTTAGTTTTCAGACATTCGCTTACAGGAGAAAAGGTGGTATCCTCCTCTTGGATTTTCTTTTGTTTTTCTTCAATATTTATGAGGAAAAATGGAACCAATTTTGTTGTCAATATTGGCACAGTATTGTTACCGATTTCGTATGAGGGCAAGTATAGAATCAGAACGTAAGTCTATTTTAATCTTTGAGCGAAAATAGTACCTTCACCCAACTTCGACTGCAGAATTGCTTATGCACCTCTCCTGGTGCCGAATCCTTTTAGGCAGGGTGCCCTTGAGGCACGGTATAAAGAATATACCTTTTTATTCATGCTATCTAGCAAACTGAACAGCAAATTGAAAATATTCTGAGGAAAATATTTTAACCAAAGAAACAAATGCCTCTTCTGGCTTTACTCCCCCCCCCCCCCCAAAAAAAAAATACATAAATAAATAAATGAAGAAAAACCTAGCCAAGGTCCTTACATTATTATTATTACAATTATAATTATTTATACTGGATATTCCCAACTCTTCTTTCTCATGAAAATCCGGGTTCTCTTCTATGCAAACGCCAACTTGTAATTCATTGTTTCAAAAAAGCGAAATCTTCCACGCGCTTCAAAGTGCAATTCCTAATACATAAATGCTTCCTCATGAATCAGTCTGATAAACCTTTTCAAGCTCTGGAAATGAAAAAAACGAAATTTGCCATTTGTGAAACCAGATCTTCAAGAGACACCTACAACTTCAGCGCTATTTTTATCAATTTTCTTTCATAAAATTCCAAATTTTCTCCAATATAAGCTCTTGACTTTGAAACAATTTGTCTAAAATAAGCAACAAAGTTTCTGAAACTTTTAAAATTTTATTGGAAAGTTCCAGTTCTTAGCCCTTCAAGATAACATTATGTAGCAACAACGATCTTCAGTCGATCACCATGCAATCATTCTCAGATTTGCCCATACAGGAAGTGCAGATTCTTCGATCATCAATCCCCCAACTTTTCAAATTTCCCTGTACAAGAAACCCGGAATCCAAAAATGTCTGCAATACAATCTCCATAGCCACAAACATTTGTTTTAAAAAAGGCAAAAATTTCGACGCGCTTTGCGCGCTGCAAATTGCTTCCCTAATACAGTGGTGTTTACATTTCAAAGAAAACTCGGAATATTTGGGTGCTAGCCCGTTT
Source organism: Holothuria scabra (assembly GCA_037179385.1). Lineage (NCBI taxonomy): Eukaryota > Metazoa > Echinodermata > Holothuroidea > Aspidochirotida > Holothuriidae > Holothuria > Holothuria scabra. The sequence continues at coordinate 17,688,535 of CM074194.1, read as the reverse complement.
CCCCTGAAGAAGTTTTTTTTTTACCTCCTTGCTCCTTAGCTACTACTTCCAAGTCGGAGAAGTGAGGGTTCCGATTTTTCAAATTTTCCTCTACGCTCCGCGCCAACTAACGGGGGCCTTCCGCTAAATAGTCTTTCGGTTAAGACTTCAGGCAGGGAATCATTTACCTACCGTAAGTGCTCTCATCTATACCTTTCATCAGTTACCTTTCAACTTTGTTAGTGGAATAGTCTGTGAGTAGATGGATTCTTTAGTAACTTGAAGAATTAAGATGTTATCAATGCTACTCAGTTTGCGGAGGGCATATACATACTGGAATTGTTGTCTACTGTAGCATTGCTTGCAAAACGAAGAATTCTACCTTCTTAAGTGCCCAGTTTCATTTAAAAAATAACTTATAGCATATTTTTTTTTATTGAAAAAATCGTTCTTCTTAGGGTAGAAAAAAGAAAAAAAAAAAAAAAATTGGCATTAAAAAATGTAACCTTTGGTCAATGGGGTAGGGTGAGGTGCATAGTCCAAAAATTGCTCCATCCCTCCCTCCCCCCCCCCCCACTTTCAAATTGCTTCCTACGCCACTGCAGTCAATGTAAGTGTAGAAACACATTACTCCGCTGAGCATGCGCACACGTGCGAAACGGTTGTCAATGGTACATTGGACGTTATGACCCAGTCGGAAGTACGGAAGTTTCCAACCTGCCTATTAATTAATGAAAAAAAGGGCAGATGAATGAAGGATTTGAACCCTGGTTACAAGGCGCTACCGTCGCATAAACAGTAGCGTAACTTTGGTTAAGCGTGCTCGACTGGGCAGTTTACCCAATTACCATTGGATACAAAGTATCCTCGTTTGTGCCACGCCCGTCGGGTTCTCGAGGGTTCTCCCCCTCAAAGCGCATAGGATTTAAGCCACCGAGAGACGTACGCACATTCCCTTTCACCTCCATATGTTATTTGCAGATGCTTGCTACCCTTTACAAGAAGATTTTCGTCGTGGTTTGGATTTTCATCTATTCTAATGTTCCCCATGCAGATTGTTTTAAAGGCAGTCAATCCTCACCCCCAAACTACAATTTTTGTAGTAGTCGACAGAAGACAAATTCTCAATTGAGACAGCAAGTTCAATAATTCAGAGTACCCTACTGCAGTTCCTATTACAGAGCGTGTACTGTACTGAGAGTGATTTGGTGACACATTAGGGTCTACTACATACTTTTTTCTAAAAGTCCCCACCACTCTCTGGCGAAGAGCCAAGGGGCGAAAACCAAACGATTACTCCCGGAGGAGTTCTGCTCCCTTAAGGAGCTTAACGTCTACTATATACTTACCATGAGCAATGAACTGAGATTTTGAGGATGAGCTTTTGACAGTTACGGGAGGGGCTTAAATAAGTAGGCCTATAGGCTACGATAATTGGAACCTTTGGAGGTGAGAAGATTTGGCTTTCAACATCCCCCCATGGAATGCTATATATTTTTTTATATCAGAGACCACAATTGTAGAAGACAATTAAGTCTGGTTATGGTTGTGCGTCACATTCCATTGACGTTTAGGGATGTTTGCATGGGAGCAACGATAGCACTGCTACATGGTGACAGCTGACTGGGATTCTCACGCATATATGCGATTTGGCAGTTTAGGGTTCATGTGCGTCGTTTTTCACTCAAAAAATGCCACTTAAAAAACAAAGCACGGCAAATCTTTCTCTTACAGTTATTTACAACTGCTATCGAAAAAAGGCATAGGTTGAACACACTTCGTAAAAGTGGTCAGGGGTGTAACCAGTCCTGGCCGTCCGGGGGACTCAAGAGTTTTCCCGACTTTGTACATTGTTTTTATTTTTTTAGAAGCGCAATGAAACATCCCAAAATTTTGGGGTAAACAATTATATATATTTTTTAAATTTTCTGTAAACTTTTATAAAGTGCGCCATCAACACTTCTACGTAACTTTCAAAACACCGGAAAGTTCAGTGATAAAAGTACCCATTGACTGTAAGAATTTCTTCATTTCTCTTTTTATTTTTTTTTTGTTTTGTTTTAATTTTTTGTTTGTTTGTTTTTGTTTTTTGCTTCCTATGCCATATTATTTGCATCTTAAAACTTATCCATACGAAAAAAAAAAAAAACAACGCGAAGCATGAAACAAAAAACTCTGTTTCGCGTTTTAGGACATCAATGAGCGTTGCACAAAAACAGAAAACACTGTTTCGCAAAACAAACATGTTTGATTCGCGAAGCAAGTGTTGCGACGTGCGTAAGTTGCCTATTCCGTTATATGTAGGCATATAGCCAGAGGCGTAGCTACTGGGGGCCAAGGGAGCAAGTTGCCCCCCCCCCCGGAAAATAAGTTGGGGAAATTTGATGAATTTTCTTATTCCAAAATTTCTCAAAATTTTTGTTAGAATAAGAAATTGTGAGACATGTTTCATACATAATTCGTATTTTCATGCAACAAATTAGCCAACATTTCATCAGTGTCGCATGAACCGGCCCTACTCGCGTTCCACAGGAACGTCCTTGCCGCGGAGCAGATTGAATGTTCTCGTGTATACGCGCCAATGTTATGATCAGTGCATTTCAGTGCACAGGGAGCTGTTATTCAGGAATTTAACAACTATCACTGAAAGGCTGTAAACCCAAACTTATCCCCTTGTACGCAGTCGCTGCATTGTACACTTTGGGAGTTCAGTAAAAGGATGTGAAAAGTGACAAGTCACTAACGTAGACCCCGAGGTTATATTGTCCTACAAGCTAGTAGTGGGAAGGGTTTAAACTATACCGATTTTACTTGGTGTACCTAACGATGGATGGGGCTGAAACAATCCACGGCCAACGATAAACTTAACGTTAATCTAGAAATTAGAATGAATGGGATCCATAGTCGTACTTATTTTTTGTTACTTAGCCTAATCCTTGGAGGCTTACAGGCTAGTTCGGGAAAATAGCTTTCTGCTCACTTGGGGTGTAACAATAAACGGGTCCATGAGTACAGACTGCTATTCTAACAGGATATCCTGTGTGACCGAGCCACTATTGGGTCTCCCTCAGTGGCATGCGAAGGGGGGACCATTGGGCCATGCTCCCCCCCCCCCCCTTACCAGTGCAATTTTTTCTTTGTTCTTAAAAATACGGAGTCAAACTTTGGTAACACAGATTGTACTTCAAAAGATGTCCTTATGTGGCAACAGATTGCATATTAGGACACCCAATTTTTCAAAAATTTTCTAAGGGGAAGGATTGCCTCTGCAAGGCCCCTCAGTGATGCCAATTTTTTAATTCCTAAAAATAGACAAATTTTGTCAAATTCCCGGCAATTTTTACTTAAAAAGGTAGACTCCGTATCCCAGTGGTGGCATCGATAAAAATAAAGACTGCATGTTTAGATTCTCTTTCAAAGCATGAATACGCTATTTTTGATCATCTGCGCCAATTAATGGTGGCACTTCGCTCATTCTTTTGGGGTCAAATTAGCTCTTAACTCTCTGATTACTTTGCAGTTTGCGAACATATTTTGAAGTGAGCATTTTACTGCAAACGACAAAAGAAGATAGCGACTCGTACAAGTCAGGAAAGTGCTATTTCCGGGCCATCTGAAGGGTCTGATTTTTCGAGATTTCTATACGCTCCGCGCCAACCAATGGTGGCGCTCCGCTTAGATAATTTTTATGATAAAATAACGTTTTGTGGCCAAGGAAAACCACAATCGTATACCGATCAATGCATTTTATTTTGACTCCTAAAAGTGTGCAAATTTAATGACAAGTTGTACTTCGCAAGGTAGCGGGAAGGTTTGGGGGAAATTTCAAATCTTTGCCCCCTGGAAAAAATCCTAGCTACGCCACTGCATATAGCAAATTGTCGCTTAAATGTAACACACATGACCTTAAACTGATTGAACCGCTACTCTTCTGAGGCCGAAAATATACTGTTTTTTCGTTTTTGTACATGTTGAATTACTGCCCTTTGCGCGTAATTCAACAAGCACAGGTTCGTTTTGGTTTCCAGAGTTATGTCGTCCGTGTGCGTTCGGCATACACTTTTGTTTTGTTTTGGATTAACGTGATTGAGAAACTCCTTCTACAAAAGTTAGAAATTTCATTCTGTAAATCTGACTATTCATGTTACGTTCTATAAGGAATCCACGATGAAACTTTCCTCCTTACTTTTTGTTACATGCCCCTCCTCTGCCTGCTTATCTATAGTCGCTTCAGAGAGGAAATGAGGCTCAGTAAGCTCACTCTTGATAAGCCTATAGTCAGTTTTCCCACCTGATTAATTAATTGACAGTAACAGATATATTAAAATACACAAAACGTTACCGGTACGTAAGATTTGGAATAAGCTAACAAGCCAGTCAAGCATTGAAGCATGTGTTAATTGCTTTTCACGCAGTGTGAAAACAATGAAAGCATGGTTCATTTGAGAGCACAGATCATGTAACAAACTCAGATACCAGTTTACACCCCAGACTGCCTTTGATCTACTGTGGTGTCTGTGTTACTCTCAAGAAGCAACGTCAGGGCATGTCAATTAACTGGTCAATCACCTCCGGTGTGTAGTACTCTAAAACCATTGAGCCTCTGTGGGCTGGGGGTCGTTGACATTGCATGTAAAAAAATCGTGTTAGGTGTGTACATAAAACCCATCTGACTAAAAAACCAAATCTAAAAGCCCTGGTAAATTTTCACCATGTTCCAGATCAGTACCGTATGTCTCCCACACAATCCTGGTAAATTTGAAGAGCTATTCTTATTCAAATTAACTGAGAAAGTGGTTAAAAACTACAAAAATAAAGAAGTTGGTTATATTCACCATTTGATTGGTTGGCTCGTCGTTGGTAGCGAGACGAGATCATTTTTAACGTGAACGAGAAACAATCAAACGACTGTACTTTCCTCTTGTAGGCAAAATTAAGAACGTACGGAAGCCGAGAAACAATTTTCAGAAAGGTCTGCGCGTGTATATATATATATATATATATATATATATATATATATAGAAATTGAAGGAAGATGATAAGTAGCGGAAATAGTCGTATTTTTAAATTTTTGTAGAATTTTTACATCTAACATTGGCATATATATATATATATATATATATATATATATATATATATATATATATATATATATATATATATATATATATATATATATATATATATATATATATATATAATATATATAAGTTGTGGGAAGACTTTGCTTAGCAGATACTTTATTATCCCTTCGGGAGACGTTTCACAACTCGGGTTTGATCTTATAGAGTGCTCCATAAGGCAATGTGATTTTAGTAATAATACTGTAAAAATAAAAAATAAGGGGAAGTCTTCAAAATTGCCCAACTTATTCTACCATAACTTGCACACGCTCTCTAGCGTATATTTTCAGAATAGTTTTGGAATACTACTTGTTGTACCAATGGAAATCTGGCCAGATAAATTCTCTCAGACTGTTGAAACCGCCATGTATTCTTACATTCCCCAGAATGGGCTTGGGGCCAAAGTTTATTCAATGACCTATTTGGCAGTGGTGAAAGTGGGCTTATACAACATTTACCCCGATAGAATACATTAACAACATAATACAGAACATAATACTCCGGCCAAGTAATCACACATTCGCAAGAGAGTTGTGGTTTTCTCTGTTTTGATTTCAAGTTCCGCCATTATTTTGTTCTGTTCCGTCAGTTATGTACTCTGATAATCAGGGTCTCCCTGCCGCGAGAGAACGTGTTTTCACATAATCTTTTTCACTTATTCCTCAATAAGTTATAAGCGAAAAGACGTTCCCTCCCGGCTGAATGACCCTGACTAATACATTGCGTGATCAAAGTTATTGCAGGTATGCGCAGAGGGGAAAGACTTGTTAAATGGATTTTATTGCATGTTCAATTCGGCCCACATTCCTGGCTGCGAGAATTTATAAGACTCGGTCTTAAACTTCACAAATACGTTATTTGTCGCCCTTCAAATAACATAAAAACGGTGTAGTAGGCAAGATCAGAACCGGTAAATTTTATATTACTCTGGGGAAAGACCCCTTCGAAGGTAAACGGAATTTTCACATTGATGTATGTAAATTAATGAAGATTTCCGACAGCAGAATTAGTTACTTTACAAGTATTAAATCCCGGGACAACTTCACACCCAGAGGACAAATATTTTGAAAGAAGTCCTAGTTTGATTTTTATTTCATAATATTCAAACCTGAGCCGTTCGCGTTAAAAGATCCACGTGCTTAACTTCTTCAGAGAAAATCCGTTCACAGATTTTTGTAGCCCCAGCTCTTATTGGTTTCAAAACATTGTCGATCGTATAATATTTGGAATGATGTCTCCTTATTTATTTTGAGAAAATAGACATAACAGGTAAGTTGAACATTCATTAAGTTCTTTGAAAAAAAAAACACCTGAAAAGAAGTAACATATAATTGGCAAGGGAAGCTTTTTCCATTTCCAATTTTTATTTCATTAACTAAGTAAATTATGTGCAACGTAATTTAATAACTATAAACTAAACGCAATTAATATTCATGGTTCAACATCTATGAATATTTTTAACGAATGTCCGTATTAAGACAACCACTATCTGACCTGAGCACCAAATGATCCGCTGGCGTGCCTTAAATTTTTTTGTCCGAAGACCTCTTATAAGATCACAGAAAAGGCATGGGATTTCCGAGCTGGTTTGAATTGAAATTTTCTGCTTATTTTAATCGCATCCCACCACGTACAAATCAATATCGCTTAAATACCTTTTCTAGTAGATTGATTTGGAGGTCAAGATATGATTCGGGAAGCACGCCCCCTCCATCCAGTGGCCGCGCACCTAAGTGCCAGATTAAGAATCAAAAATCTATTCCAAATGTTTTTTTGTTTTTTTTTATCATTGCGTGAAACTAAATTGACTACACTTTTATTGGTCAAAGTTTTTCTAAAAGTCCCTTGACTCTCTGGCGAAGAGCCAAGGGGCAAAAACCAAACATTTACTCCCGGAGGAGTTCTGCTCCCTTGAGGAGCTAAACATCCCAAATGGACAAGTACGCCCTCCAAAGGGCAAACATGTGTGGTCCTGCTCTAGACTGGCTGAATAGAACAGAAGCCACACCCTGGACCCCAGTTTAACGTCATGCTCAGGACTTTTATTGGTCAAAGTTCCCACATCATTAGATCATGAGTACTTGTTTAACCGGCTTTGCTCCGGATAGATCTTTACCCATCTTATTAGGAGGTGGCCTACAAACCCAAGTTGTGAACTGGCTATAATTCCTATAATTGGTCGATTTAGCCTCTCGCTGGACTGAGGGTTCGAAGCGAATTTCTTGGTCAAAATTTTTATAACAACATATGCACGATTCCCTTATCGGGTAGATGCGCACTGCTTAACAAGGTGTCTCTTGATTGGCTGTTGCCATTCTATTGAATGACAGAAATTTTTTAAGTGGCTAACGATAGCCCTAATCCCTGACCTAACAAAGGATAGAAATCTATACGTCACGATTTCAAGAGCCAATCAAGAAACACCTTGTTAAACAGTGCCTATCAGTCCACTTTTTTTCTGTCTGAAAGACGTGAAACTTGGTCCCTGTGAAAGCAAGTACTTGCGTCAACATTGCTCTTCTGCTTATTTGCGGCGGCCACGAGGAATCCCTTAAAGGCATATTTTCATCATCCCAAACAGTTCCAATTCTCCCAACCTACTTACTTCTAGCCCTCCCACATTTATCTAAAACTCATCTTTATCCAGACACAATCCTAGTTTATTGCTTCATGGCTTGTCCCAGTGGCCATACAAGTCCATAATGTGTAATCAAGAGTCGTGGGGACTTTCAGAAAAAAGAATCAAGACACTCTCAGTGCCCAGCTGTGTAATTTAACTATGATGCATTGTTTGAATGTGACGCCAATCAAAGAGCTGTACCAATTGAGAGTTTTGATATATGTTTACTGAAACTGTAGTTTGGGGTGACGAATGACTGCCTTTAAACGTTTATACTGGTATACACTAATGAAAAGCTCTTAAACCATTTATAGAGCTGAAACCATGAGGGAATGACAGAGCGAGATGGTGTTTTTTTTTAATTTTCACCCTTTTTTACATAGCCTGGGTATACTTATTTAACTGGACCATATTGCATGAAAGATATGTTGTTGTATGTACTTACAATATTGTTAATGTTACACCTTTTCTGTTCTACGTGACTGTACTACCGCATATTGAGACCAGTAGCCAGCCGAGATATTGAAGCCGGCGGAGGGAAGATAGATTTAGGGGCGCGGGACTGTCTTGGGTTGGATTTATGCGATAGTCATGTTTTATTTTCTTTCCGAAGAAAAATACTTCCATTGTGAGCATGATTTGCTCACTCGGCAACGAGCTCGATTATTTAGGTTCCAATTTGTCCCACAGACACTAGTCCAGAGAGTAAATCTGTGAAAGATGGAAATCGATATCTCCGAGGTGACGTCATGGGAGGGGTTTTAACATCTTCCCCGTGAGAGAGACAGGGAGACAATGGCATATACAATGTACGTGTTGCGTGCTAAATCGGCATTCATAGTCTGGGTTCAAAGCGGCTACGGTCGTAATACTCACTCTTTATGACACATTTATAACGTAATTCGTGTGTGGCGTGAGTACCGGAGAAAATATTATTTTTGTTTTAAACTAGGTACGTGACGGAACCAAATTGTAGGTGAACCCTTTTAATGTTTTTCAAATGGGTTGTTTTAGGCTATACTCCAAGGTTTTGCAATGATCTATAGGCTTACTTTCCGTCTATCAGAGACGTAGCTTGGATCACTTTGAATTTGTAAGGAAGCCTAGACATCAAATGGGGGCATAAACGGCATAATTGCTACACATTTTGTTAGCTATGATACACGAACAGTTTCTGCTGTGGGGACTGACAAATATCTGAGGGCCCAGACCCCAGACCCTCCGTAGCCACCTACATGTCATCCAAGATCATGTATATTAAAATATGTACGGTAACTTGATTCTCATCCCTGACTTCTGAAAACATCCGTCGCCGGTCTTTTTTTACTTTGTAGCCTATTACATTTTTGTGCCATATCGCGTATCCAGAGTGGTTTGTCAAGTCGGCCTAGTCGGTCGCAAATACGAGAGGGTCGTGAGATTTGGTTGGAGTGATTTAGGACAATATAGTTAAGTGTTCATACAGAGATCATGTAGAAAATAAATATGTTGACTATACTACCATATTCTTTGCCTTAGTTAAAGATGCGGGCAACCATTTGGGTTGCACTTGCACTTTAACACAATGAACATTATGAACCATGTCTTATGACCGCTTTCATAATCATGGTGATAAATAGACGGGGTTCTTAAGATAATGCATGCATACACCATACATTTAAATGGACCTCTTCTAAACTGGTTTACCAAATAGGTCTATAGTTCGGCCGACACAGGTGTCAAGCTTTGAAGCGTAAAGAAGCATGCTTCAAATCGAGTCATCCGTTTGACAACAAGGGTGTTAGGAGATGTGCGTGTCTTTAGCCCAAAACAGGCACAAAAGTCAATTTTGGAACGATGTGTTTGGAGTTGCAAAAAGTACATTCATGGTCAATGTGGGTAACTTAATGGTAAAATGAAAGAAAGGAGCAGATGGTTATACAATTTGTGTCAAATTTTGGCTTTTTTAACTACTGACGGAAAGACCTTTGACCTTTTGTTAGTCATCGCGGCGATATTTTCTTTATCCTTTCAAAATTTAGATATACGACATGATTTCCTAACCTGTCATCACCTGCTTATAATAACATTTCCACTTCTCGGGGAATCACTTAGTAAATTTACTCGTAATAACTTTTTAAAGATGTCACCTTAGCCCTCGATACTCCTCTTGCGGAATATTAAGATTGATTGACAGTTTATGTAAGTTGTTATCGACAGTGAAGAAAAAGGTCATGCTTGACCTATAGTCGGGCTTCTGCCCGAAAAAGACCAAAGCTGTTAACCAGCGCTTCTCAACCATTTGGAAATTCGAGGATCACTTTGACTCTCTCAATTGTTTAAAGCCCACCTTACAAAAGTCCATGGACCGACTGCGTGGTCTGACTTGCAATCGGAAGGTCTATAGTTCGAGTCCTGCATGGCCGGGTCATATACCGAAGACATTGAAAATGGAACCTTCTGGAAAAATTCCATCCAACTAACTAACTACAAAAGTTTATGAGAAAGATATCTTTCTCATAAACTTCTCCTAAATCTTCTCAAAAATCCCCTAAACTCTATCCTTAATTCTCTTCGAGTAACATACCGTAGTATTTTAGGACTTCAGTATTGTACTGAAGGTAAACCAATCGGTTACTAAATTTCAAGTTTCAAGGAGAAACATATTGTCACATGACTCTCAAGAGCCAACCATGAAACAGGCCAATATACTACACTAATTCAAGTTGGGATAACCGCATTTCACCTTTAAGTTCTTTAGACTCTATGGCTGTATTCGACTCTCGGTTCCGGAACAAAGAAAAGAGTTCCTGTTCGATTCGTATGTTACAACCGATAATGTAAAAATTTACCTATAACGTAAAAAAAAAAATTACCGATGATGTAAAAACAACCGATAATGTAAAAAATATTACCGAACACGTAAAAATTCTTTGAAAGGATAATGTAAAAAATTAACCGATAATGTAGAAAAATCTCTCAAGCGAGAACGTCAAAAACATTACCGATAAAGTAAAAGCTGTTCAAAACGAGGATTTTATATGGTCCTATCCTTCAGGTGTGTATGTGTGCGAGTCTATGTAGTTAGGAGGGTCCGCTCTATAGTCCCCTGTCTCATTGTCCCCCCCCCCCCTATTATTTCGTCTCATTAGTCCCCCATCTCATTAGTCCCCCGGGTTAGAATTAGGGTTTAGGGTTTAGGGTTAGGGTTAGGGGACCAATGAGACAGGGGACCAATGTTAGAGTTACGGTTAGGGTAGGGTTAGGATTAGGGAACCAATGAGACGAAGGACAAATGAGACGGGGCACTAATGAGACGGAGGACTATTGATCCGGGGACTATAGACATTATCCCGTAAGCTGACAGACCCCTGACAGACGGCAGGCGGGCAGGGCGGGAAAGCAAATAGGTAGGTTCGTGGGTGCGTACGTGTGCAATTACGTAAGTGCGTATGGAGAGCGTTGTAAAATAGGGCAAGAACCGCTTTCCTGGAACATATCGTGGTTTCGGTGAACGAGGGTATGCGGTAGATGTAAGGATGGACTTTTAAACATGACATATAACTTAAATACACATAATAATTACATTATAATTTTTTTTATTCATACTAAGTGATCCTCTTAGACGGATGGAGCAAAAATCAATTCCATAGAGTGCACTACTACGACGTTATTAGCTTTTGTATAAGGGTCCAAAGTGGTCGAATTTCAGATGACCATCCCCAAAAATTGGCTCCACCTTCGTCCATTGAGGAGACATAATAGAACAAAAATATATATGCTCAAAATTATGAAGCATTAAGAGCGTTTTAAATGCATCTAATTGGCGTAACAAACAAAATCCTAGTTACCGACCATAGGCAAGTTATCAAAAAGTAAGCAGTAATGATGCTGATGAAGATGCGCGCTTTACGTTACCCGACGTACAAGAGCAAGCTCTCAGGGTGTCGAATACACCCTCTGACCAGGGAGGTGTTTCTAATAACACCCCCCTGCTCCGAAAAAGGAGCGGGTAGATAAAAAAATACGAGACGTGCATGTCATTGGCTCATCACAAGTGACACGTCAAAATATTGCAGGTTAAACCACGTTCACAAACTTGAAAACTAAAGTTTGAATGAATAGAACATAGACAAGCAAATTGTAAACAAGTGCACAAATTGGCACAGTTTCAAATTCACTCCATTGATACCAGAATAATAAAAATATTTCCGTGTCCCAGTAGTACTGAATGTGTCAATTTATACGTAGATTCACAAAGGGCAAGCAGACGGTGGTTGATTATGAAGGAATGTAGCAAGCCTTGAACAAGCAGACGCTAAATTTTCCTCTACGTCAACGTAGAACATTGAAAACTATTTATAGAAAAACAACGTGACCTAACTAGATGAGACTGAACGAAACACCAACACGAATATGTGGAGTAGTGTCAAGTAGATAACATGAGTAAAGTTTGCATACGTTTCAAATATGGTCACGGTTGCCAGTTTGGCGTTTTACCGCAAAAACGAGAATTTGGCGTTTTTTTTTTTTTTTTTTTTTTTTTTTGGTTTTTTTTTTTGAAAGCTTGTCGGAAAGACTTTTAAATGGGACGCCACACCGAGATTTAGCGTTTTTCTGACTTTTTTTTTTTTTTTTTACAAAGAAGCCCATTACAGCAACATTTCCTCCATTTTTAAATCGATTTCAGTGAGAAATTGGACAAATTACATTTGTTACAACGCTAAAAAAGCATAATTTGGGGGCAAATATGCTGTTACACGAGCCTTTACAGTGCACCATACTGTGAAAAATACAACGAAAAATACAATGAAATAAGTATGTGCACGACGTCGCACGCCCTTCTGAGTGATAAATTTGTTGATCTTCACATATGTTACTACACGCTTAGGCCGGGTTTATTCGAATTTGGCGTTTTTTAGTCCATTTGACGCCAGATTTGCCGATTTGTGACTAAGGAAAATTTGCGACCTGACGACCTTGAATTAGGTTCAAGTTCAAGATCAGTTTCAAATAAAGTTCAAATACGGCGCAAGTCCCTTTCCTTCCCTCTTAGGCGACGGCAGGAGGGACATACCGTAGGCGTGGGCACATGCCATCCCCATTCCCCAGGGTTCGTGCCAACCATCGGGAGGTCGGCTTGTTTGGTTTCGTCGCGCCAGTCGTGAGGGGAGAAATATCGGTCTTGTGATTATTTTATAGGCGATATTCCGTGACAGGCTACACACCACACACAACCTCCTCACTGTTGACGAAAAAGGCGGGGCAGATTTGTGACCCCCCCCCCCCCGAAAAAAAAAGAAAAATTCGCAGAATCTAAAATTCGGGCAGTAATTTGGAAGAAAATCGGACAGCCACTAAATTTTGAACAATTAGCATGGTTTTAAATTACTCAGAATACTCATAACATAGCCCGAAATCGGAAAAATATGCCCCAAAAGGGGGAAAAGACGAGGTTAAATTGTCATGAAAAACCAACAAGGTAAAAAAAAATACGATACTTATTCGGACAGCACCAAAAAAGCTTATATTCGTGGGCTTTACTTCACAGTCTTTTAAAACGCAATGCTCGGAATGGTCGAATATCCAAATTCTTTCAAACATTTGACAGAAAAATTGCACAGTATCATAGTTATGGTAACTATATACGATATATATGGTACGAAAGATAAAAAATAAATTGCGACACATTTGGGAAGCCTTTCACTTAAAAGATGCAATCATTCTTCCCTTAAAACAAAACAACCCGCTATATTCAAAGTAGAATTTTCATGGAAAATATTCATGATGACAAAGATTTGCGACACATTCAGGCAGCAGTATGGGAAAACTTTTTCCTCAGTTCCACTGTATACTGTTGTCTTGCAAGAACTTTGCCAGAAGTACTCGGACTGTCGGGCGAAGGTTGAAAAAAGTTTTGATCTTTTCAATTGCCAAATTATTTACACGGACAGACAGCGCCCAATGATTCGGGCAACGGTAATGGAATCAGGGTAGGTTTTTTTTTTTCAAATACAAGAATCAGAGATGTCCCCCAAAAAATCTGCAGAAAATTCATTTAAATCCACCTTGTAAAGTGGCATTTTTCCAAAGTTGCTAGAAGTATAATCATTTATAGTCGAGAGTTCGAGCAGTCACACAGACAACTTTATCAATTGAGTACATCTTGAATCGCGATAGAGTAAAAACCATTACCATGTTTTCATTTCCTTTGTATACAGTAGGCCTAGTTTGCACCGAAAAGATACAAGACCATTTCATGTAAAGGTATGGTACATTTTATCAGGAAATTCTTATCACTTGGCAAGTTGCTGATTTTTTCTGTTATCGCAAACGAAGGCTCAAAATAAACGACTGCTTTATTTCTAGTCACGAGCCTGGAAATTGGAAATGAGATTTCCGGCTGTCTGATTGGTCCAATTTTCGAAATTTTCTGTTCTCTCCGCACCAACCGATTGTGCGCTCCGCCTAGTGTTTTAGTCGAACAGATTACTTACTAAAATAGAATATTGCAGGCTTGCATAACATTTTTCATTTATTGTCCATATTAGGAAGTAGTACTCATCGTTAACATGAAAACTGCGTCCTTTTCAAAACATGGATCAAGCAGAAAAAAAATAGGTAAAACATATTGCAACCCCCCCCCCAACAGCAAACTATCCCCCCCCCCCCAAGACATTGGTCGAAAATGGGGACGATTAGTAGACTTGGTCTCTCCCCATGACAAAAAATGCTACGCCACTGTGTTTTTCTGGTAACTTTTTGATCACTTTGCAGTTTGCTAAAAGGCAAATGCTCCCGTCAGCCAGTAAGCCAATGCTCCTTACCCCACCTGGATGCAGTTAAATGAACGTGACTTTGTAAATTGGTGAATAATACTTGCACCTGACTAAAAATCGTTTCAGAATGTTAGTGATTTAAGAGCAAGACATGCTAAATTTTTTCAAATTTATCAAAAATTCGAAACGACTTTTGAAGCAGTAAATGGTGTTTCTCACCTTTAGGAACTTTACTTCATGCACCCTAAAAAATCAGAGTGAAATTTCACTCATTAAAAGAGTGAAAGTTACAAAGTGCACTCCAAAAACTTGGAATTCACCCCCAAAAGAGTGAAATTTCCTCCAAAAGAGGTAAGTATCACCCTTGATGGGGTGCCTGCAGGGACACTCTTAAAAAAGAGTGTCCCTGCAGGCACTCGTTAAAGAGTTGAAATTCACCTTGCTGGGAGTGAATTTCACTCTTTGTGAAGTGACTTTCACTATTATTCGAGTTAATTGTAACACTCAGATGGAGTGAATCCACACTTTTCACTATTTTAGGGAGTGACTAATTCCACTTTTGTTTTTATCAGTTTGTAGTGTGCACTTGGGATTTAAGGTTGTGAGATCAGTGTTCTAAAAGGTGCTGTAAAATGTTTTCACTAAATGTTTATTCATATTATTTGTATTTTCCTCTGCATCGGCTGCAATGGTAAACAGATTGATGTTACTTGAGCGGGTGAAAAATACAGTACACCTGATGTGCACGTAACATTTTGTATCTAGATATGTTTATTATGTTGCCTTTAATAACTAAGAGGCACGAACATCTCATCTCTTAAAGGGCCAATCCTCTCACCCCAAACTACAATTTTGGTGCCCGGGTACCGAAATTCTCAATTGGCTCAGCTCTTTGATTGACAGCTAATTCAAACAATGCAGAGTGCCAAATCTTATATTACACAGCATGAACGGTACTGAGAGTGATTTGATTATATAAATTGAGCTTTTCTACACTCAACTTGAAACAATAAACTGAGATTTTATCTGGATGAGGATGAATTTCAGACAATTGTGGGACGGGCTTAAGTAAGAAGGTTAGGAGAATTGGTACTGTTTCGGGTGAGAGAACTGGGCCTTTAAATCAAGTATATAGTGCACAGCAGTCCAGGTTGTACGGGAAGAATGTCGCCGAGGTTTTATACTACAAAACTACGGCATCGGAAGTAAATTGATCTCTTAACTCTCTCATCTTTTTTCTTTTTTCTAAAAGTCCCCACGACTCTCTGGCGAAGAGCCAAGGGGCGAAAACCAAACGATTACTCCCTGAGGAGTTCTGCTCCCTTAAGGAGCTTAACGTCCCAAATGGACAAGTACGCCCTCCAAAGGGCAAACACTGAGTGGTCCTGCTCTAGACTGGCTGAATAGAACAGAAGCCACAAACTTCTGACAGTCACTGCCGATGCATTTGGTTAATAGACAGTGAAGTGTGAAGTTTAACTCTCTCATTGTGTGATACAATAAGGCATGTGGCCAAGACTTGGCCTTCGTGATAGGAGCTCTTTTGGGATTGCAACATGGAGGGAAGTCTAAAGGGAGAGGATAGCCCTCCCTTTGGAGAAAAGAAAATATTTTTTTTTTGTTCCCCTTTTTTTTTTTTTTTTGGTGTCTCTCCCTCCAGTCGAGAAATGGTGCAATATTTGTGTCTTATATGTAGTAGAGTATATAATGACGTCTCTATTGCTTTTTGTCATTATGTTTCCAAGCTTGGGTCATGGGGGTTTCAACCGTCCCCTAACCGTCCCCTTTGTCAACCCCCCCCCCTCCCCGTCCCCCATGACTACGTGCCTGACTATAATGACACAGTTCCAGTTTTCCCAACCTACTTACTTACGCCACTCCCACAACTGTCTAAAACTCAATCACATCCAGACACAATCTCAGTTTATTGCTTTTTGGTGAGTATACAAGATCCAAATGTGTAACCAAAGCACCCTCAGTACAGTATATGCTGTGTTATATGAGCTAAAGTACGGTACTCTGCATTCTTTGAACTTGCTGTCAATCAAAGAGCTCTGCCAATTGAGTATTTCTGTAAACTAATACAAAAATTGTATTTTGGGATATGGAGTGCTAACCCGACCAACCAGAATCAGTAGTTTGATAAACTTTGTGTGCAATTATGGGATTTCAAGATGGGTGTATACATAACGAAGACCTAAAAATCGAAAAACCGAAGATTGCCGGGCCTTCCAGCTTCGCGTTAGAGATCTTCGTTTTATAGATAACTAGATAACCACTGGCCACAGCGAGATACAAAAAATAAGATCCTGCCCGGAGACTGCTGAATCTAGTGTGAGGCTTGCTAGTATGGTGGCTGAACATAACGAACACCCCCAATTAACAAAAAAAAAAAAATAAAAAAAATAGGCTTTTGCAAAGGAAAGTACTAGACACAGGGAAGTATCAGGAACCATTGAGACGGGGGGGGGGGGGGGGGGTTTATCTCCCTCCCCCACATTTTCTGCCGTAGACATTTGCCTTACATTGCTCTTATATTGTGGAACATGTTGGGCCACTCGGGGATTAGTCCCCACTTCAAAATTTCCTCCGCGGTCCCTGATTATATGGTTAATGAAACCGGGTTCTACATTTATGATCCTCTGGGAGTAGGCTATTACCAGCTACAAGTAGATCTTTCAAAAATTATACTTACATTAAAGGATATTTTTGGGTCATCATATATAATATTCCTTTTCGAATGGGAAGCATTCGTTTTCTGTTCCTCCTTTTTTAGACAAGCGAGATGCAAAAGGAAGACCCTAAAACGAAGACCCGGTCCTGAGACGCCTGGATCTAACGTTTTGTCATATACTCACTCAATAGGAAATGACTACAAGAATAAAGTTTGGTCAAAGACAAGCTTAATGAAAGGCTTCATACTGGTAACAAATGTGCAAAAATATGGATCAGTCGATGGCATTATATGGCATGGGAATCTTTGCAACTAAATTCGGTTACCCAGCAGACGAAGTCGGTTGCGCGTCGGACTGAAGCAAGCATCTTCGGGTGTCAATTAACAAGCTGACTTTGCCCATTTTTGCCTATATAGGAATCCACTACTATTTTAAATTATGCCAAATTCCGCAATGTAGACATCACGTGTCTTTCACGCACATATCTCTAAATAGAAGTCTCTTTGAAAAAAAAACTCTGGTTATGTAAAGCTTGGATCGGCGTCCTGCAATAGAGAGTGTGGACTGGTCAGATGGCTCGACCACTCTCATTTGTCATTTTCATTCCAATAACTGACGGAAGACCTAATTATCATTGGTGTCTCTTTTCGAAGTGACCGACTTCTTTTCAACCATTACGTTATTTTCTCTCAATTCAAGCAGGGAAGAATTCTACTGTATGTGCAGTCAGTGACGTACATACCTAATCGCGACACTGTTGTATAAACACCACAAGGGACCCCCGTTGTCCACCTTTTCAAACGGCTTCAAATGGCTCTTACAAAGAAACCCTGAGCACTGAAAGGATATCGTCAGATATCACTTGCTCCAACGAATACCATTTGAAGAAGGCACCGTTGTGTCTGTTCTAACACTGAGTGGTCCCGTTCCCCTGCGGGCCTAGACAGAGTAACTATCCAAACGGAACAGAGAGACCCAATGGAGATCTAATCGCTACTCCATTCAGGCCTTTGAAGGTGAAAAGTCAACACGATTTGCGACAACAAATTGCACTTTACTGATTCCCCTGATACCCTGCAGTTGAACATAACCTACTGACGTAGGCTAATTTGTGAGTCAAACAGCGGGCCTTGTTACCAGACTGCCATTTCAATGGGGAATCCCGTAAAATCAAATAACTCCTTCCAATAGCTCCCGGACACACTAGACCTCCTGTCATTGTCCATGGTCTCGTAAATTCAGGCTACTTAAAAAATTGGCTTCGAAGATACAGAATGTATACTGAAGTATTGCACAACGGCCTAATCATAAAGACATAAATGCGATGCTCTTTTTGAGAATTTTAGCGCTGCAAGGAGGGTGGTCTTTGTATGACTGTCAAAAAAGGCGAGGTCCAGTTTGAGTATCTTCTACAAACCCGTCGTGCAGATTTTAAGCCCCCTGTTCCTTTATTTGTACCTTGCCATTCAAGTTTTTGAAGTCAGTTAATTCATAAATTCTACAAGATCAATATTTTGTGACGGAGAATGATGGGGGGGAACATACAAACAAAGTAAAAAGGTTATTTCCTTGCCCTTGTAACTAATCAGGAAACCAGGGTATATTTCCAAGCAAAGTATGCAGGGTCCTGGTTCATAAATAGGTGCAATAGTTGGTTCTGCTTTCTCGCATTAAGGTTCATTCGATGGGTCGACTAACTTTTGACAATTTTATCCGAAACTTTTTCTTATCCCTGTCACTCTATGGCGAAGGGCCCTAAGTTGCAGTTGAGAGACCAAACGTTTACACGTTTACACTCAAAGAGGCTACGTCACCAAAACAAAACTTAAATGACCAACGTTTTATCTTCAGACCGGGACATCATAGGTCTTTCATGCATGGCTCTGCCTCAGACTGGATAAAATGAACAAATATTCCACACAATCGTAGCCAAAAGACCAAGAAGCAAACATTCATCTAAATTATTGCAGCGTCAACATTGTAAACTGTGAAAAGTATCATCCTTTAAAAGGAAAACTTGTAGGCTTCGTAACAAATTTAGACACAACTTTTGTACGTCACAGCAGGGAACTGTTCCCTGGCCACTGTTACATAGGCTCATGTGTCTGTAAGTAAAAGGCGCCCCCATTTTCTTCGTCATGAAATAAAATATTTTTGTTTGTACTGTATTAATTAAAACCGAGAGAACAAACTATCAGCAAAATGCAGTTAAAGCAGCTTATGCTGTTATTTTTACGTTTCCAGTGTTCATCAAATGTATGGACTGCACTCCATACAAATGTAAAAAGCTTTAAAAACTAACGTACTTTAGTCTTTTCTCCGAAAATGAGCAAAAATTCGAGAAAAATCGAAAAGATTTAAACGGTTTCCAAACGCTATTCTGCCTTATTATCTTGCTCTAGCTCCGCCCAATGAATTTGATGCATATTCAGAAGGTCATTTTGAGAAGGGGTCGAGCAAAACGTAAACAAAACAGACAGTGAAGTTTCGTTCAATTGATACATACGCCATTTGAACGGCCTTTACGTGTCCAATTTGCACATCGCATCGAACCGGCTGCGCAATTCGTTCGTTTCATTTGTGAACCCAGATTCAGTGACAAATTCCTACTCACTTGTTTCGGCTCCATCGTTCAGTTTTTAATTTTGTCGCTGATTGTGCTATTTGAATCCGTCCCAAGTTTCAAGATAATGTTCATTTTCTCTTTGATTTGATGATGTGGCTTGGCATTCAAAAACAATCTTTGGGTTACATACGTGTGAAACTAACTGTCATTCTGTGTTGGGCCCGAACGGTTGTGAAAGGACTCCTGTAATGCATGTACACAACATGTGTGATATATTGGCAATACGTACATCGTTGTGTCAAAGGGTAGGCATAATTTTACGTCATTCATTTCTTGCATTGTGATTGGTCAAATTGAGGTAAGAGCCCGTTGTCTTTGCATAAAAGTTTAGCCGAAAAAAGTAGATGAAGTTTTTTTCTATTGTAATTAGCGCTCTAATTAGTGAAATTTCACCGGAAAAAAACCTGGCGTGAAAGATTTCTATCGGGTTGGTATCAAATGGAAGAGCAAGATTGAAGATTAACTTTGAAGGTTATTTTTTTCCATCAAACAGCATAAGCTGCTTTAAAATATGAAGGCAATAATGTTGTCAAGATTGCATTTATCACTTCCACGTCACGTGACAGTTCATTCAAGGCCCGTATATATAGTTTTCGTCTGAAGCAAAATAGCGGATCGATTGAATCCCCTCGCAATCAGTTTCTCTTGACGGAATAATTGCTTTCAGAAACATCTTTTCAGTGTTATTTATTCAAGGAAATAACAGCAAACTGTTCTCTTTTGGGATTCTTATTCTCTACACGTCACAGATGATGTATTCACGCCGCACGCGGTTACATACTTCAGTGAATCGGTTCTGATGTCTGTACTACGGTGGGGTAAACTGAATCGGGGGTCGCTCACTCCACTGATTAAACCGAAAAGCGCTGCATCCTCGTGAAGTCACGCCAGAGCCCCTCTAATCCACTATAGTAGGTTGTCAAGTAGTTGTTGAGTATTTGCTTTGAAGGAAAGAAATCAGTGTTAGCCTTGGACCGTGTCTTGGACGATGAAATCACAAGGCCTGAAGAGAAACCGCATGCAGCAACGAGTTTCGAATTCATTTCGCGGATTTGATAACCTATGAACATTATTGGGTACATCAAGCATCCAACCATCTAGGTTAGACCATACATAAGGGAATGTTGACGTGAGTCCTTTAAAGTTCTATATTCTGTAAAAAATGTAGATTTATTTTAAGCGCCATGGAGGAGAATTGGGATGTATCAAGTTTCAGAAAATAGATTATAATTCATTCAAAAAGAGAGCTATAGGGACAGAGTATCCCAGACTGGCAACTTGGGTATAAGAAAAGCTGAAATGTTTCAATAAGTCCATCGATACCATTTTACTACAGACCTAGTTTATGCCATAATTAAACGTATTGCTACTCTCCTTTCTTGGGCTCTCAAAGCAATTTAAGATATTTGGAGACAGATGAGTCATTTTCCCACTTTTCAAACTCATAAAGTTTTGATTGCGATACTGAGACGGATAAGAAAGTATAAAATATAGGATTGCTTCATTTTCTACATTTCTTTCGCATACGTATCATTTGTAATAATTAATTAGTGTCAGCTGTAGCACTTGCATTTTTACCTTCAAGGTCAGGGGTTACGTTAATCGTTAACAAGCTCCATTTTTTAATGAAAGTCAACAACGTTCATTTTTTTTAATCAATTTGCAACTGAGAAAGAAAAAGTTGCAATAGCTTTTACTAATAGACTCTAAAGGAGAGTGTGTAATCAGACTTAATCTTGTGAGTGTACCGTGAGTCGGTCACTGCATATGGCACGTAGGCCTGTACAATGCATGACGGTCTTAAGTGACCAACTCATGGTAACAATGGTACATTTCAAAATTAAAATACTTGAGCAATTGCATGGCGTTAGAAAGACTGAAAGAGGCGATATATGAGTTGATATCGATAACTTAAAGAGAAATGTTGCGTTTGTTTTACAGAAAATTTTCATAGCATACATTTTAAACCAATCATCATGACACCAGAAAACCCCTAATAGATTATTCCAATTTCCAAATAAGGCAGCAAAGTAGTCTTATTTTGAAAAAAAAAAAAAGCTTCTCACAGATAATTATTCATTTGTGTCTTGCTTTCTTGCTGTAGAATGATTTTTTAACCCAAACTTGCAACGTTTCAAATGATGCAACTCCTGTTGTTTATACTATTAGAAAAGATTAGGCAATTGCAAACATGATTGTTGAGATGATGATTTTAAAATGACCGGTGCTGTTGTTGTTGTTGTTTTTTATTTTTTGTGCGCCATGTTTGTTCGAGCATTTCAAACGCAATATTTCCCTTTTAACGAGGAAATGAGAGAGTACTTCCTCATGCTGAAGCTCATCATTAGCATAATTAGTAAAATTTTTCTTTTAATATTTACAAAACGGTTAAAATTTTTATTAATTATTAATTAATTAGTTAATCAATTTTTTTTCTTGCTAATTTCACCGTCAAAAATCGCTGGCAATTTACAGAACAAGAAACAAAGGGATGAATGAAGATTATAGAAAAAAATATTGACAGATTGTTCTGTAATTTCCACATATCTCATTTTCTTTCATTCTGTAAATTTACAGATATTTTTAACAGTGTTGTAACTATTTTGTGCCCAACTTTTGAAAAAGTATCTTGTGACGGGTTCCTCAATAACGAATTGAGTCGTTTACTCCTACAGTTCTAAGTCATGGAACATTTATCTATGGATGGAGAATGTACAAATTTGAACATTTGTCATTGGTATGAGTGATATGACATTAAAAGCTTGGAAAAAAATATTGGTGAATTTCAAGACCAAACTCACTGATACCGCTTTTAAAAGAGGCTTAGTTTTGTACTGGGAACGAATTAGTCACAACTAACTGCACCACTCAGGAAAATTTAAGAAACCGGTTCATGAAAAATTAGTTTTAAGTACTTCGAACTGAAAATTTTAAGTTAACAAGAATTTTATACAACCTCTTAGTCTAAAGTAAGCTATGCTCTGAGCGTTTTTAATTTAAAATTGAAAATGCAGCCTTCAATACGAATTAGCGTATCCGCAACAATTGGCTGCTTTCACTCACGTGACTATATTTTTGTTTGTTTTTACGAGCGAATGGGAAGTATAGCAGTCGCTTTATGGACTTGTTACAGTGTTTTCAATCTGTACCTTGTTGGTTTTGTTACTTTGTAAGTCTTTGTAAATTAAAAGGAGTTAACCATCAATACAGATAATTTTTTTAAGAATGTCTCTGGTTTCATGACACGTTGAGGCATTTTACTTGAGGGATATTTCAATCACATGGTTCTTGGAGCGACTGTATAGGGTTCTCAGAAGCCCTTTCTATAGTTTTTGTCAGCTGCCGTTCTTTATGACATGGTCGTTACCCTTCTTTTCTTACAGTTTGAAACATCCGAGCAACCTGTTGACTTAAAAGTTTAGGCGTTGTTTAAAGAAAAACATTGAACGGGGGATTTCTTTTCATAATGAAGCAACCTATAACTGTAACAAGAGCGACAAACTAAAGTTATATTTTATTTTGTTCAGAACTGCAGACCGTCACAGAGGGTTAGGAATAGAGAACGGATAAGAAAACGCAGTTTCCCGGATGAGAAAATTGCGCAGTATTAACTGCGTAGTTTTCTTCTGACCTAGACGTTTCAACTGAAACATGAACCGCCCTTACGAATAGCGCTTGCTTTGCCGGTGACCACATGATCAGCCGAACGACATATGATACAGTTGATGATATCTATTGCAACCGTGGCTTGAAAAAGCCATTTCGAGATTTTGATGTGTTTCAGTTGAAATTCAAATGTGCCATGCGCAGGACCAATATACCTGTATGCTTAACCGCATCTAAATAACTTAGTCAACACCAACCAAAGTTTTTTGTTCTGCATTTTGTAAATATTCTCACATTAGATTTTTTTCATTGGTGGCTGTACTTGACGGTGTGATATCATTAGATTTAGTAATCTTGTAAGACAAGCTAAAAACGGTTCCTTTGAGCAACCGTACTGTAAGGGAAAAGACCACAAGCTGCGCTCTTATCCAACCAAAGAAAGAGGAGGCCGGTGAGAAATTCTATACTGTTTTTTGTTGTTGACAATTATAGTAGGAATGGGAAGAGAGGAGTAGCAAAATAAAAGACTGCGTAGTTATCTCTCTCTACCCTTAAACCTCATTAGCCAAGACGATAGCCAAGTTACATCTCCTCTGATCTGGAAGCATATGCTTGCTTTGTTGGTGATCATGCGATCCATTCACAAGTGATCAGGGTGAACTGTCGAACCGTAATAAGCACTGCCATCGAACATTACTGAGAACACTAAGGAAGTTAAAAAATATTGAAATTGTCATTCGTGAGGAAATTTTGATATTTTGAACTTCCAATAATATGCGTGACATTCTGACAGTTTTGGTTACGGCCGGAAATTATTAAAAAAAATAATCCTTCTGCAAGCTAAACACGTCTATTTTCTAGATCTAGTAGATAATATCTTCCACTACTTGTTTTATTCAGTCAATTTTAATATTATGTATACGTTTCACTCATATACACTTTTCTAAAACTCGAGCTTGTATCATAAACATTTCTTTTCCCCTCACCTCCCATCACTAATGTTTCACCTGTATAAATATTCAACACTGATATATTTTTCTGAAATGCGCAAACCTCCTCATTATAAAAAAATCACATGTTTGGTCTAACGGTAGAGCATCCCCTAAAGAATCTAAAAATGGAACCTACGGCCGTCTGGGAGTTGCAAAGTTTAGCAGCTTTTCGTTAATATCACTAGAACCGGTAAAGACCACCTCCATTCGCGAGTATGAATGCCTTGCATTCTGGTTTAATTCGGGGAGACCAACTCCTCGATCAACAAATTATTTTTAATGTATTAGGTTTAAAAGAACTTCAGAAGTTATTCTTGTCAGGCAGGCAAATACAAGATTTGCAGGAGCTGTTTAGTTTGCTACAAAAACAGAAGAATAATGGGGGCCTACTGCTTTTGATCGTGTTTAGGGATTTACGTTGCTAAGCTTTAAATTCGTTCCACGGTTTCCTGGGCAACCGATGAATAAACAAATCATCATTAGCCAATTCTTTTAACATGATCTTGAAAACAGCCCAGGAGTTGATTAAAAATCTCATTTGATTCCCTGTGCAGAAAAGATTTACCGACATACTACTTTGCGTGCATCTGTCATTTTAGTCGTTTGTGTTCAGTATGTATTTACGTCACTACGTTTTGATTCACCTGTTCATGCTGATAATTACACATACTGTCCCGTTATTTATTTACAATTCCTGATTGAGATCGGGGACCGGATTTAAAGCAAATCCGTCTCTATTTCTCGGAAACGGGGAAGAATATGTGGCTCTTTACAAACATTGGCGAGCGAAACCATGAAGCTAGACGGTGAGCGTCATACCAAAGATTTTTTTCTACCGTACGACACGTGCGTAAATTTTAAAACGTGATGCATAGTTGGCATTTAAAGGGCCTCACCCAAACTACAATTTTGGTAGGAGTTCACCAAAATTCTCAATTGGCTCAGCTCTTTGACTGACAGCTATTTCATACAATGCAGAGCACCAAAGAAAATATTACACAGGATGAACTGTAGTGAGAGAGTTTTGATTATACACTTTGCACATTGAGCTTTTCTACACAGTACTCACCCTGAAGCAATAAACTGAGATTTTATCTGGATAAGGATGAATTTCAGGCAATTGTGGAAGGGGCTTAAGTAAGAAGGTTAGGAGAGTTGGTACTGTTTGGAGTTAGAGAACTGGGTCTTTAAGCCTTACCGGCGACACGTACTTAAGGGGCAGGAGCGGTCGCCTTAAACTTATTTTGAAGCAACGGCGTAACCTCACATTTTTTCCTTTTTTCCCCTTTTTTCGTACTAATATATAGAGCTTTAATATTGCATATTGAAGGCAAAAAACAGTTACTCCTGGTAAATTTCATTTTTCAGGAGCAAAAAAGGTGTCACATAAATCTCATGAGCCAATCAAGATACACTCTAGTCTGACGGACTAATTCAAATTGTAATGACTGCATTTCCCCTTTAACGAGGTATTTTTTCGCCAAAAAGATACACCGGCTCCCTCGTGATTGCTTGTGGTCTAAGTTTCTATTGTATGCAAAGTGCAGTTAGAATGATACTTGCAGTACGTTTTGCGTCAGAATGATCTCTTTACCAAATATTTTTCTTTCTCTTTTAATAAGGCCAAATCTTTTAAACCTTATGGAAAAATTTCCAATTCTGTTCTTTTTAGCCTCTCCAACAGCTCCTTTAATTATGCATACCATCTCAGTTCATTACTTGAAACGGCAATCAGAGTTTGTTTCCACAATTTTTTCACAACAACACTTCTTCACTGTATTTATTTATACATTGACTTAATAATAACTCACACTGACACACGCACACACACCATCGTCGTCAGGTCGTGTCGTGATTAATTACACTTTAGGGGAGGCTGTATGGTCTTGCCTCTGTGTGATTTTTTTACCCGACAATTATTCAGAAATTTGCATTCAAGGGTAATTCACAAAAACCTGATGATTCTTCTACTCTGAAAGACCTCTTCGATGTTTCTATGTTGTGGTAACATTTTTTTTTTTTTCAAAAAAAAAAAAAAAAAACGAGCTGTTGAAACAAAAGCTTTACACTTTCTGTCAAACTCTAATTGCCCTTTTAATAAGGACATCAGGATTTGTGATCAAGATATTAGTTAAATTTTATCAATGTGTTTTTAGAGCGTATAAATCATTTGCACTTGATGTCGACAAAAGGAAGTTTGGCTCACCGTCTCGGTATATCGGTCCCTATCAAAAATGCAGTTCAGGGTGACGAATGTCTTCTTTTAAGTCATTGCCCGTCTCTTTTCGATCCCTGGTCTGAAAGCCTCGTGTGCTACGCTATGAAGATCACGAGAGAGCGACTAGTGTCCTCCTTCCGTCTATCTACGTGCACATATTACACCCATCAGCCCGTGTTGGAAGAAAAGGACCCTCATGATTTACGCCTTCTACACCACAGACTCAACCACTCGTTTTATTTCAGACCGGCTGGTTTGGTTGGCTAGTTCGGCATCCAAAAACTATTGACTTATCCCCCATTTTAGGACGAGCGTTCCTTCCGCTTTAAAGAAACCTAAACAAACTTTTCCATTCCAGATTTTATCGATTTCCGTCTATTTTGTTTGAATCTAACTAGTTAGTCGATATCGGAGGATGATTTGGACGAGTACGTGCTCATCACACAGACTTAGTATAAGTGCCCTTCAAGTGAGTTCAGAGAGTATTTTAAGGTTGTAGTGTTGAAAAAAGAATGAGTTGTGTAAGCTTGAAAGCCAAGTGACAATAAATCCGTGCACCTCAAAGAAGGGAATCTATACACACTAAAAGCAAAAGTCACATGTGACAGGAAAAACTTTCATTTAGAAGGAGGAATATGACACGTCATACGATTCTTTAGGTTTTTGCAGTTAACTTGAAATTAATTGTTCGGTCTCTTGTGAAATGAAAATGTAAATGGATAATGGCAGGCGCGTGGAAGAGACTGTCGTAGAGGCATTCGCCCGTACCCCTTGAGCATAATTTTGGCACTTTTCATTCATTTACTTTTTACGATATCGCTAATGTCTCTCCCGCACCATTGAGAGACCAATTTCAACTCCAATATCTTCTGATTCCGACCCCATTCCGATACCATATTTTCCACTCTCGGAACAAATCCGAGCCCTGTGATATATGAATGTAGTAGTATCCCACTGCTTTTTGTACTACTCTCTTAGTACACGTCAGGGTGCATCCAGGAAGTCTCATTAGTGAAGGCGCGAAGTTTCAATATAATCTCTGCATAAGGAGGTTAAAGGAGAAACCTTGTGCTTTTGCAAAGTGCTCTCTTAAAGGGCAGGAGCAGTCATCCCAAACTGAAGAAGTGTAGTAGACTGTCCAGTTTCATGATTGGCTGTTGGGAGTCATGTGACAATGTTTTATCTCTTCAAATGTGAAATATACAAGTAATAACTGCTTGGTTCACTTTGAATATGCAATAGTAAAGTCATAAAATGTAATTACAGATACTTTGAAGAGAATTAAGATGAAAATGGAGTTATTTAGCTTTATCTTCGAAATAAGTTTGGAGGGACAACTCTTTACCTTTAAAATCTAAGATTTAAAGTATTGGAGTTCTAAAATATTGGAGATTTAAAAAGTTGGAATTAGTGACATAAGAGAATACAAAAAAGTTGCTATATTTGACGTTTTTTTAGTGGCTCAACATTTTGGCTTATGCAAATTAGAGCCAATAGAGGACGTCCCTTACGACCCCGCCTGGATCAGCAACTGCGTAACAAGATTTTAAAGTCATTATTATCTATACAACATGTGTGTGTGTGTGTGTGTGTGTGTGACCTCTGAGTAATTTAACTGTGCACCAGTACATAACGATGAGCCGTGTATGAGGGTTTCATTTTTACGAATTGTGTTGGGATAGATTGCTATACGTTCCGAGTCCAAGTCGCTGCTGTGGCCCTATTCCTGTTTCAGGCCAATTCTGAGTCCGGAAAAAGTTCAAAAAATAACTCCATTTCGAGTCTCGACTCGGAACCTACATTAACATATGGAATGTTCATCAATAAAAGATTCAACATAAATTGAGATCACGCATACCATTGCAGCAACAAGTAATCTTAACCGACATTACCCATTGATTTGCCAACTCCCTCTATTTGAAATTTCTTTCAGTAATGCATTGATTTTTTGCTGCTTGATATAAAATATTCATTGCTTCGGTTGTTGCCGGACATGACAGTAAAATGGGTGGTCTCTTGGAGAGATACTTGACCAGTTATAACTTCTTTTCTTCTTCTGTATTGATTTGCGATGATGTTGAGTAAATTATGGAAGGGATACATCTTAAGCATACACTCGGTAATGTTAGACCTTCAAAATATACGGTGATTTTAATTATGTAAACTTTTAAGCCTTTTATCCTCAAATATATAGATATAGATTATTGTCTAACAGCTCTACCAGATACTGAACGTTTTCCTTTAATTTTGTTAGGAAAGGAAACGTGATATCTCGAGAAACTTTGCATGTATAACAACTCCCTGGTATAACTAACAAGTCATGGGTGCCATTGGGTCCGTCACCGTGCAGAAATTCTTGGTTTAGACTGTCTAGAAAAAAGGACTTGATGTTCTTTGTAACAACTGGTGATGGCGCTCCGTGAACAAACTATCGATATTTTACGACAGGAGGCTCATGCTGGTTTATTGAGACAAGCTAGAAGTAGTTGAAGCAGACTCTTTTTCGCAAAAGAACTATCACGCTGTTTAATAGAACTTTTTTTTTTTTTTTAAGGAAGAACTTTATTCCCATCTTGAAAATATATACATATGTACATATATATAAAACATAGGTTGGAAAATAAATATAATACTTACAAATATTAACGAACTAATTAATTCAACTTACAATATCATTACATTAACATCATAATTCAATTAACTTACATCACATTTTAAATTGGAAGGAAGAAATCTTCTTTTCTTGACTCATATACATATGTACCTACGAAAATTGGAAAATAAATAAAATGCAAGTGTTAACAGTAATTACAGTATGAAACCTTTGTTACAAATTATAAATAAGGTCACCATTTCCCAGGGTAACACATGACCTATCCTTAATCCACATTTTGAAAAATTTTTCCTTCGAAAATCTGTTTAATAGAACTTTAAGGACGAAGTCTTTAAACGTTAAGCCAGTTTCTACAAAATATTCTAAGGACTGGACTGTATAGTTGCCACTTGCCAACTTCGCGTTAATAATATTATCCCTAACTAATAACTAATTTTGTCCCCTGATTGTTGTGAGGTCAATTGTTATGTTACCAAAAATTGATATGTAAACAGCATATCCCAAGGAATGAAGCTCAGCAATGGAGTAGGGAAAACAAGCTAGTGAGCCACAACTGATAAAAGGCAGTGGAGGCTCGATTTGAACCAATTGTTAAGAATGTGGGTCGTAAAACCCCATCTTACTGACCGTAAGGATTTAAGAACTTTTCTTTAAACGTGTAACAAGTGAAGGAAAATTGAAAGATAGAGGAAGTTTATTCTCAGCAAGAAAGCCCGATTAGGCTCCAAATGGGTTTTTAGTTTGGAAGCTTGGGAAGCTTAAGCTTTATTGGGCTTGGACTGAGGTTACTATTGACATAACGTTCTATTGGGCCCCAATCGAGGTTGTCCCAAAGGTCGTCCCCTTTGCGCCACCTTGATAAATGTGATGTAGATAGATATGGTTCCCTTGCCGTGAGGGGATCTTAGATTCTCACACCATTTTCTGTCGTGACCCATTTCTAGCTACCGGTATCCACTGTCATCCCACGACCCATGACCCATCTATCAAGCCAAGCGTTTGTAAAAATCGAATAGACTACCACATTGCACACTGTCTATGCACCTCAGCTACATGTGTGTCCAGTAGGTCGGGAGTTTCCTATCATGCATCTTGCTGAGTTGCTGCCTGGCGACTGAACAGCTTTCTGGTCCAATGGTGTTACTCAGCCTTAAATTGCGCCCACAAAATCGTCGCTGATGGATGTACTGGGTTATAGCTTTTACATAACGGACCCTTTTCTTAATAGCAGCTAAAAAGTGTAAGCCTATGGGATAGAGCTTGGCACTCGTAGTTTTTGGTTACAGTAAAATATCATTGCCAAAATGGCGCAAAGAATTATCCCACAGTCCTTTGCAATTGTTATTTGGAAATGGATCTATGTCCATGCCGATAACATGCAGGTGACTTATTTGATGTAGAAATCATTAGCGGCCAACAGGTATGCTCGCGGCCCATTATCATCTGTTGGCGACCTACATTTGGGTGACTACCCATTATTTGAGAGCAATTGCTCTACGTCCTAGTTAAGACGGCGCTCTGGAAGGTATACAGTTTGGGCACAGTGCCAGTCTTGAAAAAACCTCAAGTAATTTTTTAAATGCCCAATTCTCTCACCCCAAGCAGCAACAATTCTCCTAACCTTCTTAAGCTCCTCCCACAATTGTCTCAAATTCATCGTCATCGAGTATAGAAAAGCTCTATGTGTATAATCAAAACACAGTACAGTTCATGCTGTGTAGTATAAGCTTTAGTACTCTGCATTGTTTGAGTGAATTAGCTGTCCATCAAAGAGCCGAGGCGATTTAGAATTTCTGTAAAGAATTGTAGTATGGAGTGAGAGGATTGGCCCATTAAATATCTTATGTTAGCGGTTCAGGTAAAAAAAAGTTAAGGTCTCCGTACGAATGATTACCTGGTAAGTAAAAATTCGTCTTAAAAATTAATTTTAGGAAGATTATATACAACAACCTTAGTTCCTCGTTGTGCCATATAGGGCCCTTAATCGAACCATGCAGATATGGAAATACAATATACGAAAATGTTGTGGATAAACTTACAAAAAATCAACCTGTGGTAAGAACAAACCCAAAACAAATATTCCCGCCGATCGACTTTCCCCCGAAATTACAGGAAGACACCATTTCGTCCCCTCATCCATTATTAGTTGATATTCGACAACTACAGAAGTTTCGGACTATTGAATATTTTTATTCCCAGTTTGAATATTGCCCTAGTAAGAATTACTTCGACGGACTTTTGAGAGTTTTACTTCAGGAAGTCTCTTTGGAATTTTGGAGGGATAAAAGTTATGATTTAACAGTTCCTTAAGAGCCTTAGATATGTCTACATACATAAATTTTGCTTTGCCAGGGGCGAATCTATCAATACTCGAACCTCTAGGAGACACTATATCGTGGCTGTCGAGGGCTTTGACATCTCAATTCTTGAGCCTCGGGAAAAAACAGTTTGAGCTTTCATAAGATTCATTGGCAAAGAGTGTGTTACCTTAAGAGCACAATAAAGCTGGAGGTGCACTTCTAAAATTATAAATAATTCCTTGAATTCAAAGAATTCGCCTTTTCTAGACTTAAGGAACTGGCACACCACGCTGTGGCGGAGACTCATAGAGAACACGCGGCACAGTCCTTGAGCGACAAGACAAACACATTCATGTTATACATTTTTCCAAAAATAGACATGAATTGCCCTACTTTCGTGACACAAACCAGTTCGATCGTGGGAGCATGCTGTCTCTAAAAAAGTACTTATTAAGACCTTTTCCTTTGAGCCCCATCGACTCTCTGGCGAAGCGCAGAGTGTTGAAACCATCGGTTGCTCCGGAAGTAGTCCTGCTCCCAAAAGGAGGTAAGTCCCCGAGAGGATCGGCCCCTTAATATTCAGACCCCTTTATCATGGGTTTGTCAGACTTGATTTGGGCTGGATGAAAAGTACAGATATCGTATCACAGATGATCTTAACCACAACGCCGAGAACCAAAAACCACAAAGTTCGTATCAACGAGAGTTCCATTCTTTTCTTCCTCCTGTCCTTCTTCCCCTCTATATGGAAATTAAGTAGAAATTATGCGTACGGCGTCGTGGAACAGAAGGTGCGCCCTCCAATGTCAATTCAGTCTTAAGTAAATTATAGACGAATCCGATCAGTGTTGTGTTTGTGCCTGTAGGCTGTCAGTAGTCCATCATCCTTAAATCGTCTTCATTTACCCATATTGCCCCTATGAGTTTCAAACCCTCGTATTCAGTGAAATGGAGGGCATCAAGATAGAACTCATTTGACAACCATCTATGATACAAGTAAGCAAGGAAATTGAAAGAATAAAGTTAATGACCCCCAGTTATGTCCGACTAAAATCATACTATCACTTGTCTGTCTGGATTCGTCTGTACGCGCTCAGCAGTGAGAAATCTACTTTGCGCATACAGCGAGAGTCACCGTTTGCCTCCCGGAAATGACGTCACCAGTCGTAAACAAATCCTTTAGCTGTCTAGTTGTGAGAACATGTTAGCCCCAAAAGCCGTAAACTAAATATGGACTGAATGCAAATCACCGTGTTCTTGTGGCGACGATTACTGGAGTCTTCCACTCGGACGGCTTCTGTTTTTGTCCAAAGCAGTATCGAATATCATGTCAATTAAGCTGAGTAACTCAATCGAGGAAGGGGGTTGAGGAGGTGGATCATTCTTATTCGCAAAAATGGGTAAAACTTCGAAAAGTAAGGGATACATTATAACATTTTGGGCAGCTAATGGAAAAGCAATTTCAACATGACCTCACATCTTAATTTTCCAATACTTTGCCCGAAATGGCATCACATTCAGGTGAAAGTTTCAAAAACGTTCTGTGATGAATACAGTCACGACATTTTGGACAAGTATATGCAATGCCCAAACGTTTGCCAGGAAAGTGGTCGTGGTAAAACGTAGCGGGTATTTTATTTTAATAATGCAATTTGTTCATTTTTCTATTGATATTTTTAATTGAAGTTGACATTTTATGCAGACGAAAGCTACTACTTATACAGGCCCGAGAAATTCCATTTCTGGCTGCCGAAGGAGTTGCGATTTTTATAAATTTTTCTGTACCCACCGGACCAAACGATGGTGACGCTCACATACTAGACCGTTCGAGTAATATGCAGCTCCCCTCTTCCCCATTAAGTAAATCTCGCTGGCAACGCCCATGGCAGCACGGCTGCCTATACAAAGTGAAATATCTTGAATCCACTGTATTCAGTAACAAACTCAGTGTTTATTCACCTTTCTGATTACTTCCAGAAATCACAGGCCACTGACTGACATCGTAGGGCACAATACTAACCCCCCCCCCACCCCCACCATTTAAAAAAATAAATCTTTCTGAGTAACACATCTGAGCCTACCTTCTTCAGAGTTTTGTAAACAGAATTCTAAAGACATGTCCACCGTCCCTTTACGGAAGACTTTCTCGGCGTTTCCTCGCCTGTTCAGTCGCTTATGCCTCTGCATCTGGAAGTTCCGTTGAGTGAATAGCTTCTTCTTCGTATGTGGCCTGCCAATCACCGTCCGTTGTAATACTGTCAATTTTGATATCTGTTTCTTAAAATTGGAAGTGAATGTGTTGCGGTCTGATAAGTCGTCTTTGACTTGTCAATCAGTGTCCTGGTCGATGCCATCACAGTCGGTACTGTCACGATGTCTTTTACGTCTTGTGTGCCGTGTCTCTGTAAGTTGGGGGCAAGGAACGACATTTGCGGTTTGATGGTGTCGAAGCGTGTTCACTCTTCAACATAGTACAATGCTTCAACTCAACTTCTCTCACAATGTGCCAAAATTAATTAAATGGGCATTTATGCTAATAAGAAACACAATGCAAATAAGAGAACTTCCGTATAAAGTTCGGTCTGACCTCGGTGACACAAAATAGGAGCTAAAATATGAGAAATAGTCATCAAACGCGGTGTCAAGGTTCAATTAAATTTAATCGTGCAGTCGTGTAAGCCCGTGAAATACAAAATACTTGGACCTCCACCTATAGCGTGACGTTTAAACTGATCCATGCGCTGATCCGGCGCCTGGTGGGCCGGATAATTGGTGCGCAAATATTACACACATGCATAGACTTCCAACTTGACAAAGAACATTCACTCCAGGAAGAAACCTTTTTGGAATCTGAATGACTGAAATTCCACCCACTTATATATTCACTTCCAATATGCAAACTGTTGGAATGTATGCTGATCCACGTGTCACAGTGACGCCCAGACCAAGCTGAGTGCAACTATCAGTTTGCGAGGAGCGTACAAGAATTTTTGACCAGGGGTGAGACACTGACCAAAGAAGGAGGGCGAAATATTTACCACGGGTGGGTATATCTCTCTGCCTTCTCTAGCCCATATGCTTGATGAAAGACCTTATGCTCTTTTTTCTTTTAGAAGGATTACATTTGTGCGTGTCTCATGCTCCCTTTGGCAGCTTCCTGTAGAGTATTTTCACAGACGTCACAAACCTCGAATCTTTCTTTACTTGGAACTGGGCCGTAAAGGCTCCATCTAACTTAATCTAAACTAACCTTTTCTGACTGTCGGCAAAAATAGTTGTGTAGTACCATTAGGTAGCTGAAAAGCAGCTGACATGATTTTTTTCACAGCAGTGGGCCTGGCTTACCAATTATGACGTCACGTGTTAACATCCTGCATAGCGCTTCGGCTGATGCTACAAGCTCCGTCTCTTTCTTGACTGTCGGACAAAAACTGTAGTACTATTGATGCTTTGCCCAGCCGTGGGGGTCGCTAACAAAACCATGACGTCACACGAAAAACTCTCTACAGCCCATTTCCTAAATCTGCTTTTTAAAGGGCCAAACCTCTTACCCCAAACAAAAATTTTGGTACGGGGGTACCGAAATTCTCAATTGGCTCAGCTCTTTGATTGAAAGCTAATTCAAACAATGCAGAGCGCCAAAGCTTATATTACACATCATGAACCCTACTGAGAGTGTTGTGATTATATAAAAGGGTTTTTACTCACCTTGAAGCAAGAAACTGAGATTGTGTTTGGATGAGGATGAATTTCAGATAATGGTGGGAGGGGCTTCAGTAAGAAGGTTAGGATAATTGGTACTGTTTGGGGTGAGAGAATTGGGCCTTTGATCCTAACCTGTGGGTTTTAGATCTATAGAGTGTTTTTGAGTAACGTTAGAATTGGTTTGCCTCTCACCCTGCCGGGCAAAAATCAACAATCATTACGATTGTCACCTTCTTCTCAGCTAGCTGTACTTATATATATATATTTTTTGTTCGGAAGACAAGAAAGGGCGGAGCCTGTAATATCAGTACAAAACCTCCATTATGGTTGTTTCCTGCAAATTTTCGATCAAGGTAACGTTCTGATGAGATGGACTCAGTTGAAAATATTACAGTATTTTAGAATGCAGAAACTTCATTCTGTGATTTACTCCTTTACAAAAGTCAACCTCCACTTCCCATCCGATATTCGAATTTTTTCTGGAAATAAAAATGGTTGTCGATGAAATTGACCGTGCATGTATATAAGATAATAGATGTCACATGCACAAAGCTTCCAGTGACGACACAAGTCTCTCCCCCTTTTGATGGGCAAAAACTAATGCAGTACCCTAGCTAGTGTAGCTAGCTGAGAAGAAGGTGACGACCAACTTGTGACTGTTCCACTTAACAGCTTAAATAGTTGATTTTTGCCCGGCAGTGGGCGTGGATTCCAATTGTGGCGTCACGTGAAAGCACTTTATAGGGCCTACACAGTCCAAGAGCATGTTCAGGGGTTGTCAACCTTTTGGGAGCTGTAGTCCCATATTAACTTCTTAAAAAGGAATCACGTCTTACCATTTAGTTAAGTGTGAGGGTCTCGAACGGAAAAAGAGTTTGGGAGTGGGTTTCCCCCTCACATTATGTGGAAAATTTGGAAATGGTACAGTTTGGGTGACATATTTTAACCATAATGCTAAGCATGCGTATCATTGTATTCCACTTACGACCTTATATGTAAGTTAACATAGACCAGGCGGTTGGCCGGGATTGTGTCATGGGGGGTTGGGAGCACGGCATGAGGGAAAAGTTTAAGGATAGAGAGAAAAACCGCTATTTTAGGTGTTTTTTTTTAATTGCAAGGCTGGATCATGGGGAGGTTCCACCCCCCCCCCCTCGCCGTTGCTACGCCACTGACCACTTGTGGACTAGAGATGAGCTCAATTCCCTCCACCCCGCGAAACGGATTCTGTTTTCTGAGCTCCTCAGCTTAGTAAACCACCTGGCGGAGCGGACACTGTTTTCTCAACATGACTGAACAAGGGTTAGGTTAGGTTAGGTTAGGTTAGGTTAGGTTAGGTTAGGTTAGGTTAGGTTAGGTTAGGTTAGGTTAGGCTAGGCTAGGTTAGGTTAGGTTAGGTTACGTTAGGTTAGGTTAGGTTAGATGGAGTTTTACGGCCCAGTTTCCAACCAGTTGTTTCAAGTCGAGCTGGCCACTGCGTCTTTTCCAGTTTTAGCTCACTGGCTTGTTTTCACTTCTCCATTGCTTATGCTAAGCATGGGATGAACGGTACAGCCTCCTCGGTAGACAATATGAATAACAACGAATATGCCGTACAGCCCTGATACGTAGGCAGATGTCCCACCTGGACAGCAAAATGCCCCACCGATGCAACGTGTCCCATGTAGGTTGAAGATAATCAAATATTTGTCTCTGACTACCATATACTCTCCTGTCCTACCTTGCCATGTTGTATAGCATTTTCCGCTCTGCTAAACTCTTGGAAGTACTTTCCCCTCTGTTTAAATACAAAGAGACCCGCAATGTTTTATTCTTGTTTTGATGGATCGTTGGAAGTAAAAGATGATGTCTCGCTCCACTGTGTAGAGCAGCTAGGATTCATTCTTTGCTAAAGGAATGCAATCGATTTCTACATTTTCTGTCACAAATTCTGTCGCCGCACATGTAAAACCGACCGAGTAAAACACTGAAAGCGTTACTAAACATATTTTAAGAGCTAAAGTGTCATGTTTATACCTTCCGGATTTAGAAGATTCCTTCCGAAAATCTTCGGAAGTTTTTCCAAGTTGTTGACTGAAGTAGAGCTCAGGATCAACTTGACTGTCATCATGACAATGTGTTGGGAATAACTCGAAAATCCCCGTAAGTAAAGTTTGTTTAGATTACTTTAGCTGTTCAAACGTCAGTCATTACCTCGTTGGAAACGATGGGCTGACGCATCAGAGTCGATTTTTTCTTCTTTCTACTGTAGCCTGAGTATGAAATGCGTAAATCGACCATTTTGCGACGTTATTTTTTGAGCCTTTATGTGGATAACAGATTATTAAAAAGTTTAAGAAAACTTCCTCGGCTTTAGGAGCTCTGCCTTGAGTGAATTCTTATACCATGTCATTGTTTTCTTTTTAACTTACTTATTTCAAAACCAATCTTCTTCAGAATATTTGAAACCAAAAACGAAGTGGAGTATAATTAAAAATCGTCAATGAGTTTTATCCTTCCGAACCACTAATTTGTTGTAATCTTTACAGTACGGTGTTTCCAAAGAATGGGTTGCCCGAGTTAGTTAAAGTTTTACGGCCCAGTTTCAATTAGTTAAATTCGAGTCGGCCACGTTCCTTTTTTTCAGTTGGCTTTTTTCATTTGGCTCACTGCTTGTTTTCCCTATCCCATTGCTTATGCTGAGCACCAAGCACAATTGTAGTACGGTAGGTTCCGTTTTTAAAGTCTTCGATATGACTCGGTAACGTATAGGACTCGAACTCCCAACCTCCCGACTGCAAGTCTAATGCTCTAGTCACTTGGCCATGCGGTCGGTATGCTCGATCACTGTTGTAGCCACCCGCGTATGCTCAGTGGGCCCCATAAAGTGCACGCTAAGAATTTAAGTGTGGAAGTATATACAAATTGTAGTAAAAATATGGGCACACGTATACAGCTGCATGTATTGGGGTACTAGCTACATCCACAGGTGATTATAGTAACAACCTATGTTATTACTTAGGTTGTTACTACATAGGTTGTTAACATAGGTTGTTATATCCACAGGTGATTATACCATAATACTATAATCACATGTGGATGTAGCGGCACCCCAATGCATGTAACCGATATGAACGCCATATGGACAATTAAGTGTTACATCCAATTTTTATAAGGGGCCCATATGAAAATCCCGCATCCATGGGAAATATGCATTTTGAAAAAATTAAACCCATATATTAGTTGCTAACTAACACATATGGGCTGGCCCATATGGCTCCCTATTAATCCCAGATGCAAAATTGTATAAACCCGTGTATTGAACCACGTGGAACCCCTAAGGATCATATATGGAAATGATAACGGGGATAAGGGCTGAGCTACTGCTGCTCATATAGGCAATCGCTGAAAATCTAACCCATTTGCTAATGAGTTAAAAAGTTCAGTACTTGCCATTACGGATCTTTTTCTCAGAAGGATCTCCTCATAGTCATAAAGTTCTACGCAACCTGCTGTCCCAGTTCTTACAGTGGTATTTAACACTGTGTTTGATTTGTGTCTTACTTTAAGTTTTTCGTACTTCTTCAGTTTATTTTTAGTCTACATGATTATCATCTCACAAAAAGACGAATTAAGTTATTTTTTCTTTAAACGTCTTATTTGTAATAGCACGGCAGGACAATCTTTCATAAACTAATGATTTGAATGGAATTATCCTTCTGACCATTTCAAAATGCTGGAATGAAGATGTGCAGCGGTTAAGTTCCAATGCCAAAACCGCCTAAAGGTCACCGATTTAGAACACTCAAAACCGACTGGATATATCGAGACCAGTTCATCGGAGACCAAACCGATTTCGGTTTGGGGTAAGTTTATATTAGCCCAAACCGACGAAGCTCTCACCACCCACCCAACAACCCCCCCCCCCCACGCTCGGAAAAACACAGAACAAACTTAAGCAACGATAGGGCATACACTGTTTCTTCACATACTGCAGTCTAAGTGTGGAAAAAGGAATGGGAAAAAGTGCACCCTCCAAATTTTGTTGGGCTCAAACAGTGTGGATCCATTCGAGCAAATGAGAGAGACATGAAAATAAATACGTCCTATTTTCGGTCCCTTGCAACCGGCATGTGCTCGACACCAAACAGAATAAAGTGACCTTAAATACGCCAGTGCTAATTTCTTCATGATTTATAAACTGAAAAAAAAGAACACGAGACAAAATACAAATATTCGGTAATTTACAAAAGAATAAAAAAAATTCGATAACCTGATAACACAAAGACAAAAATCTACACGGTTTTGGTACTTAGTTAGTTAGTTAGTTAGTTAGTTAGTTAGTTAGTTAGTTAGTTAGTTAGTTAGTTAGTTAGTTAGTTAGTTAGTTAGTTAGTTAGTTAGTTAGTTAGTTAGTTAGTTAGTTAGTTAGTTAGTTAGTTAGTTAGTTAGTTAGTTAGTTAGTTAGTTAGTTAGTTAGTTAGTTAGTTAGTTAGTTAGTTAGTTAGTTAGTTAGTTAGTTAGTTAGTTAGTTAGTTAGTTAGTTAGTTAGTTAGTTAGTTAGTTAGTTAGTTAGTTAGTTAGTTAGTTAGTTAGTTAGTTAGTTAGTTAGTTAGTTAGTTAGTTAGTTAGATGGAGTTTTACGGCCCAGTTCCCAACCAATTGGTTCAATTCGAGCCGAAGTGGGAGTAAAATTTTTCGTGGGGGGGGGGGGGCTCATCACCTGCCGAGGATGAGGGCGAAGGGTTATACACACAGCAGAAAGGGGATACCAGTTACACAAAGCATGTACAAACTCTTGAGTCAATTGTACCCGCGGCTGGGTCAATAGAGAACTCTACCAATAGAATCCGGCGTTCCCATTGGTAGCGTTCTCTCTTGACCCAGGGGCGAGTAAAATTGACCCGAGAGTTTGTACATGCTTTGCGTAACTGGCATCCCCTTTCTGCTGGCGTTTAACAATCATAGGCATACCATTCGCTGCTCCAAAGTAGGGATTACACAACTAATAATTAAGGTTTACTGTAAGGTTTCGATGCTCTAATAGAAGACACATTGAAGATGTAAAATGCCACGTTATCTCGAGGAAATGTGCAAAAAACCGCGAATGTGATCTCTTAATAGCATTCTAATTCTTGATTGTAATTCTCAGAGGAACCATCCAACTTTTTGAAATGTTAAAATCGGTCGTTTGAAGTGAAGACGTTGATTGTCCGGCGGAACAAAAGCGTTACAAAGAAAGAATATCTTTCACTTCACTTCTGAAAACGGCTCAAAACCAGATCTTTGATCTGTAGCGCGGAACCGCCACTTTCGCTTCTTTGAAAATTACTTTCATTTCTTATATTTTGACTTTTACGCTTAGAATGTTCTTGTATTGTAAAGTATAAGCCCAGTAAGACACTACATTATTTAACTTGTCTCTGTGAGCAGGCCGTAAACAATTCTCAATTGAGAAACAAATTGATTTTGCTCTGTACGGCAGAGTTAGTACCGTTTTTGAAGCAAACGACACTCCCTTCGGAATTGATTTATTTGCCTTTATAAACGATTATTGGACTGTGAAATTTCATGCAACAAGAATAGAGGTGTGTAAACATTCGCCCATATATCAATGCAAACTCCTAAACAATTGTGAATTGAGAAACCTTTGAAATTATACAATGCATGATGAATCCTACTTATGTGCAGGGATATGCACATAAGTCCGATGCCATATATAGGGCAAGCTTAAGAAGTGTGGCGCTTGCTGGTATCACTAAGTACAAACGGAGGAAGCCTAGTGCCAGTTCATGCGAATGAGCACCCTAATGGATAGACCAAGTCACCCCTAGCGTACGCAGTAAATGCAGAATAGTATCATTAAATTCTTGACCATTAGAGCCTGTGTAGTCGCGCGAATCGCTGTTTTGGAAGAGGTAATTTGGTCAATCCCCTACTGTTATTTCACATTTATCGTGCTTCTCTTTCAATGTGGACTGTTTCTTTCCGGGCAAAGAATTCATCCAGAAGTGTTATTAAGGTTCGTTTGAGCGAACGTAACGGGCCTAGGCCCTGTGCAGTGGTTCTTATAAGTCTTACAAAGCGCAATTAATTATATATCGGGTAAAAGGGCTCTTACCCGTTTCTGTGATCGGTACCCTTTGAGAGGAATAAAACTTGTGGAAATAACACCAATTCAGGACCAAAAATTAGTCTCTATCGGAATAATCCAAGACAAATTTGTCTGAATAGAAGATTTAATTCATACATTGCCCCTTGCCCCCATTAGTAGGATCTAATTATGCCCCTTCTGCCTTCTGGGAAACAGTAGGACTTAAGCCAGACAACTTCCATTAAGTTTTTTTTTTTTTCTTTTTCTAAGATCACTCCGATCATCATCTCCAACTTGTGATTATCAAACTTTATGATGTGAATAACGGCTTTCTATGAATACCCTTGCTTTGATTTACCTCCTAGCTATAAAGTACTTTTTGTTTTATTTCGAGAGGTGAGTATCTATTCTAACGGTTTCTCTAGCCAGTGCGTGCGTCTTGGCAGGAGGCCGCTTGCTCCATTAAAATTTTGGGAGAAACATATCGTCCCCCGCCCCTAATAATTCAAAGCAACTGGCAAGATAGACAAAATACAATATTATGGCAGACAGGTGACTGAAAATCAATTCGGTATCATGATGACGAAATTTAAATGTGAACCAGAAATGGTTAGTTGGGTCAGGTGGTTACGCCCTTGGTTTGGCTCCTTACGCAAACCCTGTCTACCTGTAAAGTATCTCATATCCGCCTATACGTATAGTCCTAAAATTCTATGTAGTGTATGACTATAACAGTAGTAGCCATGGTATGTACTTCCGCAAAGAGCATGAACCGACCGTGGTCAATTTGAACAGGAAGAGGTCAATAAATTTGTGACCAAACGTTTTGTCCACAATACTAAAACCGTAATTTCATTTCCCAACCACTGTAATCAGAATCCTCAAAAATCAACCTCTTTGTCAAAAGAGCGTGTTCTACAAGTGCTTTAAAATTTTATTTCAAGTCAAAACAGTCATTATATTCATATTACGGTGATTAGCTTTCAACAGGGAGAAATAATCCCAAAACGTGCACATTTTAGCAATTCCTACAGAGAATTAGGGCACCTGCCGAGCAACGGCATGACTCGTTCAGCTATTTTTGGAACGAAGTAGTCTACACTGAGCTCTTTGCCCCCCGGCTGACCAACGTTATTTATACCTATAAAATTCATTTCCATGTCTATTTACAGTTTTTAGACATTCCAATAAAATATTGATCAAGTCATGATTTCACGTTGGACAAACTCCTTTTGACATTCATGATTTCCCGTGATTCTCAGCGGGCAGTCTTCGCCGACAATTTGCAACTATCTTTTCCGGGGACTCCGTCAGACACGGAGTACGACCTCTGTACTCAGGTAACTTCATAATCATACATAACAATATTTTCTACAGACTTGTCTGGTGGCAAAATTATCCAACGTTT
Source organism: Holothuria scabra (assembly GCA_037179385.1). NCBI lineage: Eukaryota > Metazoa > Echinodermata > Holothuroidea > Aspidochirotida > Holothuriidae > Holothuria > Holothuria scabra. The sequence goes on along the minus strand of CM074194.1, from coordinate 17,645,838 downwards.
ACCACAACAAAAGCTGGGACATGTAGTAGATTACGGAGGTGTAAGAAGGATTTTGAAATTTGATAAAATAAGCTGCTCGACTTCTTTTTCGATATAGAAAACAAAATCGTGACTTTTTTTATAAATGGCAAAGAAAAGGCGGTTTTAATGTTTGGTTACTTTCTGACCACCCTAGTTGGGAGGTTCGATTGCGACGGAAATTTTGGTTAGGCCGCAAACATGTATAACCTTGGGCTTAACCTTTTAAACCTACCACTTTGAAAAAGGTGAATCGTTGATGATTTTACAGTGTTTAGGAAAAACTGCCATGCAGGCAAGCTCGAAGACAAAAAAAACTACCCTTTTTCAATTTTTGCACCTGCGTCGTGACTAACGGTACCCTTTACCACAAATAGAGACTGATTTACGCTTCAGTAAAACAGTATGAAGCTATATGAATATTCAGCTCGGAACTATGTCCGTAATTGGCCAGAAAGAGCAAGTGACGAACATGGTCAGATGGGGCACGTAAATCATTACATGGCGTGGCAATTTGAGAGCACAAACCGGCCTTAAGTGTGGTCAAACTACAGCGATATAAGTCCATTTTTTTCTTTCTTTCTTTTATTTTTGTAGTTTTAGCTGTAACTATCTCCATCACAGGTCGAAAAAGCCAAACATTTGCCACTCTGAGTCAATATAATAATTTGAATCAAAGAATTATGCAAAAATCAAATGTAAATTAATTTTTCTTGATGTATAACACTCCCAGAAAGAGTCTATCGGACAAAAATCGGAATGTGTTTTGTATTAAGTCGCTGAACTGTGATCCACCATTACAGATAAATTTGAACATCGTTCAACTCTGACCTATCATGTGACTCTCACCTATCTTGTGATATGATTACCAACTTAGGTGTGTCCAAACGTGGTTCCTATTAAGCTTTACAGGGCGTGGCCATTCGACAGCGCCAAACCGACCTTGAAGCGTACTTCAAATTAAAAAAAAATCAAAAATATATATTAAACAGCATGAAAAATGAATTCTTACAGTCTAAACCTCATCTTAATAAGACATTCTTGAGCCGAAACATAAAATGTTGAAGTTTATTCACTTAAAAAATTAGTCCATTGCGCAATAATTTGTGACTTTCTTGTTGTTCGACTCACGTACCTGCTCTGTTTACCATTAGAATTAAAAATGTTTGTATGACCTTGAACACTTATGTGTGCTTAGCACAGCATGTTGGACACAGAGGGCTGATTAATTACAACACCCCACAAGAGGAAGAGTGTCATCACACTTTGTTACAAGGTGCAGTTACTTTCAGAAAAACAAAGAAATACAAAGATTTTAATTTGAGTAATACAACAACGACATCCCAAATTATTGCGCAATGTACCATTTTAATTTGAGAAAGTTAACTTCAACAATTTTCGTTTCGGCTCAAGAATGTCCTACGAGAATCCATTTCTCATACTGTTTAGTATATATTTGTGAATTCTTTGACTTGAGGTCAAAAGTTGTGGAGATACTGGCCTTTTCCAGAGGGAAGGACTTTTCCAGAGGAAAGAATACAAACCTCCAGGGACTCGAAAAATTATATATGGAATAATACACACAAAAAGCAGATGAATTTGACAATCAAAAGACAGCAATATAATTATTCTTTTATATGTTTTGGTTTTATCCGAACTAAGTTCGTAACCTTGGCACATTTTTAAGGCCTAAGATCTAAAAATTAAGTGAACAAAGTAAGAAGTGGCAACTCCGTAATGATGCGAATGCCCCAATTTTTTTAGAACGGTAACGTCACTGCGCTTGAGTGTTTTCAATGCGTATGTATTGAACTCGTACCTTTGGTCTGAGGATCTGAGGTTCCCCGGGTCCGGATCCTGACTCTAGGTGGCCCTGTTAGAGTACTTTGGTACCAGACAGTAGCCTGCCCTTTCTGCGATATTTTCACCCAGTTCGCAAACGCTATAAGCTTTCAAAAGTCTAAGCATAATGCTAGTTCGTATATCGATGGTCTTATTTGACAGTTTGATAGGTAGCTAAGGTTGTGAAATTCTCAGGAGCCGGAAATAAAAGCATTAGGTCACGTGGCAGAGCAATGAGACCTGTGTGGCTGCCCCTTACCAGCTGTGCCACATTAGCTTTTTATGTAGCGGTAAGTTGGACAAAGAAGATGGTCCGATCTGCGGGCTAGCCCGTGAGTTGTCGAACCTAAATTCTCCGGTCCCACCGCCTGGCTACTCCGCGCTCCCTCTAAGAGGGGCTTTTTTCGTTCCCGGGTTATGACTTATTAAGGGTGACTGACAAGCTAGCCCCGAAAGCCAAAATGTTCTGACAGAAATGACCCCTCCAAGAGTTCGGAAGTGCATGTGGGGTGGAGGTAGGCAGGAGGTTGTGAAGAAAAAACCTGAGTATGCTCATTACTATACCTTTGAAAGCGGAAAAGGGTAAACGACTTTGACAAGAAAATCATTCCCTACTGCCCCTTCCCCCTCCCGACAGCCAAACCGGTTGGTATACAAGTTAAAGCCAAAATCCCACTTCCATTGCACGTAAGCTGACGTTAGGACCACATGTATACATTTCGCCAAAAGTTTGAGTGCTAAGTATTTATAAAATCGACTTTGCTACGAGGTTCTACTTTTGCCTCTCAGAATGACAAAAGTTCTTAAATTGGTTTACTCAGTGTTCAAATTGTCCCAGTTGTACTCTCGCTGAAGAGAGGAAGCCGTGATACGTCTAGTGTGACTTCAGTATTTATGTGGAAGGCAAACTTGTCCCATTGAAATGTATTCGTTTGTCAACATTGACAGCTATAAATGAAAAGGTGTAAGTTACCGAACACCTCATACTGGACAAACTTGAGGCGATCATTACAAAATACTTTTTCCCTTCGATTGTATGTAAACAAACGAGTCAATTTGAAAGTTACACAGATCAGCGAGGCCCTATTTGTTACTATTGTCACTCAGCCGGTTGCCAGTTTTGTTCTTGTTGACTTAGTGCCATTGGCAACTACATGCTTCTGAACTGAAGACGGTTGGTAAAAAAAACTTCGATTTAACTTGAGAAATTGTGACAGACGAACTGCCCATCAACCGAGAGGGTAATACCACCTTGTAACGCAGTATTTTCTATTTTTAAAATAAGGAGAAACCGACATTTGATTGGATGAGAAGCCAATGTCTGAGACAGCAGTAAGGGGTCAAACCGACTTCCGTGACTTAGATCAAAATTTTAGCCAATTGGAAGAGGTCGTCGTTTTGAAATGTTCGGCAGAAATCGTCCACATCGAATAAAAGTAACATGTAGTTATAATAACGGGGACAAGTCATGGATTGTATCACTTCTTCTTCAATTTTATTCTTATTACATTTCAGATGATTTGGCCGGCGGAAAGAGAAATGCGTTAAAGCAAGAACGAACGACCCCGTCATCGATGCTTCAGGTGGTTATTGAAACATTTTTGAAAAAGTTAATATAAAAGTCATGTGACTTCGTATTGAACATTTGATTGGAGTACCCAGTACTGGTGGCAGCTGATCTTTTTTCAACGCTATAAAATATTACCTCCGTGTCTTTCATCGAGATTTAAAACCATATTTTTAATTTTATTTTTTTACGGATTTGTGCATTTCCATCATGAAATTAGCCACATACGTGGATTTCTTGTGTAGTACACTGTTCGCACTCGTGTTGGCGACGGTTGTAGTTCCATCTTTGTCCAGGCCAGCAGCTCCGATACTTGACGAAAATCTACCAATTAGTGGTGGATCTGACATATCTAGAGAACAAGTGAAATTGGACACAACGCAGTTGGAAATTTCAACAAAAGCCAAGGTGAGATAGTTCAACTTTTCCTTTGTATTATGTTAATTAGCAGATTAGAAGGGATGAAAACCTAACATGTGACATAAATGTCTTTAATTGTCAAATTTACAAACTTTTTGTCACTTCGTTGAATCGATAAATAAGGTGCACCTGAAGTCTAGAATTTTTAAAATGTATTTTTGAGGTTGCAAAGTGAATCTCATTTCCATAGCTTGTCTCTTTGTTGAGATATTAAATGTTAAAATTATTCCAGTAAAGTAGTCCCGGGGGCAATAATTTGTGACTTTCTTGTTGCAAAGACTCACGTTACTTTCCTTGTTTCCATTGGAGATTAAAAAATGATTGTATGACCTTGAACTCTTCCTGTATCTTTTTATATTTTGTACCATGTTGCTCCATGGTTGTACAAAGGGCCTGGCTCATTTAATTACATCACCTCATAAGAGTACGAGTGCAACGACATATTGGTACAAGGTGCAGTAACTTTCAGACAAAATAAAGATACGTAAAGACTGTAGTTTGAGCGGTACAACAATGACCTCACAGATTATTGCACAATGTACCGTTTTTAATGGCGTGATAAAACTTCAACATTTTATACCTCAGCTCAGGAATATCCTATGAAGATAAGAGAAGGACTATTTTAATTTATTTTTTATGCTCTGAAAGATATATATATATATATATATATATATATATATATATATATATATATATATATATATAAATTGGTAAAGCTGGAAAATCTGGCTGAGGTGAAAAACGATGTATATATATATATATATATATATATATATATATATATATATATATATATATATATATATATATATATATATATATATATATATATATATATATATATATATATATATATATATATATATATATTATTTAAATTGTTGACTTGAGGTACACTTTAAAGAGGCAAACTGAGTGACACCGACAAACGACAATTCATCAATGGTTTCTGAGGGTACTGCTACATGACAATGCCTATTATTATATTATTAGCACAAATAGTCAAGTGTCAGTTCCAAAAGTTTCGCAAAAGGTTATAATTTTGCATTCGCTTTCCTGGCTTGTAAAGGTTTTTTTTACATGATTTGAATAGGAACGCTCTGGTCACGAATAGTGGTTGTTTAAAAATGGAGTTTAAAGGGGTCGAAGGGGGAGGCGATGGAAGTCCCGAGGCGTTGATAAGATGATGCTTTTTTCACTACATGGAGGTTAGCATGTAGCGCAAGATATGTATTTCGAAGTCTAAGGAATTACCGTTACTGTACCGAATAAATGTTTTCCCTCTCTGTATAAAGTGATTAGGGGAATCCCAAAATTTGTCTGTTAATTGACCATCCTCTGATGGTCATGTTAGGTTCGATGGAGTTTGACTTCTCGCTTTCTAACCAATTGGTTTAAATCGGTTTTTCCAGTTGTACCTCACTGGCTTCTTTTTCCTACTCCTGCTTATTCTGAGCACCAAGTACAATGGCAGTACATAGGGTCCCTTTAAGTTAAAAGTCTTTGGTTTGACCTGGCCGGGAGTCGAACTCCTGACCACCCGACTGCTCTAGCCACTTGGTAATGCAGACTGCAGTCGACTGTAAAATTCTGATGGTCAAGAGTTAGAGTTAGAGTCAGAGTTAGATAGAGTTTAACGGCCCGGTTTTGATGGTCAAACTCACATTGATGCAGCCTCGACTTTGCATTAAACATTTTTCTTGCTTTTTTGTTTCTTGGTTTGAAACAAGCGATTTGTTTATCTGACGTTTGCTTTGTGTCAGCTTACTTGGCTACGTAAGGCGCCAAGGAGACGAAATCCTCCGACTGTATTACGTCAATATTTCTGCTAGGCCTCCCTAGCCCGTCTTCCAAAACGTAATGCAAGACAGGGGTGGATTTTCACATATCCACTCCATACACAAAGTTCTCTCTCAATTTACTACTTATAACACTGAAAACGATATGTTCCACAAAACTCCTCGTTTAACTATCCGCCTCCAACATTGCAGGCTTGGATTTTTTCGCACAAAGGTACCCAATTATACAAAACGCTTGACGCCAAATGAGGCTCTCTCCTGAATAGGTAATTGAGTGGACTGTTTGAATGGAGGAAAAGTGTTTAAAAACATTCGCGCGTCTGTTATTTGTTTTTCTCGATGACTTTCCCACCGAAGAAACCCTACCGGAACGCCCCGTCGGAGTTGCAATAGAAGAACTATTTTGCCTCGTCACTTCTAGGCTTTCTTGGCGTCCTCCGCGATCTTAACACGTGTGTGGCGAAGCCATTTGCATCAAGTAAAATGTGAATGCTGTATCGTAGTAAACGGCCCTTGGGACTTCATGCCAGGCCTACAATTACTATACACCGATACTGCTGGAGCCAGTTAAAAGATACCCCGCAGAGCGAACAAAGTTGTATCTTTTCTGAGCTTATCCTGTTCAGGGGCGACAGCCACAGAGACGTATACGCAGGCAAATTAAGTAAGGAAAGTGCGCCATGTTGAAAACTGGGACGTCAAAGGAGTCATGCAGTTTTTAACGTATTTAAATAAAAAAATGACTCATTAATTATTTCTCAGGGATGTCCGAACGGGATTCTTGTTAACTGTCAATGATGGCCCTCTCGAAACTCTCATCACTTGTGGATATGCAGTACCCCACATTAATTAATTGCTTTAAAGGGCAAGAGCAGTTGTCCCAGTGTTACTTTGAAGCAACAGTTGAATTTTCTTCTGAGTTCTCTTCAAATGATCTTCATATCTTGGAACTTCATTGTTGGAAGTTTGATGTTAGCAAACAGTTATTCCTATAAGAGAAAAAATATTGTCACAAGACTCTCAAAAGCCAATCATGAAACAGGTCAGTCTGCTACATTTCGTCAAGTTGGGATGACTGAATTTCCCCTAAGTTTAGGGAAAATTCGAACGTCTGAATAAGGTCGGTAATTCGTTTGAGTGGCTATGCACATGCACACATCCTCCAAATCTTTGGGATAACGATCCATCACCTACAACACTCATTTCAAAATTTGAGTTTACATGAAAATTTTGTGAAATCAATCATTCCTTCTAGTCCATCCATAACATAAGGAGGATTCTCAAGTATGGTTCTGTGCAATGGACTGTGTCTCAATTGTTTTGGGGTGAAAAAATCTGCATTTTAATCTACCGAAAAGTAGACCTGAGATCCATATTTTCGCTCGAGTTATCTAGAATTTACATTTATAGTATTGTGTGTATGTACTAACGAATACAATGGAACGGCCCTACACGGTGCTGAGCTCCGTTTTTTTTTTTTTTTTTTTTTTTTTGTATCTCACACTCTACCCCATCGTTTCATGCGGCACCGAATAACCGAAATTGCTTATGATGACGTCCTCAGAGAGGGTCACCGGACTAACGGTGAGTGGGCAACCCATTCTCAAATTCAAAAGACTGAATGAACATCAAAAAGTTCCAATATTCACTCTAAAAGACGGTGAGAATTACTTTTGCTTGATTGAAAATTTTGAATTCAAATTGAATTGGCCAATAACTTGACACCCAGGCCCGTGCCAAGCGGTGTCACGGAGCATGCAAACAGTTACTTTGTGTACGATTGATCGGCACGGTCTCACTTTGCCATTCCATGCCAGTACGCAACTGTATTAATTGCTCCAATTGTATTTGCCACTGCATCGGTCAATATATACTTAACACTTCTTTTCACCATTTCTTATGTTTATCATATCTTTTAACCTGCTTCAATAACCCTCTCCTCGCGATCCTTTATTGACGGTATCCAATCTTTCCTTCAATTGTAGTCAAACAGGCTCTCGACCCCGGTCGTCTATTTTTAACGCCCTTGCTTATATATATTATAGGATTCGGAAAAGTAAACCTTTCCCCTTTGAAACGAATTACAATCGTCAGAACTGTTTGTAAGCTTAATCCTCTTACGGAGCACTCAAGACATTTCCCAGTTTCCCACAACAGGACTGTGATTCTTAACAGAGAACTTTCAATATTGACAGAGGAAAGGCGAGAAGGCGATTTTCAAGTGTTTGATAGAAAGAACCGTTGCTTCTGTTAGAATAAGGGCACGTTTGAGTGAAGGTTTGTCCTTTGGATGGGTCTATAACCGTTCGAGAGGCCCAAGAATGACACCGGATTTTTTCCCTTATATTCGTATCGCATTGACGGGCATATTCCAAAACTTTTCTTTGATGTTACGCTTACTGATTTTTCTTCGACGAGTAAAAAGTATTGGGAGGTAAAAACGGGGAATTGAAAAATTTTCAGTGCAACAGAACGAGCGTTTGTTGCAGTATAAGAGATGCGAAACCAGTCAGACACTTTGTCTCTTATACAGGGAGTAGACTGGGTGTGGGCGACTTGCATACATGGATATAGGCAAAACGCAAAGTCGGCTGGTCCACCCTAATGTGCTTCAGTCCGGCGGCCAACCGTCTTCGTCGGCTGGGCAACCGTTTTTAGTGACAAGCCCATGCTAAGTGGGAGCAAAGCCGGATTACCCTGAGAAAAAAACCCACGTACATCGAGCGGGATTCGTTACACATGTGAAACAAATTGGTACACAGCAGCTAGAATGGCCTACCACTCGACGGCCCTATACCCGAATGTAGTCTATGAGTGGAGTATAAATGGCTCTACCTTCTTTATAATTGCAACTGAGGAAGTTTTCAATGCTGTCTAAAAAACTAAAAAATGATTTAAGGGGGTCAATTTAATTTGTGTCATTTCATATTATTTTATTTGAACCGCTTATTTCATGAAGTTATAATCTCAGGTTTGGTCACTTTCCATCTATTCATGTAAATTGAAATACCCTATCGACAGTTGATAGGATAGGTTTAAATGAATATTCATTTAAACCAAGAAGCTTCAATGGTAACGTTCTTCGATGGCCATGCCTTAACACAGTCAGTCAAGGGGCTTCCTTCATTGTTAGCTTTAAGCATGACATAATTTTATGCACGAAATTCTCATGTCCAAAATTGCATCGAAAACAAACTTAGTTGATTTTTCGTTGAATATGTATGATTTGTGTTTGTTGTGACCTTTTTGATGAATACCGTAGATAATAGGTTACCAAACAATCTTTCACGCAGTTTGTTGAAAAATTTCTGCGAAACTCCGCGGACGTTGGCATTAAGAGTACAGCCAGTATAGGTGCAGGAGTAAAGAATCACATACAAGTCCGTCGAGCGGGTACCGGTTCTAATGAAATCAAATTTAAGATCTAAACAGTCTATTCACCAGATCATCTCTCAAGTGCAGTGACAAAAAACAATGCTTAAAATGTAAAAAGGTAATGTCTTACAGGTACTGAGAATATTTAAAGCTCAACAAAACGAAAGAGGCAATAAAATTGCTTGATGGCGGCTCAGCTTCAACTGCTCGATTCAGAGTCGTACTGAGCTTTTCGCGTTTCTTCGCTGCATCTGAATTCAAAGTGGCATCGAAAGTTTCAGAACAGTTCCAGGGACGAGAAAGTTCTTCCGCTTGGCTGAAAGCGTTATGACTTGGCCGATTTTTCTTCATGATAGAAAACAGCAAATAAACAACTGACTTTGAGATTTCTATTACGGGTTCCCAGCCCAAACAATGCACTAGGAGTGAACTTTCCTGCTGGAAATATCAAGAAATAATGCTCGTTTATTTTGGGACATGAAGTACCGATTTGATATGTTTTTGTCCCAAATATCAACACTTTTTCAGATTTGTCTGAAAATTTTTAATTTTTTTCTCGCATTTTTTAATGTCATTTTCTTGCATAACTTCACTAAATTTGAACCGATTTTCATGGTTCGAGTTTAATTAGGTATAACTAATTTAGTCACTAAGTTCGATTCTAGTTACTGTACATGGAAATACTAATCTTTTGAAGGTGGATGTCCGGTATGTTAAGGTTAACCGCAAAAAGACGTCACGGCACTGCTAGATTCGGAAACCAAAGTCAAAGTATGAATGTCCACCGGAATTCTGTAAGGGAGTCAATACAAGGTTTAGGTGGGGTGTGTTAGTTAATTAGTTAGTTAGTTAGTTAATTAGTTAGTTAGTTAGTTAGTTAGTTAGTTAGTTAGTGAGTTATTTAGTTATAGTTAGATGGAGTTTTACGGCCCAGTTTCCAACCAATTGGTTCAAGTTGAGCCGGCCACGGCCCCTTTTTTCAGTTGTGGCTCACTGGCTTGTTTTTCCTACTCCGTTGCCTATGCTGAGCACCAAGCACAACGGCATCAGGTTCCGTTTTTAAAGTCGTCGGTATAACCCGGCCTGGATTTGAGCTTCCATCTCCGGACTGCATATCTGATGTTCTAATCATTTGATCATGCAGTCGGTGGGAATCCAAAATTGCGTTACCTGAACTCGTACCGATTATTTCGGAGTCAGAGAGTCAATGGTTCACCGGACTCGGAAATGTTTCAGACTAGTGCCCACGGGAATTACGGTTAACAGTACAATGACATACGGTAATAAATCTGTTTAATACAAACAATTCAAGTTGCCAAAGAAGAAGGAGATCGAACCGAATTTATAGTTTATATAAATGCAAACAAAATAGTGAGATGAAAGAATAAGTTAATATAATTTATCATTTTCTTTTGCAGAAATTCCTTCAAGACTACGGCTACATCACCTTTGAGAGTAAAGATCAGTCACTTACAGAGGCCCCTTTACCCCCTCTTCATCAACTTACCCCATCCCCATATCTTTCATATACCTCAGGGACTCTTGCAAAGGCTACTGGTGAACCACATTCAGCAGAAAATTTGCCTCAGAATGACCAAGATGCCGCTTTTTCAAAAGCTATCCGTTTGTTCCAAGAAAGGTTTCACCTGCCAATAACCGGTTTTCTCGATCAATCTACAGCAGAACTCATACGTAAACCGCGATGTGGTATTCCCGATATTTCTTTACTGCAACACGCAACGGCTGATCGTGGGGAGATCCTTTTGGGAGAGGAAGTTGGGAAAAAAGTTAATTTGAAATCTGACAAAGTTGACGACTCACAAGGAACTGAAAAATTGCCCGGAATAAATTCTTGGAGAGACTTCAACAAAGATTCTTTAACGAACGATTTGGAACCTGTAACTTCTAAAACCGATACCCCCAAATCTGTAGGTACGGATTTTTTTGATTATAGGACGTCATTTCCATTTTGGGATTCAATCGAAGAAGACGTTTGGTCGAATTTTAACGAATTTGACACGGTAATTGAAGAAGCTAGTTTCAGTGAAAACGAGGAGGACTTTGACTTTAAAGGAGAAGTAGAGGAAGACCTCCTCACTGGAACAGAATTTGTCACCGACATCGTGACCACCGTTGTTGACGATATTTTTAGCACTCTCTCCGTCAACGGGAATGCTGAAGATAATGAGATGCCTACCAGCTTAGCGACTACGCCTGCAGTCGAATTAAGTACCACAAGCAGCGTAACGGAGAAAATTTTGTCAAAGCTGTCATCGAAAGATCGCCCTAAGAAACGAAGTGTGTCATCGAGCACTTTACCTGGACCCGAAGAAGTGGGCTTAAACGTTCGATTTACAACGACACCGGTTAAATGGAGACTTCTCAGTGTGTATTGTTCAAAACATTTCTCAAGTTGCTCGGGGTCTCGGGAGGTTCTCGAACTTGCCTTTCGCAGGTGGGCTGGGGTCACTCCGTTGACTTTCCAGGAACAACGTACGGGGGATTTGTTAGATGTCGATATACAGATCGCGTTCTTGACAAGAGGTGAGCCTAGTGTACTTTTAACACATCGATCTTTAACGGGAAAATAATCTCAAACCCAGGTTGGTTAACTTCCTAAATGCAAAATTATTTTTAGCTTGAGAATGCCACAGATTCATTTTTAAAACGTCGTTATGGAAGAATTTTTGCAAAAGAGAGAAAACGATGTTTGTTACATTTGGTTTATCTGTCAACGTAACTTGCGGATGACTGCATATTTCCTTTACTGTACCGGTATAGCTATAAGGGACAACTGGAAGATTTTTGCAAAAGAGAGAAAACGATATTTCCTACATTTGGTTTATCTGTCAACGGAACTTGCAAACTACTGCATATTTCCTTTACTACACCGGTATAGCTATACCGGTATAGCTATGAGGGCCAATGTAGCCTACGCAGCCTCTTTCTTTCGTTTTTTTCCTTTTTTGGCTGTAAACTAAATGAAATTTTCATTGCCCTCTCTGATGGCTGGTGGACAACATACCATCGTGAAAATGACATTTCAGAAAAAAACACTACAAATGAGAAAATTGTATCATTTCCAACAAAATACACCATACAAGAAAATTCGTTCAGATTAAATATGAGAAATGTGTTGTGATCTGAAAGGACCCAAAATATATAACTTCTTTATTCGTTTGTCCTTCACTTAATGTTCAATGATAAATTAAATAGTTATATACCTACATAGTCAGACGGAATTTCTTGCCAAAAAATTCCAGTTACCATCTTGACATATATGTGATTTTCATATCCGTTTTCCTAGAGCCGATAGCAATGCAACTTAATGAAGGGGTAAACTTTCTTCTAGGGCAGATATATTTTTCCCAAGATGGCAGCCAGATGAGTGATATTGTGTTCCAGCAGTAGCAGTTTTCAAGGATGAGAGTTCTTCCCGGGGAGGGTCGGCACCTCCCCCTTGTTAACGAGATTTTCAACCCCCCCCCCACACACACACACATCACTTTCACCCTAACCAACCCTCTTTTTCGTTATTATTTTATTTCTCAGAGTCGAGCCTCGACTTCAACATCAATCTTCACGAAGACGAGTATGCCCGGTATCAGGTGTCACCAGATGGTACCTATCTCTTCTTCCAAGATGACATCCAGTGGACCCACCAGTCCAGTTATGGTTATAACCTCCTATCCGTAGCAGTTCACGAGATTGGTCACATACTCGGGCTCAGTCATAGTGATGTCACAGACTCCACCATGTACCCATTCTACCAACCATACAACGGGAGGGTAGTCATTGATTCCGTCAGTAGACAACAAGTGCAAACTTACTATGGTGAGTCACATGAACTAATATATATAGTGCTTTTCACTGACGTCACAAGTCCCGTCCCTTTCGAAGGGCAAAAGATAATATGCGCTAGCTGGTTTACCTGACTGGCAAGCAGCTACGCTAGCTAGTTTACCTTGCTCAGAACCAGCTGAAAATTCACGTGTGACTGTTGCAATGAATTAAACACTGGTTCATTTTTTCCTAGGCTGGCAATGGGTGTGACTTACCAATTGTGATGTCACCTGAAAGCAAGCTATTTTGCTACTATGCAAAAAAAAAAAATGTGCTGAGTTCAGTTCTCACCCGTATGTGTAATGTGTTGCCTGCCACGCTCCTCGACTTATGTTGCCCATGAATGCATAAAGTTACATTAGTGGGATGGTAAATAATCTCATTGTTTATCTTAAAAGTCTTGACTTAGTCTTGACTTGATCAAGAACTAAGTTCCTACATGAGCGTCCCTCTCAAAACTAGAAGTGTAGACGTGATTCACTTCACAGAAAGATGAACGAACTTTCAAACCCCGTATAATGAAAATGTTGAGTAGCGCAACATGAGAGCATTTTTCAATATCATGAAATACTTTGGCATATCATGAAATACTTTGGCACACGAGAAAGTTGTGTGGGTGTCAAATCGTTTTGGAGTCATTATCCAAATGACAACAGGTTACACGCGCAAATATTCATTACGTAAAATGTTTACGTGACGTCATACGATATTATGTGGTGGGTAAACATTGACGCGTACTGTACGCACTTCGTAGAATTCCGCATACCATAGGCTCACATGCGTATACCCGACCGTCACACAAATCACAGTGCCGTTCAATGCGCAACAGTACCTGCTTTTCTTAACGAGGGCGCACTTGCTATTCTGTGGAGTCATCCAAAAGGTACCTACAAACATTGAATAACGAATGGCTCAGACGAAGTTTTTCTCGATCATATTAAAGACTAGCCCGCGGGGCGGACGATTTTTTTTCGTCCAACTCATCGCTACTATAAGGGGCGGCAGCCTAAAGGGGGGGGGGGCTGCAGCCACAGAGGCGCTACGCAGGCTAATTAAAGGCAAGAAAAGTCGACCCAAACGTACTTCAAAGCAACAGTTAACAATTTCCTTCTTATTCCTCAGGCTTCAAAGTATACTTTTTATAATATTTTACGACTTCAATACTGCATAAGATAAGCCAATAAGTAACTCCCGGTAAATTTCACAATTGAGAAAGAGTGATAAATGTTACACTGACTCTCAAGTGCCAATCACGAAACAGAACAGTGTAATACACTGCTCCAAGTTAGGGCGTCTGCATTTCCTGTTTTTATAGGGCCAATCCTCTAACCCTGAACTAAAATTCTTGTAGAAGTTTACCAGAATTCTTAATTGGCTCAGCTCTTTAATTGACAGTGAATTCAAACAATGCAGAGTAATAAAGCTTATACTACACAACATAAACTTTACTGATAGTGTTTTGACGTACATATTGAGCTTTACTATACTCATCCTGAAGCAAAACTATCCAACAATTCATTCTTAATCATAAACCTGAGCAATAGCTACATCTCTTTAAAATACTATGCGCAAGAAGAACCATGGAGGTTGTTTTATTTGAAATGTTGAAAATTTGGGTAAACAAATTATTCTTGAGCAACAAACAACTGAATTTCTGTATGTGGGAAACTTATTTCTTGAAAAGAAGGCTACAACATTGCCCTACTTCTGATTATCTATCACCCCGTGTCAATAAATATTAGTAAAAAGGATTACTTTTTTCTTGCAAAACAAACGTAATAATTTCCCTTTAAACCACTAAACGCAATAACAACATTTCAATGTAGGGATCAATTACTTCCTAAAATGAAAATTTTCCATCTATGTAAAGGGTAGGTTACCCCAGTAGACAGAGAAATCTGAAAATAGCGATGGTTTTAAAGATGGGATTTCAAGGTGTCTACAGGAAGGTGCATGTTACAAACTTAGACCCAGAGAAGAGCAATAAGGTTAATTAACCGTTGATTTGCTAAAATAACTGTTAACTAGCTAATAGACGAAACGATTTATTAGAGATGAATCACTAACCCAAAGCATCGAAACGAAGCGAGATGGCTTCAGCTGCGAGATGTATTTTTTCACAGAAGGCGAGATGAGTAAAATTGTGTCTAGGCTATGGCAACCTGAGATTTCTGGTAATCCAAAGTTTTTCTTGGGGCAAAATGTTTTCTAGTGGCTTTCCCTCCTTGTTCTTCACATTGGCTTCTTGATTGAACTTACGCCAGGCGCGTAGCCAGGATTGCTTCATGCGGAGGGTTTTGGTGTCATGGTGGGGGGGGGGGGCGATATGAGGAAAAATCTAAGGAAAGAGAGAAAAAACCGCTATTTTAGGTGCTTTTTGCATTGCTACGCCAATGACTTATGCTCATATTACTACAGCTTCCTGAACGAACCATGAGTATGACGAAGGTACGAGACTGACATACCTTTACGCCCTGCTATCAAGTAGGTTAGTTAGCTGGTTGGTTGGATGGAGTTTCACGGCCCAGTTTTTATCTAATTGGATTAGGTCGGACAGGCCATCTCGAGACATAATATTATGCATAACGTCATTCCACAAGGTTAGATAGCGTTGGAGATTAAACATAAGTTTAAAAATGTGATTTCTCGATACACATCATCATGCATGGTGTCCAGTTACTGGTTTAACATTTCACCTGATCTGCCATTGACCCGCAGGTACTTGTAGTGGATCCTTTGACGTGGCGTTTGACTGGGTGAGACCATCGAACAATGGAAGGAAGACAGTCTACAGTTCTTACTTCATGAGGGAGGAATGGGCATGGCTATATGACAACTCTAACCAACGCCCACGCAATGGTGACCCGCGTGCCATTAGTAGTATATTTGATGGAGTACCGAGTAACCTTGATGTAGTGGTTCAGATACGACCCAAACGAAACGGAAATCACAATCTGGGTAACAATAGGAAGGACCTGTACTTCTTTAAAGGTAAATAAAGTTTAAAGTTTAAAAAACTAGTACTTAGTGTAATCCTTGAGAAGACGGTAACTTCAATCTTTAGAAAGTGTGGCGTCGGAGTAACTGGACTAAGGCAACCCAAATGTTGTTAGTTCAAGACCGTCGGATTCATTACCAGGGGCGGATCCAGGATTGAGAGGAACGGGGCGGAAACATCGACCTAAGGCCGATCGTCGGAGGCAAGAAGGGTGCACAAGACTAAACCTGCAACCACACATTTAGATTCCTGCGTCACGTGACCCTTGTGTGTGTCCAACTTGTTATTGTGGGACGCTTCTTCCAGCTAAAACTTAGGATTTCTATGACATAGTTCCAATGGACTTCACAACTAGGCATTGACAGCCGCCATGTTTGAGGGCAACCCAGTGCGTACATATGGGG
The DNA here is from genome assembly GCA_037179385.1 of Holothuria scabra. Taxonomy (NCBI): domain Eukaryota; kingdom Metazoa; phylum Echinodermata; class Holothuroidea; order Aspidochirotida; family Holothuriidae; genus Holothuria; species Holothuria scabra. The sequence continues at coordinate 17,629,572 of CM074194.1, read as the reverse complement.
ATTGCCCTCAAACTTGGTTGGTTTAGCCTACGCCTCGTGAAACGCTCCTATGATGTCACGTGAGAACAATCCATACGTACTTCACTACCGACAGTTTTTGCCTGACACTCAAGAAAAGGCGAGGCTTGTGACGTTAATGATAGCACTCCATACCTGCTGCAAACCTGTGGGATTGTCCCTGGATGGGGAAGGTTATTGCTAGACAGGAGTAATATTTGTATAAGGAGGAACACAAACACTTGGGTCCTCACCCAGCAAAACTCTGTAGGGCCTATTTGTAGTTCGTTCTTACTTGCAGCTGGTGCTTTGGGTTTTTTTTGTCTCTCTATACCAATTTATTTAGCTCTAGTTGTACATGTTTGTTTTGGTTGTGTCCCCTTGTTGCTTTCTTTTGACTGTTCACTGTACACTCTGTGATGGCTTTCTTGGCCTATTGGAGTTGTGACTGAAGGTGTTTATATCACCTAGTCAAAACGCCTTGACGCCTATAATTGGTGTCAATGGCTTTAAAATCGAGAAAAATTTGGTTTTTATCTCAGTTCTTAGACTTAATATAAGCTAAATCATCTTGGAAATGTTTCATAATAGGGCGTTGGTAACTTGGTATACGGCACATGGATTGATTCCGAAGTCCGAATGAAAATGACTGCTGAATTTCCAATTTTATGGGTTGTGAGGAGGGAGGGTGAAGGGATTGAGGCGGAAGAAACATCTACAGATGCAATGATATATCGGATCCTATACGGTAGTAAACTCATCTTCTCCTTTTCGGTTTACGCACAGGTTCTCGCTACTGGAGATTGAACCACAACGCAGCTGAGGTGTACGAGACCGACCCGGACACGGGTGTGTACTATGGTCCAAGTGGTCGTTTGATACGAGACGGTTGGCCTGCACTTCCGGGACAATCAGTGAGGATTCCAGATAATCTTGACGCTGCATACTTTGATCAAAGAGATAATAACGTATACTTTTTCAAAGGTTCACAGGTACGTCGTTTGAAGGCTCTTTCAAGTATAACCAATGAAATTCAACTTCTTGTGAAGATAGCTCTAAGTGACGTCAAACCTGGGGGTAGCAATATCATAGAATGTTAGCATTACTGCATTATGGAGCGAAGGTTGTAGTGCGCGAAGCGCGCCAAGCATTTTGCCTTTTTGTTCTTTTCATCAAGTCTAGAAGGGAGCCATACATGACAGACCAGTGAAGTAAATGGTCTGAGGGCCGTGAAGTTGGTCACGTATTGTCCTTCAGTGGACGTAATAGCTTCTTCGGGAAGCAGTGAAAGTTTAGGTTTCGCCAAACGACCCTTAGGGAGGGGGTCGGGAGGATTTTGCCTTTTAAAACAAACATTTGAAAATATGATCTTACGGTAATAGAGAAAGTTTGGGATTCTTTCCAAAAACATGTTCGTAAATAGAATTCGAACATTTGCATTACCACCCTATATCCTTCTAATGTTGAGGTTTCACCAGATCACACCCCTCTACTTAAGCATTGCTAATAGATTTCTTTTATGACAAAAACTCGTTATTACTCAATTTCTGAAAGTTTAAAAATGTCAAAAGTTGCAACAATAACCCCTTATAATTTTTCTTCAAAATTTCAACAGGTATATGCTTACGACGTTCAAAACGGTGGATGTTGTGCCCCTGGATACCCACGACCAATACGAGATGCATACCCTGGTCGATATAGTTCTTACAGTGCTCTTCCGGATAATATTGACGTGGCTTATTACTCGGTCAAGAATCGCGCCCTTTATTTTTTCAAGGGTGACGATTACTGGGAAAACCAAACTTACAACCCTAGCCTAAGTACAGTCGAAAACAAGGTAGGGCCAAGTGCGAAATGGAACACAAAATGGAAGGATATCTGTGACGTTGAATGACCCCGAACAAGGAAGTAGTGTAGGTTAGTCGCCTTTCTTAGAATGTTATTGCTTCCACTGACAGCGAAGACGGGTATGAGACTTCAAGAGGGCTGATAAACTCTTGCAATTTTCTACTTTGGGCATTTTGGACATTTAACCGGGGACTGGAACTTTGATCTCCTAAAATGCCACGAAGAAATCTCATCGTTCGCTTTTTTTATGGCTAGATGAGGTTTTACTGTTCATTCTTCAGCTTTAGCCGGGTCGGCTACGGCCTTCTTTACAGTTGTGGATCACTAACTTGTTTTCCCTACTTCATTGTTTATGGAAGCGAGTGTTTCCTAAATCTTCCTTGGAAAATTGCTAACGGGTGTATCACGAACCTTTTCAATTGATAAAAACATACCGGAAAACACTGAACACAGTCCCTGATATTTTTAAGCGTAAGAGAATGAAGGTTTAGTGAGCGTTAACGTTACTGATACGATACCTGCATTTCAACCATAAACACCATAATGAGAAGATGTCTGCCTTATGATTTCAACTTTACATTTTGAATGTAAACTTGGTTAGTAAAAGTAATAGAGGGCGTATACAAAGTGGTTTTAAATAGCGAAGAGCTGCTTTCGATAGGCCTTCTGCAAATAGCAATTACTACTTACTGCAAAATAGAGTTTTGATGTACTACGATTGGCAAATACCATCGTCAAAAAGCAGAGGCAAGTCAAAATTCCCTCCCATGATCCTTTGCAATTTCTTTTTGGAAGAAAGGGTATATTAATAGCACCAATGTTTAAAGCGGCTCATTGAGTTGGTTCGTGAAATCGAACAAATTTTTCCAAACCTATCAAGTTTTATTCACATATCAATGACAAATGGTCAAACTTAGACAATCCCCATATCCTACATACAAATAACTGTTTCATGAGCGAGTAGTTAACGGTTCAATACGGTTTTCAAATATTAGTGACCAGACACTTTTTCAAATTATGAACAAAACCGTTACAAGTCCGGACCCAACAAAACTTAAAACTTTAACTTTTTCCATAACCATTGGATATGAAAATTGACTTTTTATGCTATCTGTGAGCATTGTCATGTGGTAATGACCCTTCAGCACTCTCATTAAGGTATCAATATCAACTCAATGAGCCTCTTTAAGCGTGGTAAAGGGGAAATGCTCTACCCATCTAAACTGTTGGATGGTAATGAGATGTAATAAGATTAAATTCTAATTGATGGTAATTAGAACTTAGGAATGTGGTAAGATAAAATCCAGGATGCACTGATATTTTTAAGGATGCGTCTTATGTTTTTTACCCAGGCACAAGCGGTAATAGTAATACAAATTCTAAGAAAGGCGACTATAATCTATCTTAAATACGGTCCTAAGTAAGATTTACACTAGAGTAGGACATAATAATTTATTAACTTAACAAATTAATCCAAAGAGACAAATTTCAGGGACGGAAGAACCATGGTGCCTACTTATGACGTCACGATTACGTGTTTATTGACGAAATTGAATATAATGAAGTTTTCACACGAAATGTATTCATAGAAATATGCAGGGAACTTTTTGTGATAGTGACAAAACTTATCAATTAAAACAATAACCGCCAATTACAATATAACAATAATAGTCTACTAAATAATTAGTTAATAGTAGTTAATCAATTTATTAATTATAGTAAAAAATAATTAGGCCCCAAAGGGCAATTGTTTTACGATGCTTAACGACCACTAATGTGGAAGAGGTTGTGCTAATGATCTGCAATTTCTTTTCGGGAGACAACCAACTCAACAATTTAGATCAAATTTGGTGTCTTGCGAAAGGTCCGTCCAGATGGGAAAACCGTAGATTGTTCTCGAATGAAAAACCCACCTATCTGTGAACCGGTCTGGAATCGAGTCACGACCTCCCGGTTGCTAAACATGATCGATTCAAAAATGAAAAAAGAAGTACAGCGACGAAATAAGAAAAGGGTAGTAATTAGTAATGTTAACTGCTATTCTACTTAAAATTTAGATTAAAGGATTTTGTACAGTATAACTAACCACAATCACGGAAGTCGAAACTTTATTAGATAAATTTGCTTTATATATTTGATCGAACTAAATGGTTTAACAAGGTGTGGGAGAAAACGAGTATTTGCGTGTTATTCTTTTGTAAATTTAAAAGACACAGAAAGGACTCATGTAGTATTATATTTGTAAGGTAATAAATTTCTATAATGTTTGTGGTATTGTGTAAGGAGCGGCAATGGATGATATAATATGAATTAAAGTGATATATTTTACGTGTTTAAACTATGTAGTGTACAAAAACTGACGAGGATCAGGAATTTTAGGTTTCTCGCTTTGAGAGAGAAATGGAGTCCAGCAGATTTCACTGCCTTTTCTTTCCTTATTCCATAAATTATGATTTTATCTGAAGGCACAAAATGATCTTTTCATTTGAGATACGCCATCGGCTTATGGAACCGAGTTTCGGGTTAAATGTACATAGTTCAAACAAGGATTACGTGTACGCGGTCAGGTTAACTTCACAGCAGGTGTAAATTTTTACCTCTCACACTGCCAAAACGCTTGGGTGAATTTGACCCCAAAATGGGTCATGAAGGAACGGACTAACAACTAATGATCTAAATGGGGGTGTAATTGACTCTAATTGAGTTAAAAGTTAGACCAACTAAAATGTTGGTAGCATCCGACGAGACCAACAGTTAAAACGACAAAGGTTCGAGAGACCAAAAATGTGAAAGGGTTCGTGGCCGACCGAATAAGTAAAATGGTTCGCCAGACCAAACAGACAGAAAGGGGGAATGGGTCAGCCAGACCGAAAATGAAAAAAGGTCAGCAGGTTTTCAATTTCGGTCTTGTGAACCTTTTCTCATTTTCGGTCTCGCGGGCCTTCGGTCTCGCTTGCTGTGACCAAAATGTTGCTTTAGCTCCTGTGTGAACCAAATGCTCTTAGCGTGTTTTGTCTAAAGTGGGTATATGTAGCGAATATCGGGTATACAAGCAGGAATATTTTACAACCTCCTAGCGGTCAATGGTTGTAAGGATCGCCGCCCCAAAATATTGATTGTTTTAAGTAATTAACTTTAACATTGGCAATCAGGTTTTACGCTGTGCGCATGCGTTCAAAGCTTGTTAAAATGGATCATTCTGTTTTAATGAAGATTGTATTCGTATGGACGTGTATGAAACTATGTGTGTGATTAATTTAAATGATAATCATAATATGTATATCAATGTCATCCTATGGATAGGCGTAAGTTCTATTTTAAGCTGATATAAGCCTTCACTGTAAAAACGGTTGGGCAAGTTTTACCCCGATGGGTAAAGAGAGAACAATAAAAAAAAACATTTGTGTCAACTAATGACAAAAAAAAAAATCAACTGACCAAAATTTGGTTAAAATTTAACCCAAAATGTTGTTGTAGTTCCCTCGTGGTTCAAGTGTTTTTAGAGTGCTGTATATTTAAAGACCCAGTTCTCTCACCCCAAACAGTACTAATTCTTCTAACCTTCTTACTGAAGCCCCTCCCACAATTGTCTGAAATTCATCCTCATCCAGGTACAATCTCAGTTTATAATTGCTTCAAGGTGAGTACAGAAAACTCAATTTATATAATCAAAACATTCAATCAGAGAGCTGAGCCAAATGAGAATTTCGGTACCCCCGTACCAAAATTGCAGTTTGGGGTGAGAGGTTTGGCCCTTTAAAAATCAATTAGGTAATGTAAGTGTAAATGGATGCTAAGACGAGCTTATATGAAAACTTGAAAATAGGCCGCCACTAACTAGTTAATCAGAGACTTTATTTTGTGTACATTATAATTTTAAATTAAATTTTATAGTTTTATAGAATTGGTCAATAGTGCGCATTGAATTTCTGTAACATACAGAGTATATTATTTATGAAACTAATGTTACGACAAAGGCTTGGTATTTTTACAATATTCTTGTCGGCTTTGTGGCCAAATAGGGTGTTTATGTAATTAATGGGATTTCGACATCTATAGGATTAGTAAAGGTCAACTAACCCGGTTTATGACTTGATGCGCCAACCAATTTTTTATAGTTTTTTCTTAATTAGGCTTAGACTTCATAAGGAGTTAATAAAACGACCATCGAGCAACTTGATGTTTTTTTATAATTTTTTTCTAAATATTTAACGACCAAAGATACAGTCGTCATTTGAATGTGTGGTATGTTTACTAGGTATTCTCTTGTTTATAATAATACCGCAGAATATTAATTGCAGGCCTTTAGCCAGTGACACATTTCGTCGTCTCTTCGACTTAAACGAAATGTAGGTGGTCAAAATCACTAAGGAAGGGTACCTTCGTAGACAGGAGGGTGTGGCGTCGTGGGGTGGCAGTGGGCGACCGCCCCCATATTTTCAATAAAATGTCAAAAGAGAAGAGAAATGAGGTAAAAGGTAAAACAGGAACACTCAATTTCTATTCCTCCCCTCATCAAAGTACCCTGAGGCTGTCCCTGAAGACGGGTGGTAGAATGCTTTGGTAAGAAATGACAAGTAAAAATTTATAATAACGCATGGTTAAAGTAGTATTTTTACTAATAATCGCATAGGTATTCAAGACAGGGAGGGGTTTGAGTATCCTAAGGAAATCGCTTGAAATTTTTTCCACTCCCGTAGGGAAAAATGTAACTATCATCGAAAACTTAAAAATTTGTAGTGCCATCGGGCCACTGTCGTCACCCCCCCTTCCCCAACACACACACACACTTAACAGTAACATGACTGTTGTGTGTCTCTTTTAACTGCAACGTGCAGTCCGAACAAATTGCAGTCTTCTACCAAAATAAACCTTAGTAACGAATAGGATGTCAAGGTACGTAAAGGCCCTTGTTCAGAAACAAGTTTCTCTGACCAACTGCAGTGATACTAAGTCTAAGGATAGAGAGAAAAACCGCTTTTTTAGGTGTTTCTTGCATTGCAAAGTTGGGTCATGAGGGATTCTACCCCCCCCCCCCTTGGCTACGCCACAGGCTCGCGTTCGTTTGGGTGGATTGCTTAAAGAGAGTCAGGTCCGGGAAATGACCCAGGGTTCCGACTGTTGGAAATTTTCCCCTCCCCAACCTAAAAACTAGATAGACGCCCTGCCGTTGTCATCCCTCTCTCTTGAAGCCCCGTCCACACTATGCGACGCGACTTACTGCAACAAGACGGTCTTGTCGAGTTGCGCGACTGGCGACTTATTAGTTTTAAGAACATAGTGTCCGCATTATGCAACAAGTTGCAGGTCCGTGGAACGATTCACGCAAAATTCTAACGTTAAACATATTCTTTATTTGCTACGTTGAAGAGTCAGGAATGTGTTCTGTCCATTTCGATGAATTGATCTTCTCGGTCATCATTCCGGAATTCCGTCCCAAGTGATTGTTGTCAGTTGTGTTTCAGTTCCATGCGACCGAACACGTTCGGTCGCATGAAACTGGGTTGCGCGTTTGCTTGCAACTAGTTGCAAAGCATTCCACACTTTGCAACGCGTCTGAACAATCTCCTTGCAACGAGTTGCGTCGCATCGAGTCGCATACTGTGGATGGGGCTTAATATACAGAGATGTCGGTTATGCCTAGGGGAAATGTAGTCACCCTATGTGTCCAGGTAAACTAAGAAGTTGAGCTAATTAAATTCAGTATAAAGTGAAAAACAACGTCACATTATTGAAAGGAGTTGTTCCTGAATAAAGATACGTGGTAAAGAAGTTAAAATTTTGGGTAACTGCATTTTTCTTTCAATACTAAAATGATACTATTCTAGATTATTTCAATATAAGTACTAGTTTTGGTCAAGACGTTACTACATGCTCAGTTCTTCAGATTTTATAAACTAAGGGCGCTTTCAAATTAGGCTGTACCTACTCGACGTTTCGTCCACATGTGAACTTACACCATTAGCAGCTCCATTGACTTACATTACAAATTCACCATAGCAAAACCGTTTAGATTTTGAGTTACATGGGGAAAAGGTTTATGGGCTGTGCACCTAACCTTATTAATCCGCAAAGTGACGGATATTACCTTTTTCATACCCAGTATTGAACAGTTGAAATGGTCTACATTCGGGTAGATTCGGGCACTAGATTCGGGCACTGTATAACAAGGTATTTCTTGATTGGCTGTTGCCATTGTATTGTATGGATTGTATTCTTTGTTAGGATTAGGGATTAGGTTAGGGATTAGGGCTAACGTTAGCCAGTTAGGAAATTTCTTGTTAAATATTGCGCATCGCCCCCTAAATTACCTTCAATCCATCCCAATGGCGTCTTGCCACTGCGAAAGAGGGGAACCTCAAAACATACTAGGCATTTAACGCAGGGGACACCATGCCTTTCAAAGTTTTGGAAAACACTTAAAAATGGGGCAAAGTCTGTAGAAAGTGATTAAGAAAAGAAATCTGAAAAGACTAAGAGATTCGGACAAAACAAATTTATGCCTGTTCCACCCATATGACAGAAACCATGGCGTCTCTCCATATGTTTATCTCCCTCTTCTATGATTTGTCATAAAATCCGACACCATTAAAACATTATCCTCGACATAATCGGGGTGCTACTAGCTTCCTCCCTCTTCCGCCCAAAGCGCAACGCCAACGAGGGCCACTGACCCTCTTGGTTTAAACTCTGCATCTGTAAGCAATAATAGCCATTCGTGCGAAAGCACTTTTTGAGTTGTATCTATTAAAGAAATTCGATTTCAAGTTTACTATAGCAATCCAATAAAAAAAATTTTTACGAAAATTTTACTGTTTTAATTAGTTTTCTAAAAATTTAGAAGGTATTGAGCTACCTACAAATGGTGTCAATATTTTCAGCAATTGTGAAACAACTTTTATACGGTTACTCCTTTTTTAAATGTTTTTTAAGGGCACAATTGTACAGGTTTTTAAGTAACCATTATACGGGCTAAGCCGAGAACAATTTATATGTAAAAAGGAATCTAAATAAACTATTATGTATTTCCGAGGTGATTGTTCTACTGTATTTACCGAGTGTTGCAATCAATTGTTTCAAATGTGGAGTGGTGTCAAAGGGGATAGGGGTGCGTGGTGCAGTGTCCCACCTAATAATGTCACCAAGGGCGTATGGGTGCACCTCTGCTTCCGTGGGCATGACCGAATCCCCCACCCGCCCGGTCGAAAAAAATGACATTTGTCCGAAATTTCTGCAAATGAGGATATATTTATAAGTTGTGGGTAAAACGAGAAAAAGAAATGGAGGGTTGTTTAAGATGGGTCTTATTTAAAAATACGTTATATAAACTACATTGTCAACTTGGGGCACTGCGCTAAATATTTAACCATGGCCGAAAGACAATCTAAGCGAGGACCAACATTAGTTGGCGCGGAGCGTCGAGAAAATTGTAAAAGAAGTCGATACCCCCTAAGATAGCCGAAGATGACATTTCCTGGGCTGGAAAGTAGAATATAAGCAGTCGATATTTCGAGTATTTCAGTTTCGTTAAAATAATGCTTTCCCCTGCCCGTAAAATGGCATCGCTGCCCAAACATTTCGTCTGGGTCCCGTCTTCACTGGTTCATGCGCCAATGCATATAGCTGTATAGTAGGGCGGTTCATTTGGGAAATTTCCATCTCTTAATAACATCATTCAAAAGGCACACAACAATGCCAGATGGAATTTATTCGCATCAAGTCACATATAATGACAAGATGACCAGGCAGCAGATTCATCTTGAAATTGGCATGCACATTTCCAGAAAACAAGGTTTCTTGGCGCAGAATCTGCGTACATCTGTCATCGGGGAATAAATGATTTCTTATGCAAATATTTCGGGAAGTCTGTGGAACATTCGCACATTATGACCATTATTAAGAAATTAAAGATCATATACAAACGAGCAAAGAGCAAAGACAAAAAATGGAAGGTTCACCTCCACCTCCTGTCTACATGGGGTACAGTAAGATGTCTTTTGAAAGAAAGGGGAAGCATTTGCATTGTTTTCCATCAAAATTGCTCTCCAAACTTGTCTTCAACTCTATTTTTATATTCTTAAGTACCGTCTCAATCGCATTAAGATTATTCATGTAGTGGGTTTTACCACTGTACTAGAGCAAGAAGTAGGCTGGCTTCGATAGCAATTACCTCAGTTTAAACTTCACTTTCTGTTTTATCGACGCAAGGAGAATGAGAACGCATGCCCCCCCCCCCCCCCCCCCAATGATCTGCGCTCCCTCTACATCGAAACTTCATACACGCGTGGAATTACCAGATGGAGCGGAACAGAGGCACAGTCCCTCAATAGGTTCATGGGTGTTTATATGCAGGGAGTGCACGTTCTCAAGCCGTAGCGGAGTCATGGGGGAGCCATTGGACCATGCCACCCCTCGCAAATGCCCTTTCAGTTCGTTAAAATACGTAAAATATTGGCAATGATGGCACCAAATTTTACATTAAGACATCTATATTTAAACAAAATTCACAGGCTGGTGACGCCGCCTACTTTTAGACCATAGATCCATTTCGAGCAAAGGTATGAAAGTTTTCAGACAGCCATTTAAGTCTAAAACAATCCGTTTTTTGCTATTAATTACACAGAAAACTCTTAAGCATGTCCGAAAGCATATCATACCAATAGTAAAATTTCACGAAAAATCCAAGACAATGTGAAAATTGATCACACAATCTGCCAGCCTTTGAAAATCACTCATTTTTCACCCTCACTTCACAGTTTTGGTGGCCGGCCCGACTTAAACCAATTGGTTCAAAACTGGGCCGTAAACTCCATCAAACCCAACCCAACCCTCCTAGATTGGGAATCATTTTGCTTGAAATGGAAGAATATTGTTCGGGGAAAGTTGCAAACATGTATTGGTATGTTTTCAGCCAGACGGGAGGGTACGCAGGTGAACACAGAGCCACAGTTGTGGCCAAAAAAGTTGCAGATTTTATCAGGTAATTTTCTGATCGTCTTGCCCTTCGCTCATTTCTTCTAAAAGTGAATTCACATTTTACAACGAAAGTTCGAAGTAACGAATGCTGAGACCCTACCTAAAAGCCTTCGGAAATGCCACTTTCGGCTGTCTGAGAGGTTTGAAATTTTCTGTACGGTACGCTTCGAGCCAAATAATAGTAGCGCTCCGCTAAGATCTTCAATCGGAAAGATTTCATATTTTGGCAGAGAATCCTCTGCTTCCGACCGAACACGAACAAAACTTGAGCTCACTGTAGATGTTCTTAACTTTGTAACCATGACAACGCAATAACATGATTTTCAGCGTTTTGGACAAGTTTGCTAGTACACCTACAAGTTACTGCTGTTTTTGGTCAAAGCCAATCGTTCACTTATCTCATCGGAAAAGGAAAAATTGATATATCTATTTAAGGCAGGGTTATTGTGAGAACAGCAACTATAAAATAAAAAAATTGCTAAGACTTTCCTCATATTTTTCTATTACTTTATTCGTCATACTACTTTTCGTCTTTCAATTTCAAGCTGAAACGAGTATTTCACCATATGCGATCTACCTTAAAAATTTACAAATTTTCACTAAATGGGCGGAAATACCCCCATGCTCTTATTATCGCCCAGGCCTCAGATCCGAATGCACTCAGTGGCGTAGCTACATTGGGCAATTACCCCCTTTGCTCTGAGAAATGGAAAATTCGGAAATTTGCCACAAGTCAACTATAGTGTGGTTTTCCCCAACACTCCTTTCCAAATTCTATCCAATAAAGGCTCCATATTTGGTAAATATCTGCAAAAGTTTTCGCGCTCTTTGCACGCAGCAAATCGCAGTTCCTAATGCAATAGTACTACTCACTCATAAATCAGTCTGGTAACCTTTTCCCAGCTCTGGAAATGACAAAATCGGAAATTTGCCAAAGGAGACACCAGATCATCACAGAACATCAGCAACTACAGAGCTATTTTCATAAATTTTCTTGATAAAACTCAATTTTTTCTCCAATATAAGCTCTTGACTTTTAAAATGCCATTGGAGAGCCTAAATTCGTAGACTTGAGATAACATTCTTTAGTCGCCATGCAAACTCAGATTTGCCAACAAAGGAAAGGCAGATTTTTCAGTAATCCCTCAACTCTTCTAAAAATTTACTTATAGTCTGGAAACCCACAATCCGAAATTTTCTGCATCACAAGCTCCATATTTTCAAATATTGGTTTAAAAGGGGCCAAAACTTCGGCGTGAAAATTACGTTCATAATACAATGCCGTTCACACTTTAAAAGATTCGGCTGCTCCCTCCCCCCTCTCCCCCCCCCCTTCCTTCCCCGGAAAAATGTCTAGCTACGCCACTGATACATGCTCTACCTGTGAAGTGCATCTCGCTTCACAGAGCCAAAACTGAATGCCATGATTTGAAACCTCTGAGTAAAAGGTTGTTTGACAAAATTTGAGGAGATTTTGGAGATCACTCTGTTCACATGGTTCGCAAATACATGATAAAACACAATATAAATTTATAATTTGTTTGGAACTATTCATATCAAAATATGTATAAGATTCTACAGTATATATTAAAAGTCAAAAGTTTTTAACAGTTAAATCAATGCACATAGAGGGCAAGAGCAGCCTCCCCTAACTTATTTTGAAACAACAGCTCATCTTACAGATTTCTTCCAAATTCTCTTCAATGTATCTTTCATAATATTTTAGGACTTCAGTATTACATATTCCCCGTAAACAAGCAGTTACTCCTAGTGAATTTCATATTTGAGGAGAAAAATATTGTCACATGTCTCTAAGTAGGACATGAAATAGGGACAGTTTGCCACAATATTTCAAAATGGTGTGAATGCATTTCCCCTTTAAACTTTCCCAACAGAATGGGAGGATTAAAGTGTACCTCAAGTCAAAAAATTCAAAAATATATATTTAAAGGGCAAATGCAGTCATCCCAAACTGAAGTAGTGTAGTAGACTGTCCAGTTTCATGATTGGCCGTTGGAAGTCATGTGACAATGTTTTTTCTCTTCAAATGTAAAATTTACTAGAAATAACGGCTTGGTTTACCTTGAATATGCAATAGTAGTGTAATAAAATGCAATGAAAGATACTTTGAAGAGAAATAAGACGAATATTGTGTTATTTAGCTTTTTCTTCAAAATAAGTTCGGGGGGACTGCTCTTTACCTTTAAAAGAATAAAAAAGAATTCTAAAAGTCCAACTCCCATCTTCATATGACATTCCTGGCTGAGATATAAAATGTTGAAGTTTATTCACTAAACACAAATTGGTCGATTGCGCAATAATTTGTGACTTTCTTGTTGCACAACTCACATAACATGCTTTATTTCCATTTAAAATTTTTAAAATGTTTTTATGACCTTGAACTCTTCCTGTTTGCTTGCATAAAATGTTGCACAAGGAGAGCTTAATTAATTACATCACCTTATAAGTGTAAGAGTGCTATCAGATACAGGGAATAATTTAGTGTTCCAAATTTGCATAGCAATTTTGAGCTTTTTGGGCTTCTCTTCCACAAAGTCATTAAAATCCCTAGTGCTCTGTGTACAAAATCTGCTATGCAATTTTGTATTTGTGTAGCAATTTGTCAATTTTGTGTAGCAAATTGCGATGCGATACCAGATAAATTATTCCCTGTATCATACCTTGGTACAAGGTGCACTAATGTTTGGAAAAGCAAAGAAATACAAAGATTGTAACTTGAGTATTACAAGAGTGACACCACAAATTATTGTGCAATGTACCATTTTAATTTGAGTGAATAAACTTGCACATTTGATATCTCAGCTCAGGAATGTGCTTTGAAGATGGGAGTTAGACTGTTAGAATTGATTTTTCATGATCTTTAATATATATATTTTTGAATTTTTGACTTGAGGTACACTTTAAGTTTCAACATAGTAATTATACCTTTCCCTGGTTGGAAACTCCTTACGTACACCGAGTGTGCACAGACGTATAAGCTCTATGTACGTTCATAGGTTTTGTAAGGTGCGTCTGTAACTGTCCGTAAAAGCTTGTTGAGCTCTTCAAAAAAGTTCATTACGTGACTTTGAAGCTGCACACAATCGATGGGTACACGATATGGCTCCACTGAGTGACGTACTTTTTCTGCTAGGAAGTGAAATTCAAGTTGACCCAAGGGCTAAAAGGGAAATGCAAAAGGCCTCCTAATTAGTAAGTTTGTAAGATTTTTGAATAAATGAAGAAGTCCTCTATTCTCGGGTTTCATTTTCTCTTTTTAAGCGTAAAATACTGGTTCCGAGGCCTTGCGTTTGGAGAACTTCGCTGAGGACATTCAGTAGGCCCTACAGGCTTATCATACCACAGTCAGTGTGCGGTAAGGGTGAAGTAGACCTACTTCATTACGCTAGGTGCGCTTCCTAAAATTTTGTATGACCATAGTTAGTGATAAATATTGCAAAATACTCTCGTCTGATGAACCATTACACTCGTTTGTTAAGATGGTTTAATCCAACTAGTCTAACCTTACACAATGCGACTGCTATGTGCTTTGCAATTTGGCAGAACTGTTGAGTTACCTAGTTACTGCTGGTAGCCCAGTCTTGGATTGTCCCGCTCTTTTAGTTTTGGTACAGTTATTCTCGCTTTACGGCCCTTCTTATTTCAGACAGAAATCTTAATCAAACATTTCGCAATAATATACGCCCTAACTGAAGTCATTTCATTTTGATAATTGTTAGCAAGAGACTCTGGATGAAATCAGTTTACCCTGTCTGCATATGTGCAGTACGTATGGAGAGTCCAACAACAAGGATCTCATGTACTATCAACGTCACGTGACTGAGGAAAATCAGAATCTCAACATAAGCAGTCAGTTCGCGGAAATTCCCAACCAGGGAAAGGTATAATAACTACGGTTTCAATAAAATCCATTCATGTTCATTTCCATTCTATACATAAATGAAAATTCATCTTTTTCGCTGCTCTTTTCCAACCTTCATAATGGGAACGATGGATTAGCCAATTATCCATCAAGCTGACACTTTCAAGTGAGTTGCTTTCATCCAGAATCAAAACCGATAAATCTTCTCCAATTATTTGCATACAGTCGCGCAGATGCAAACTACATAGTCTATGCAAGGGGTTTGCACGAAGAATGTTCTTAAGAGCAGCACCCGTAAAACAGTCAATTTGAAAAAATGTTATCTTTTGAATATTAATTGCTGATGACAAAAGAGATTCTAAAGTTGACGAAGTGAGTGATGAATCTCCCAGTTTGCTCCAAATACAGATTTCTGAGAGCATGGGATATTCTCCTATCTGAATGTTTCTTCCACTGAAGAAACTAGAGCTCTCTGCATTCAAAAGAGCTGACAGTTTCCTCAAGTTTGGACACAAACTGACCACATCTAAAAGATCAACATCTCTAAAATCTTGCAGCGTTAATGAAATCAAGTTCTTCCCAACGGTTTCTAATAATGGCCTAACGCCCCTTGAATACTTTGTAGAATTTCCATTCCAGTGGTCCCCGACCAAAATTAACTCCCTCAGTTGATCAAAGGAAGAAAATGTTGAACTAGCTAAGGATGGAAATGTATTTGTTAGTTTTAATTCTAACTTGGAAAGATTAGGAAAATTTTGCATCAAGTCAAGAATGTCTCTCTCACTTAGTTCTACATAAATACAAGATAAGGACTGTAGATGAATGGGTACACCAGTCAGAGTATCTGATTGGCAAACTTTCAATATCGCATCTAAGAGTAAATGATGATGGAGGTGAATGATACTGGGAAAACAATACAACAGATTCACCAAACCAATCTCTGTGACCTGTGTGTCAGAAAGATCGATTGATCTGAGGCTTTTGGTTTTACTCCCATCTAAGCCATGGCAAAGAAATTTAATATCTTTGTCGTGTATCTTACAACATTTAAGCACCAGTTCTGATAGATTTACTGAGTATTCACAAAAATTAATGAGAGCTTCTGCCGAGACAGACGTTGAGGTAAAATTCAAGTAAATTGCTCCAGGTAGTCTAGTTGACAGTGTGACAAATGCATCTGATGAGAGCTTTTTGCAGTTGCTCAAGTTGAGGTGTTTCAGACGCTTCAAAGAAGAAGATAAATCATTAATCCAATACAATTCAAATAGAAATATTAAATAAGACAAATAAATAAAGTAGTACTCCATTAAGCATCACTGTTTTTATCATGAGTTTAAGAAAATTGACATCCTTTTGGCATTAGTGTGCTTTCACCTGATGTCTCAATTGGTAAGCCACACCTACTATCTGTTCATGTGATGTCACAATTGGTAAGCCACGCCCACTGCCTGGCAAAAACCAATAGTGTTCCAGTACAACAGTCACACGTGGGTTGCCAGCTGCTAGCTACACTATTTAGCATACCACACTAAGGGACAGGGAGACGGCCTGTTTGGTCTAACGGTAGAGCAGCCACCTTTCACGTGGAAGGCTCCCGTTTGATTCCCAGGTCAAGTCATACCAAAGACTCTAAAAATGGAGCCTACTGTCGCAAGTAACTCTGAAGAAATTTATCAAAAGATTTTAAAAGCTGCCTGTATCACTTAGTTTTGTATTTTTGTTTTTGCTTCATGGCTTTGCTGAGTCAGTCTAGGTTAAACTGAAAAATAAAACCTACTAAAGTCTCTTAACACACCCTTTTCAACCTGGGATCACATTTTGTAAAGATAATATCCCCTGATTTATTGTATAGAGTGACTTCACTGACATCACAAGCCCTGTTGTGTCCCTTAGTTAGTTAGTTTTAGTTAGTTTTAGTTTTAGTTTCAGTACGTAGGTAGGTAGGTAGGGTAGGGTAGGGTAGGGTAGGTAGGTAGCCAGCCACTGAAAGAGCAAACAAAGACAGGGTAAATGGTAAATGAAACTGTTTATCAATGGACCCATTATATTTTGGGGGAGGGGGGTTGGTAGGGGTAATAAGGAGGGAGATTGCAGAGAGGGAGTGTACACATTCCTTGTAAGCATATCCTCTTTCACACAACGTTTTGTACTTTGTGTTGGCCCTACACTCCAAATTTAACTAGCAACCAGAATGCAAAACTGCATTGAGGTTTCGATGATACACAAACGTTCCGTTTCAAATAATCCCATCATGTACCATTATCTTCTCATTCAAATGTTATACTAACATGTTCAAAAAATAATTTTGTTTTCCCACATGACCTTTGTCCCCCCCACCAAAAATAGGGATCATCTTCTTACCATAAGCATTCACAAACCACACGTGAAATCTATTTAAGTCTCCCACTTTAAGATGTGTTAACACCTATTAAACAAGGTTGTCATTCACATTTTGACCACCAGTGACCCTACAAATCCTTTAACCTCTACACATTGCAATTTCAAAAGGCCTCGAGCTGACTTCAAGAAATGAAAAATAGGAAACATGCAAACCTTCTTTAAAAGTGGACCCCCCTCATGCTACGGCAACCATAAAAAACCATGGTACAATTAAGAAATGACATAATGATGGTTTTGATGGTTTTGTATAATTACCTGCAAAAAGTCTTGAAAGTTCACAACACTGTAAACTAAGGACCCCCTCCCCATCCTTTCCAGCTGAAAGGTTTAATAATACTTTTAAGACTTTGATGAGGGTTAGATTTCAGTGCAGAGGTTTGAACCAACCCCATAAATACTGCAGAGTCGAGACATTATTTTGCAATGACACTTTGTAACACTAATA
Source organism: Holothuria scabra (assembly GCA_037179385.1). Taxonomy (NCBI): domain Eukaryota; kingdom Metazoa; phylum Echinodermata; class Holothuroidea; order Aspidochirotida; family Holothuriidae; genus Holothuria; species Holothuria scabra. Next base: position 17,612,023 of record CM074194.1, on the reverse strand, counting down.
TATATGGGAGGACTTATGAACAGCTTCTCATAACACTAATATATATGGGAGAATTTCCCAAGTTTTCCCCTGCTGCACATACCACCCTGCTACCAAAATATGCTGCTGCATGCTTTATATCATGTTCTAGAACAAATAAAATATTGGTAGGAAAGCTTAATTTCCCACTAGGCTAGCGTAAGGATATTACACAGAAACATACATGTGTAGAATAGGTTCAAAATGTACATATATGCTATACATTAGGCAATGGCAAAAGTGCCAAGACATTAGACATGATGAAGAAAATTACATCGCAGGGAAAAACTTTACACCTAAAGCTCACAAAAGTACTGCAGATTGTTGTATAAGGGTTTTTTACCAATGCCTTTTAAATATTTTTGATGTTCTTGGCCAAGTGGATTTTATTGATCCTCTTCAGTACTCGATTCTGCTTTGTGAAAGATGTAGCATCGGCTAGGCCTAACTTATGCCTACGTTAAGCCTAGGCAGAAAGTACAAGCCCACTTGCTCATTCGAACCATAAAATTTTGGCCTAAACTTTTCAGTTTAGGGAGCTAGACACTTTGAGATTTCAACAAAGATCCTTAACATGTGAAAAGAGCAATTTTTGGAGGATATTCGTAATTGCGGAATTGAGGGTGAAAATGGTAATTATTCCACCTAAATCAAGATACTTGGCATCTCTGTAGGGACCATCTCCTAACTTTAACCCATTCACATTCCAAATATGGAATCTATCCAAGTTCCCTACCATGTGATATTGTTGTCCCCCCGGTGACCCCAGATGACCTTTGACCTTTACCAAAACCAATAGAGACCATCCTCTGACTATAATGCATCCACAAACCAAATATGAAATCTATTCAAGTTTCCTCCCTTGAGATATTGTGTTGACAAGATTTTCAGACTTTGACCCCCAGTGACCCCAGATGACCTATGACTGCCACCAAAAACAACATGAACCATCTTCTGACAATAACACATCCACATATCAAATATGAAATCTATCAAAGTTCACTATCTTGAAATATCGTGCTGACAAGATTTTCACACTTTGACCTCCAGTGACCCCAGATGACCTTTGACCTCCACCAAAAACAATAGGGACCATCTTTTGACCAAAATGCATCCACATACTAAATATGAAATCTATCCAATTTTCCTATCTTGAGATATTGTGTTGACAAGATTTTCAGAATTTGACCCCCGGTGACCCCAGATGACCTTTGACCTCCACCGAAAACAATATGAACCATCTTCTGACCATAACACATCCAAATACCAAATATGAAATCTATCCAAGTTCCCTATCTTGAAATATCGTGCTAATAAGATTTTCAGACTTTGACCCCCAGTGACCCCAGATGACCTTTGACCTCCACCAAAAACAATAGGGACCATCTTCTGACCATAACACATCCACAAACCAAATATGAAATCTATCCAAGTTTCCTATCTTGAGATATTGTGTTGACAAGATTTTCAGACTTTGACCCCCAGTGACCCCAGATGACCTTTGACCTCCGTCACAAACAATAGGGACCATCTTCTGACCATAATGCATTCACGTATCAAATATGAAATCTATACAAGTTTCATCCCTTGAGATATTGTGCTAACAAAGTTTTCAGGAAATGACCCCTGCTGACCCCAGATGACCTTTGACCTCCACCAAAAACAATAGGGACCATCTTCTGACCATAACACATCCACAAACCAAATATGAAATCTATCCAAGTTTCCTATCTTGAAATATTGTGTTGACAAGATTTTCAAACTTTGACCCCCAGTGACCCCAGATGACCTTTGACCTCCACCAAAAACAATATGAACAATCTTCTGACCATAACACATCCACATACCAAATATGAAATCTATCCAAGTTTCCTATCTTGAAATATCGTGCTAAAAAGATTTTCAGACTTTGACCCCTGGTTACCCCAGATGACCTTTGACCTCCACCAAAAACAATAGGGACCATCTTCTGACCATAACACATCCACATACCAAATATGAAACCTATCCAAGTTTCCTATCTTGAGATATTGTGCTAACAAGATTTTCAGACTTTGACCCCCGGTGACCCCAGATGACCTTTGACCTCCGTCAAAAACAATAGGGACCATCTTCTGACCATAATGCATTCACGTATCAAATATGAAATCTATAAAAGTTTCATCCCTTGAGATATTGTGCTAACAAAGTTTTCAGGAAATGACCCCTGCTGACCCCAGATGACCTTTGACCTCCACCAAAAACAATAGGGACCATCTTTTGACCAAAATGCATCCACATACTAAATATGAAATCTATCCAAGTTTCCTATCTTGAGATATTGTATTGACAAGATTTTCAGACTTTGACCCCCAGTGACCCAAGATGACCTTTGACCTCCACCGAAAACAATATGAACCATCTTCTGACCATAACACATCCACATACCAAATATGAAATCTATCCAAGTTCCCTATCTTGAAATATCGTGCTGACAAGATTTTCACACTTTGACCCCCAGTGACCCCAGATGACCTTTGACCTCCACCAAAAACAATATGAACAATCTTCTGACCATAACACATCCACATACCAAATATGAAATCTATCCAAGTTCCCTATCTTGAAATATCGTGCTAATAAGATTTTCAGACTTTGACCCCCAGTGACCCCAGATGACCTTTGACCTCCACCAAAAACAATAGGGACCATCTTCTGACCATAACACATCCACATACCAAATATGAAACCTATCCAATTTTTCTCCCTTGAGATATTGTGTTGACAAGTTTTTCGGACTATGACCCCTGGTGACCCCAGATGACCTTTGACCTCCACCGAAAACGGTATGAAGAATCTTCTGACCATAACGCATCCACATACCAAATATGAAATCTATCCAAGTTCCCAATCTTGAAATATCGTGCTAATAAGATTTTCAGACTTTGGCCCCTGGTGACCCCAGATGACCTTTGACCTCCACCAAAAACAATAGGGACCATCTTCTGACCATAACGCATCCACATACCAAATATGAAATCTATCCAAGTTTCCTATCTTGAGATATTGTGCTAACGAGATTTTCAGACTTTGACCCCCGGTGACCCCAGATGACCTTTGACCTCCGTCAAAAACAATAGGGACCATCTTCTGACCATAACGCATCCACATACCAAATATGAAATCTACACAAGTTTCCTATCTTGAAATATCGTGCTAACAAAGTTTTCAGAAATTGACCCCTGCTGACCCCAGATGACCTTTGACCTCCACCAAAAACAATAGGGACCATCTTCTGACCATAACACATCCACAAACCAAATATGAAATCTATCCAAGTTTCCTATCTTGAAATATTGTGTTGACAAGATTTTCAAACTTTGACCCCCAGTGACCCCAGATGACCTTTGACCTCCACCAAAAACAATATGAACCATCTTCTGACCATAACACATCCACATACCAAATATGAAATCTATCCAAGTTTCCTATCTTGAAATATCGTGCTAATAAGATTTTCAGACTTTGACCCCTGGTTACCCCAGATGACCTTTGACCTCCACCAAAAACAATAGGGACCATCTTCTGACCATAACACATCCACATACCAAATATGAAACCTATCCAAGTTTCCTATCTTGAGATATTGTGCTAACAAGATTTTCAGACTTTGACCCCCGGTGACCCCAGATGACCTTTGACCTCCGTCAAAAACAATACGGACCATCTTCTGACCATAATGCATTCACGTATCAAATATGAAATCTATACAAGTTTTATCCCTTGAGATATTGTGCTAACAAAGTTTTCAGGAAATGACCCCTGCTGACCCCAGATGACCTTTGACCTCCACCAAAAACAATAGGGACCATCTTCTGACCATAACACATCCACAAACCAAATATGAAATCTATCCAAGTTTCCTATCTTGAAATATTGTGTTGACAAGATTTTCAAACTTTGACCCCCAGTGACCCCAGATGACCTTTGACCTCCACCAAAAACAATATGAACAATCTTCTGACCATAACACATCCACATACCAAATATGAAATCTATCCAAGTTTCCTATCTTGAAATATCGTGCTAATAAGATTTTCAGACTTTGACCCCTGGTTACCCCAGATGACCTTTGACCTCCACCAAAAACAATAGGGACCATCTTCTGACCATAACACATCCACATACCAAATATGAAACCTATCCAAGTTTCCTATCTTGAGATATTGTGCTAACAAGATTTTCAGACTTTGACCCCCGGTGACCCCAGATGACCTTTGACCTCCGTCAAAAACAATAGGGACCATCTTCTGACCATAATGCATTCACGTATCAAATATGAAATCTATAAAAGTTTCATCCCTTGAGATATTGTGCTAACAAAGTTTTCAGGAAATGACCCCTGCTGACCCCAGATGACCTTTGACCTCCACCAAAAACAATAGGGACCATCTTTTGACCAAAATGCATCCACATACTAAATATGAAATCTATCCAAGTTTCCTATCTTGAAATATCGTGCTGACAAGATTTTCACACTTTGACCCCCAGTGACCCCAGATGACCTTTGACCTCCACCAAAAACAATATGAACAATCTTCTGACCATAACACATCCACATACCAAATATGAAATCTATCCAAGTTCCCTATCTTGAAATATCGTGCTAATAAGATTTTCAGACTTTGACCCCCAGTGACCCCAGATGACCTTTGACCTCCACCAAAAACAATAGGGACCATCTTCTGACCATAACACATCCACATACCAAATATGAAACCTATCCAATTTTTCTCCCTTGAGATATTGTGTTGACAAGTTTTTCGGACTATGACCCCTGGTGACCCCAGATGACCTTTGACCTCCACCGAAAACGGTATGAAGAATCTTCTGACCATAACGCATCCACATACCAAATATGAAATCTATCCAAGTTCCCAATCTTGAAATATCGTGCTAATAAGATTTTCAGACTTTGGCCCCTGGTGACCCCAGATGACCTTTGACCTCCACCAAAAACAATAGGGACCATCTTCTGACCATAACGCATCCACATACCAAATATGAAATCTATCCAAGTTTCCTATCTTGAGATATTGTGCTAACGAGATTTTCAGACTTTGACCCCCAGTGACCCCAGATGACCTTTGACCTCCGTCAAAAACAATAGGGACCATCTTCTGACCATAACGCATCCACATACCAAATATGAAATCTACACAAGTTTCCTATCTTGAAATATCGTGCTAACAAAGTTTTCAGAAATTGACCCCTGCTGACCCCAGATGACCTTTGACCTCCGCCAAAAACAATAGGGTTCTTCCTCTCAATATGGGGCATCCATGTATCAAGTTTGAAAATTGTCAGACATTTCTATCTTGAGATATCGTGCTAACAAGAAAAGTGTCACAAACACACACACACACACACATACACACATACACACACACACCTACACACACACACACATACGCGTTTCTGTCGCCTATCGGGGACATGCTCATTATACCAGTCAAGTGGGGATATTCTGTTTTTCCTAGTCAACTGGGGATAATCACAGGTCATAATCAAGGTGACTGGGGATCCTGAAAAATCTACACACACATTTTCACACAAATTCAAACAAAAAACATGGAAACGTGGATATACCTCAGATCAAACTGTAAAGCTACAGGCACTTATCTAACACCCCACTTTGCATTATTTGGGACTTTCTAAAACCGGGGATATCCCCGTTTCGCGGGGTATCCCCAGTTCTACTGTAATTTTCATGTGTGTATCCCCGATTGACCCCAGAAACGCACGCACACATACACACAAACATACACACGCCATCATGATTGCATAGGTTTCTCTTATCATCGAAACCAAAAATGACACTTACAGTGCAGTTTCTAGCTAAAGAGTTAATCAGAGAGTCGTAGACCAGCTTGAAGCATCCTCCTAAATCAAGTTTGGTGATGGTGCCACCATACACAAGAAGTTGTAAAGCTGAAAAGGTAAGCCTCTTACTCTTAATCAATTCCTCCAATAAGTCATTAGCAAGATGAGTAACTGTAACAAAACAAAACAAAATCATATCATAAATCAAAAGAGCACAGCAACAATTGAGAGTTTCTTCTGTTCCATCTTTTTTTCTATTGCTTTTTTTATTATTTTTCATTAATGCAACTCAACTTTAATATTTATATCTGCCTGCGATGTTACTATCTGGGAATGGATTGATTCCTGAAGTATCTGGTAATCAGTGAGCAAACAATTTCTTTATGACATTGTGAAAAGTCTATGTATCAAATAAAACATAACCAGGAAGCCCAAAGGTTAAGTGATTCCTTGCCAAAAGAGAACTCTTTATTTGATCTAGACTTCATCTTGCTATGGTAATAGCACCCCTTCAGTGTTCATCATAGGTATTGGGATTACAAGCACTTTAGGAGGTTTTTACAGATTCACCACTGGTGACCTCATATGACCTCTTACGTCCACCAAAAACCCTAGGGCTCTTTTTCCCAATATGGCAAACCTATATACCAAAAATGAAAAGTGTCGGTCATTCCTACCTTGAGATATCACAATTACAAGCTTTTCAGACTTTGACCTCTGGTGACTTCAAATGACCTTTGACCTCCACCAAAAACAATTGGGTTCTTCCTCTCAATATGACAAATCTACATACCAAATATGAAATCTGTTAGTCATTCTGAACTTGAGATATCACGATTACAAGCACTTAAGGAGGTTTTCGCAGATTTACTGCTGGTGACCTCATATGACCTCTTACGTCCACCAAAAACCCTAGGGCTCTTCTTCCCAATATGGCAAATCTATATACAAAATATGAAAAGTGTTGGTCATTCCTAACATGAGATATCCCGATTACAAGCTTTTCAGACTTTGACCTCTGGAGACCTCAAATGACCTTTGACCTCCCCCAAAACAATTGGGTTCTTCCTTTCAACATAACGAATCTATCAAATCAAATATGATAAGTGTCGGTCGTTCCTAACTCAAGATATCGGGATTGCAAGGTGTTCGGTCTTTGATCTCTGGTGACCTCAAATGACCTTTGACCTCCACCAAAAACAATAGGGTTCTTCCTCTCAACATGGCAAATCTATATACCAAATATGAAAAGTGTCGATCATTCCTAACTCAAGATATCGCGATTACACGGTTTGCCGTCTTTGATCTCTGGTAACCTCAAATGACCTTTGACCTCCACTAAAAACTATAGGGTCCTTCCTCTCACCTGGCAAATCTATATACCAAATATGAAAAGTGTCAGTCATTCCTATCTCAAGATACCCCGTTTACAAGGTTTTTGGTCTTTGATCTCTGGTGACTTCAAATGACCTTTGACCTCCACCAAAAACAATACAGAGTTCTTCTTCTCAACATGGCAAATCTATAAACCAAATATGAAAAGTGTCAGTCATTCCTATCTCAAGATATCGCATTTACAAGGTTTTTGGTCTTTGATCTCTGGTGACCTCAAATGACCTTTGACCTCCACCCAAAAGCAATTGGGTTCTTTCCCTCAACATGGCAAATCTATATATTAAATATGAAAAGTGTCAGTCATTCCTAACTCAAGATATGGCGATTACAAGGTTTGCAGTCATTTAATCTCTGGTGACCTCAAATGACCTTTGACCTCCACCAAAAACAATATAGGGTTCTTCCTCTCAACATGGCAAATCTATAAACCAAATATGAAAAGTGTCAGTCATTCCTATCTCAAGATATCGCATTTACAAGGTTTTTGGTCTTTGATATCTGGTGACCTCAAATGACCTTAGATCTCCACCATAAACGATAGGGTCCTTTCTCTTAACATGGCAAATCTATATACCAAATATGAAAAGTGTCGGTCATTCCTAACTCAAGATATCGCAATTACAAGGTTTCGGTCTGTGACCTCTGGTGACCTCAAATGACCTTTGACCTCCACCAAAAACAACAGAGTTCTTCCTCTCACCATGGCAAATCTATATACCATATATGAAAAGTGTCCATCATTCCTATCTCAAAATATGGCGATTACAAGGAGTGTCACAAACACACATACACACACACTTGACATCACCATCGCATAGATTCCTTGCCTGCCTTCGGCAAGGAATCAAAAACATGCAGTATGATACTAAATGCTAAGAATATATATCTGAATGACCAACCCCCCAAAAATTAGAAGGGAGATCCCTTTTACCATGCCAGGATTGAAAAAGTAGCATCAGTTAAGTAAAAGTTTTAGCTCAGGTAGCTTGCAACCTGTCATAAACTGTGTGTGTGTGTGGGGGGGGGGGGGGGATGAATACAGGACCCAAGTGGGTCTTGAGGTTTAGATTTTACAGGTGTGCTACAAATGACACTCCTCAACAAAATTTGTATAGTGTGGTACAGATTAGCTGTTTAATGAAACCTTACTAGAGTTATATATTGGTACCAAATCTTGATCTTGGTGCCCAAAAAATTGCACTCCTCACACTGATTTGAGGTACAGTAAGTTATGGTGTGCGATTTCACATATGTGCCTCAAAATTCAAGGCCTGCCCAATTACAATAGCATTACAATTATTGTGGGCTTCAAAGTGCAGAAATAATTGTCTAGCAAGATGTCAAATCGTTGATATTCCTTTGGAGTCTATAATTTGAAGTTGTCCTTGCACTGGTTTACCATATAAATAAAACTTGAAGAACACCCAAGGCTGGATTTTCGTGGTTGTCCCATTGTCTGGGACAACTAAAATTCCATGCAGAAAACCAAAAGTTAAAGGTTGCTTGTCCAATGGGCTGGTTGTCTCTCTGACTGAAGAAGTATACTACTGACTGATCAACTCAACATTTTCCATCATACAATATTTCAAACTTCAAGTGTGTCTTCTCTCAAACTTCAAGACAAACAATACTGCACATGAACACAATATCTGTTTTGTAATTGAGTGAAAAATGTTTTGGACAACCAAATTTACTTGGAGACAACTAAAAATAATGGAATGGTTGCCCCAAGGACAACCATAAATTTTTCTGAAAATCAAGGCCTGACACCAAAATAGGTACCTGTTCCTTTCAAGTTTCCTCAAAACCAATTCATGTGGTACAGAGGTATTTACTGTACCTTGTTTGTAGTACTGTGCAACATTTCATAATGAGAGTTTCACCCATAACCTTGGAGTGTATAATAAATTTCACTCAATCCCTACTACCTTTCAAATTTTGTGACATGAAGACAGAAATAAAGGCTTACTATATACCAGAGTTGTTGACAAGTCATTTTTCTTCAAGTCAAGTCACAAGTAAAAAAAACCAGGACTCGAGTCGACTGGAGTTGCAAGTCAATGACTCGAAACAATAACTCTGCTATATACTGTAAGTTATAAATTACAAGAAAAAAAATAATCTCGTTACAAAAGATTTATGCACTGCTGCCCAAATAGATGGCAAAAGCTTACCTCTTTGTATTTAAGACCAAGTAAACTAAGTGTTTTCTTCATTTTTCCATCGGAAAAGGTGCTGTACATCCCTCATCCCACCACCCCTCTCCCAAAATTAGGTATCACATCTCAGTATAAAATCAAACTTTTGCAACTTCCCATACAGGGGCATTTCAAACACTGTGAGATATGTAAATGTGTGCAACATAAATTAAAATTGATTCATTCTTACACAATTAGAATATGCTTTTGTACAAATCTTACTTCAAGTTCAACCACAAAACCATTTTTTTTTATAAAGTGGCCTTCTTCTGTAGGATTTGTGATAGGGTGCTATTTAATGCCTCACTGGAAGAGGGTGCTGATGAGTGCCTCATTGAGATAGGGTGAACAAGAAAGAATAGTGCAGGACTGCAGGTGCTTCTGAGGTACAGTGGGCAGATCAATGGAGAGGTACAGATGAAGTTCAATGTCAGTGAGCAAAATGAACAAAATTTCAACAAATGTTTTTCAATCTAAAATCTGAATTAAATGGCTGTCTTTAAAGTTTGTTCATCTGACCATAGCACATTTGAATTTGGCATACAGGACATGACTGAAAATGTCCCATAGGTCCTGTTATTTATATGTACACACACAACAGCACCTTACTGTAGTATCAAGTGTTGTACAATGTACCCCTGGACGGCAAAATAGAGAGATGCACATCAGAGTGACTTTAGAGCATGACATCGGTCAGTGTGTTATGAGAAAAAATGAAACAAAGAATGCTGGAAAAGATAAACATCACTCACAGAGGTCACTGAAGGGTCCTATCACGAACAAGATATTTCTCACTGTGCCAGTCTGCCTATTTTGTAGGACCTGTGCATCATAGTACTCTGTCCAGTACCGAATATTTTCAGCCACATTTTGCAAACATATCATGTACAAAGTACCAACTCCCTTCCTCCTTGGCATCTGAGATATGCTGCTATAAAACTGTAAAAAAGAAAATTATCAAAAAATTGCAGTTTTAATTTTTTTGAGCTTAAATTACTCTATCATGTAAAATAACAAATTTTCATTGTATCCGTTAGACTGCCACCTCAACAAAGACACAACCTTTAAGTGATACTATTCATTTGACAATAAGGAAAAACATTAAATTATGCTGCCCAAACTACTTGCTGAACCTTTAAACAGTTTATTCAAACAATGAGCATAAATAAATAATCCTCAACACATGAATTCTGACAAATTTTGTTCAATTTCCATACAAATATGGACAAAAATATAATGCCTGTACATGATAATGATGGGTTGCAATCTTAATTCCATTTCATCCCATTCCTGAGCAATCAATAAGCTAGAGCAGTAATTCTTGGGAGCATGGAATTAATGTACAGTATAGGGGAACGGGGTGGGGGGGGGGGGGTAAACAAACTGAGCTCAGCATATCGTGTATGGTGCTCCCTTGTATGCGCACAGTACATGCATGCAACACTAGACATCAATCTGAATAGCCATCCAAACAAAAATTGGGACTCATGGTTCCTTTACAGCAGATTTAAATGCATATTTTTACACCTAAAATGCAATTCAGAAAAAGTCCACAGCACAAAAGCACACAATGATTCCTTCTTATGTTATGGTTGGAAACGGCACCAAATTTATCTACATCAAATTTTAGAACATATGATGTGGTTGCAGGATTGGCTTATTTGTCCCGATGATCTGAAGGATGTGAGCATGGACATAGCCACTACAACAAATTACTAAACTCCCTTAACGCCAATAAGAGTACTTCCATTCAATACACCAAAACACGCCACACAATATTGCAATTTAATTCAGCTTACCAATAACTACAAATTCAGTATATCATATCTCTCAGCACATTCAACTGACCGCGCTGCTATACTACAATGCATAGGCCTTGGTACATATGGACCTAAGTTTGCTGTTGTAACATCACTATTGGCTAACCTTCAAAATGGGTATGGAATACATTCCTGTCACTGTGTAAACAGTGCAATAATGTCATGCAACACTGCTAGTTTCAATAGCAGAAATAGATGCTCACTTTGGGGAGGGGGGGGGTTTGAGGCGGGGCTTGTCTCAGAGTTTCCCATCAAACAAACGCTCTTGACTGTTTTGACAGTTCTTTATGAACTTGACTGTGCATTTTCATGGCTAGAATGCCATGCGAAATGTATGAAGATACTGTATATACTGGAAATCACTTGCAACAAAGTGCGACCATTGATAAAATACCCAGTTGATGTTTGCAAACTGTACTGGTACCACACCAAAATTTACTGCAACAATAAGGATTGAATACTGTGATTAGGTGAGATTTTAGTCATTGCACATTTGTGAGTATCTGCACAAAATATTATTTTGGCAAATCTCACAAAAAATCAGTACTGTACTCAACTTTTTTGACAGTAACTTAACAACATCATGTTGACTGATTTGCCAAAAAGATGCCACCATTTTTCATGTAGGTCTAGACACTTCTGAAATAAAAAATTTTCGGAAAGGGGTGATACCCCTCCCCCAGGCCGGTGATCCACCAACGGACAGATCAAGTGGACCCGCATCATGCGGCTTGAAACTTGGGAGCTATGATGAGGTAGGCCCTATGTAGATCAGTGAATCAAACCACAGTCTACGTAGTTGGGATAATACAGGAAGCCAAAACCACATTAAACAATTTATGCCTAACGTTAGATATGACTTGTATGAGATAATAAGCACGGTCGGGAACTGAATTACACAGCATAGGTATGCCGGAACCAGTTTCACGAAACAATGGGCCAGCCTTGGTAATAAGCGATTCAAGGCCTTCAAGGAATAAGTTAGTATGCCGTTTTGTTTCAAACTCCATGGATTTTTCTCATTTTGAAACTATGTGTCAGTCTCGTAAATCATGAAAGAATTTTTGGACTAATGAATTTTCATACCTTTATCAATATCAACACAAAAATGATCCGCTGAGTCCTCCTCCCGAGTCCGTGTGGTTGAAACTGTACGCCAGGCCTGGGTGAAGTTAGCATGTGATTTACAACATGCATTCAGTCTATCACTAACTTTACGGATTCGGGTCATATGTTCAAAGCATGGAAGTACTAGCCATGTTCAAAGATACACGAATCCGGACAGCAAGTGATGGACTGATTTCAGTCGGCTATGGCTGGGGTCCGTCACCTTTAAATATTTTCATTTCCTTACTTACCTCTATCATAGATGGTTGTACACTGATTTTTACCTTGAATTCTCAAATTACTCTAAATATGAGAGTGTGAAACTCATGTAAACAATAAATAAAGACGGTTTTAGGCTGATGAACCCCACTAATGGCGGACTACAGTCACTAAAAGCAAGCGCTAATTGCATTCGTCTATAGTTCCACTTTCCGATATGGGCTGAATTCTAGCCCGCCTGGCGGACGGCATTTTTTCGTCCAGCTCATCGCTACTAGAGCCGTATATTTATACGGCTCTGATCGCTACGAAAAAATCCGAGGTGGAGGCAGCCTAAGGGGGCGACCGACACAGAGGCGCTACGCAGGCTAGCTAAGATAGTTGCGTACCGTCGTTTCCATGGACATGATCCTTCCGACATAAACCGCTTGTAGGATTTCTCTGTCAGGGAGTTTCAATGTAACAGGGAACCCATGTCTTTTCTTCAGCTTTTTGGAAACGATTTTAGCCGATTTTCCCCAAAATGGACGATTTCTCAAATATTGGGGGACATAGGCCTATATCCAGGGGTGGCGCCAACGCAAGGGCATCCCCCCGCCCCCCCCCCCCCGTTAGGGAACACTTCCCCGTCCCCACCCCTTCTTCGTCTGGGAAGGTCGGCGGTTTCATCCGGCAAGCCTAAAAAATAATAAAATTAATAATAAAACCTACAAGGACTTAAGTTAATGGATGGGTGATCTTGAACATATTTTTTCCTTTGCAACGCTATTTTAATACATGATCGGAAATTCGGAATCGATTTTCCATTACTTCTTCTTAGCTTTGCTATCCCTCTTTCCGCGTTTCTTGTCTCATCTTCATTCCGTGCACGCAAGGTCACCCATAAACAAAATTTGTGTTGCAGACCACAGAGCTGGAAGTTCGTGCACACGTAACAAAGGGTCTCACCAGCGGGGGGCAAGGGACCATGGGGCTGCCCTCCCCCAGTTGTTGAGAAGATTCAGTTTCGTCGGGGAGCCTTCATCTATAGGCCCACGATGAATAAAGTTCCCTCGATAAACTTCAGTCCTCGGACGATATTCTTGATTTTGCCTACTAGAATTAGCCCATATTCTTCAAGGAAACTCTCACAATTCCCAAGTTTCCTTAAAAAACGGAAGAGCGTTTTTTCAGGTGCGTGCAGTGTCCATTGGTTGCCATCTGTCTTCCCCCGACAGCCCAATTCTGAGAGCAACGGGAATGAAAATTGGCTGTTTTCAGTTTCACAGTAATGATAAACAGTTGTGTGAAAATGTCCCCATAAGTCTGACTGAAAATTCATTTGAAGCCACCTTGTAACGTGACACATTTTCAAAGACGTTGAAAGTAAAATCATTTATAGCCGTCAGTTCGGGTAGTCGCATAGAAAATGTCATCAATTAAGTGGACCTTGCAATTGAATACGACGAAGAGTCTCAATAGCCTCAAAACTTAGTATTATTTCAATTCGGTTGCACAGTCCCCCCCCCCCCTCCCCCGAAAAGAGACAAGACCATTTCATCTTGTAACGGTACGTTTTAGCTGGTAATTTTCTAATCACACAGCAAGTTGGGTTTTCCATTGAAGTGAAACTTTCATTTCAAAGGAAAGCCTCATCATTCTTGTATCAAGTCTGGCAAATGCCATTTCCGGCTGCTTTAAGGGTTAGGTTTCAAAACTTTTCTTTACGCTTCGCGTCAAAAGATGGTGGCGCTTCGCTTTGATAGTGCTTTGGTCAAACAGATTTCTTGACAGAACAATACATGCTTGTAAATTTTTCTTCGTTTGGGGGCGATATTTTAAATTGAAAATGTTATTGCGAAAGAATCTGAGCTGAAAATAACGACTGCTTTGTTTCTGGTTATACGAGCCTGGGAAATATCATTTCCGGCTCTCTGGGGGATCTCAACTTTTCAAAAATTGTGAGCTTTTAGTTAGTCTTTCGGGCAGGGTTACATTTTTGGCAATTTTCGGACAAGAATGTAAATTTTGTCCCTCCCAAACTGAAACGCTCCCATAAGCCTGTGTCAATATACAAAATATAAACCTTCAAATATATGGGAAGGCAGGGAAGCCGAACTTTTTCCGCGAGAAAATTTCCAATACGGTCCGACGGCATTAATCTGCATGATGATATTCAGTAACCTCAACAAACTACAAATCACTCTCTTCTTGATTTTTCTCTTAAGAAGTCAGATTCTTCAAAAAAAAATCTGTCATAAAATAACAATTTTCCCCCAATGTAAGCTTCCAATTCTCAAAATATTTGTTAAAAATGGCAAAATTTTCCATTTTTGATACTCTGTATAATTAAAAACCATAGCCAACTTTGTATAATACCCCGATAATTTTGCTCTGGAAAGGCATATAATGTAATAAAAAACCAAAGTTTTCATTGTTGCCCTATGAAAAAAAAAAAAAACATGTTTCCATTTTACTCCAAAATCATTCCAATATAATAATTTTTCCTCAAATCTTCGTTCAAAATAGGGAAATAATTTTCGGATAAATTTCCAGTTTCGTCTGAGAGCCTTAGTACCTACGCCTAGTACGATGAAATGCGTAACCCCAAAAGATTTCAGCTGTTGTCTATATCACGTTTTTGATTTTGCCCATGTAAGGGACAGATTCTTCGATAAACACCATAACTTTTCAATGGTCCTTACAAAGCCAAATTTACTTCAAAAATTTGATTTTCTTTAAAACAAACTGCAGATTTTTAAATATTATATAAAAATATAATATATATGTATATATATTTTATATTTATGTAATATGATACAATAAAAAAAGAAAGTAAAAAATTTCGGCGTGCTACTCGCGCCACAAATTCTGCAAAGTCTTTGTCGGGGCCTCGAAATACTTCCCCCGGTCAGGGAGCTCGCCCCCCCCCCCTCCCCCGCTTTCAGGCAAATTCTGGCGCCACCCCTGCCTATATCCACCCACAGTTGAGTTTTGGGAGTCCGCAAACTTACAACGTTTGACGTTTGTATAATAGCTAACCGTAAATTAAACAAGACGACAATTTTATTACTGTCGGAACTCCGGGAGCTGAACACACGCAAGAAACTGATCAAGTAACCACAGGCAGCATGGGCGTCCGCAGGTAAGGGCAAGAGGGGGCACTTTCCCCCTCCCCCCGGGAAAATAAAAAAATTTGAAAAAACGTATAAAAATCAAAGCAAAACCCGGAACAAAACGACCATATTGGAAAATGTTCCCGTGGAAAAAGTTTGGCTTCCCCTATATTTGAAGTTATGACATAGGCCGACGGGAGTGTTTCAGTTTGGAAGGGGACAGAATTGTTTTGTTTTTCTTTTGTCCGAAATGTAATATTGCCCGAAAAACTACAAGTGGAGCGCACAGATGTTTCTGAAAAATTAAGAACCTCCAGAAAGCAGGAAAAGGCTTTTCCGCGGCCGAGCTGGTAACTAGAAACAAAGTACCGATATAGTCATTATTTTGAGCTTTCTTTCGCAATAAAATTTTCACTTTGTAATACTGCCCCCAAACGAAAAATAATATGCGAGCATGCTTTGTCCTGTTAAGTAATTTTTTCGACCAAAACACTATCCAAGCGGAGCGCCACCCATCAGTTGGCGCGGAAAGTAAAGAAAATTGTTAAAAAAAACTAACACCACAGACACCTGAAAATGGCATTCCCCAGACTTGAGCAGTCGTTATTTTGAGCTTTCCTTTGAAATAGAAATTTCACTTTAATAGAAAAAAACAACTTGGTAAGTGATCAGGAAACTACCAGATAATAGGTACGGTACTGCTACAATTAGGTGTAATTGACTAGTCTCTTTTCGGGGGAAACTATGCAAAAACATACTGTTTATTTTTTACACTACCAGGAATCTTTGTTATATTCAATTGCAATATCCACTAAAAAGATGAAATTTTCTTCGTGACTGCCCGAACTCCAGACACAATGATCTTACTTCAAACGTATTTGAAAAAATGTCACGTTACAAATGAATTTTCAGTCAGACTTAAGGGAAGACATATTCAAGCCACTGTTTATCATTATGTGAAGCCCAAAATGGCCTAGCCGATTTTCGTTACCGTTTCTAGAATTCGGCTGTCGGGACAGGCCAGATGGCAGACCATTGGGCAATGCATGTCGGACGGACCTTTGCCAGAGGGTCGGGAGGACTTTAGAAAAAGACCATTGGGTAATGCTTGCACATGAAAAACCACTTGTCCGTTTTTGTAAGGAAAATTTGGAATTGTCAGTTTCCTTGAAGAATATGGTCTTCTAGTAAGCAAAATGAAGAAGATCGTCCGGGTGACTGAAGTTATATCAGGCCCACATTTTTTTTTATAGTGGGCCTGTATAAGAAAGATCCCCGATGAAATTGGATTTTCTCTCAACAACAGGGGGAGGGAAGTCATTAAACAACCATTCATTTTGTTTTTAAGCTGAAAAAGAAACAAAAATAAGCCCAAACAAACAAGAAATAGCCAGAAAATTTTCAATATATAACATACATCGTTCTGCGAAGTTTCAGTTTAACAGAAAAAAACATTTTGGTCAAATTTATGGTCCTATTTGAAAATTAACTTACATTTATTATAAAAGCATACTTAGTTTTACGTTCTTAGTTATAAATATCATACAACTGGTGTTTTGTTACACTTTTTAAGTAAAAAGAAATTGTAAGGCCCTAATTTCAGAGCACTAACAATTGGTATACTGATGTCACACTACAACGATATCGGATCGTATTTCGGTCCGATTCTTGGTCGATAAAAGCCATTTGACAATGCGATGTCACGAAATAAGTAGTATATATTTGACTTCCGTATTCCTCTCATTCCGATCGTATATTTTCCCAGGATGGAAAATTTTTGGTTCTTTCCGAAAACGGATGGAGGAGATTTTAACTAAAACTGACAGAAATCGGATAGTAATCCAATCCGATACCGCTGTAGTGTGTACTGGGCTTAACTTCGATACATTAAAAATAGGGTTACAAACGAAAAAAAAGTTCACGATCATCCATCCAGTAACTTCAGCCCTTTACGTTCTTCATTTTTGAGCCTTCCGCAAAAAGTGCCGCCCTTCCCCGACGGGGGATGAGATAGGACAATTCAGGTACATGGAATGAGGTATAACAGAGCTAAGAATAACTGATCGAAATTCGATTCCCAATATGCTTTAAAATAGCATTGCAAAACAAAAAAATGTGTTCAAGATCACCCACCTGGTAACTTAAGTCCTTTTAGGTTTTTAATTAATTACTTAATCAATTCAAATTAATTTAAATTGATTAATTGATTAAGTAATTAATTTTATTATTTTTAGGCCTCCTCGACGAAATCGCCGACCTTCCCCGACGGGGGGCAGTGTTCCCGACGGGGGGTCATGCCCACCCCCGCTGGCGCCACCCCTGCCCAATGCCCCTCCCTGGGTACTTCACTGGTGGGGTAACTGATCAAATGAATTGATTTCCATCATAAAATAACAATGGACAAAAAGCACTCACTTAAAAAATGAATAAATACATAAGTAAAGTTATCTATGAATCTTCCAATGTACGTAACACTTAATTTTTTTTTATTTTTAGACATTATTTGTCTTATTTAAATAAAAACAAAAATTTTTTAGCCGGTCTCGAAGCCAGGCCAGGACATTTTTCGAGATCGCAAGGGTCCGAGACCGAGAACACAGGGTGTCGAGACCGAGACCAGGAAAACCGGTCTATAGAGACCGGTCTCGAGCACTACAAAATTGGCCAAGAGACCGAGAAGCGGTGGTTGTGTAAGTTGGACTACTTTCACAACTTTTTCTTTATAGCTTTAACTTCCCCCATGGGAATTTGAAGAGTATTTTTCTCTTAAAGGTTCGAAGTAATTCTTCAAGTCGGAAGGCTTAATATAAGGACTTTCACTTCCTCTCAGAGAGTTGTCAATGAATGGGCAACTGGAGTGAAATAAAGTCTGCCAGAGTGGTTAAAAACTTCCAATCTATGCAATGCGTCAAGACTTGTATTGACAAGTTCTTCCATGACTGTAGAAGGAAATAGGTTGTACAAGTCTGGTTTTACTAGGTATTGATTTAATTGGTTTGTTCTTAGGGTTTGGAACACAGGGCGTCTTATGAGGTCACGCTCCTTAATTGCCATTAAACCTGACATGTTCTGTTACGCAATTTCATTTGGAATGTAAATAAGCGATTCTGAAATGAATATTCTAAAGTTATCAACTTTATATTGCAATTCTCAGTTTCTGCTCCAACTGTGAGTCTTAGTGGTAGGAGTGACTTGGTTTTAAGCAACAATATGACTATTGTTCTTGGCTGCTCACATTGGTAGGTAGGTTACACTAGGTATAGTGGGCATTGGTTTAGTTTGTTTTAGGGTTTGAACCGACTACAGGACATCTTACGGGATCGGTGCCTCCTTTAATATTTTATGTTATGTCGGGGCGTCGATCGGGAGGGGGCTGCCGCCTAGCTCCGATAAAAACACTGGCCCCCAATAATTTAGGCAGATTAAAAAACCTGGTGGATTTAAATGAACTGAAGGGAGAATAACACCCCATATCCCACTGGCAAATCCTTAACAGATCAGACACCCCTTTGTTTTGTTGCTCGTTAAATGCATCCCATCACAAATTTATAAATATTGCATGACAAGTTTCAGTTTCAGCTTATTCTCTTTTCATCGTCCAAAGAGGCCAATGGAAAACCACAATTGCTTCAACAAATATTACAAATGATTGATTGAAATGACAAACGAAAATAAGAGAAAGTAAGAGAAAAGAAGAGAAAGTAATGGTAAAGCCGGTGACGTAGTTTTTTTGGGAAGCTGTCCTAGGACAGAAAAATCTGGTTATGCACCGGCGTTTTTGGTCTGATGCTAGCTGAAATGGTCCGTGACGCATACGGACACTATACACGTACGTAAGTGCAGAGAGTTCACACTCCGAACAAAGATGCACGTGAATACGTACCAATACAACTCACAGCAACCTACTCAGTGGACAGCGAACGATAACGCTACGCTGTGGAGGGAACCAAATAATGGCTGTACGGAAGTTGATAAGTGCCATCTCCACGGTCGGAGGGTTTCTTCGAACTTTCAATGGTCATTTTCGAAAACATTTCGAAAATGGTTTGGGGGATAACGGGGGTGATTCATGTAGGGGTGAGTCCGTTCTATCACTATGCTTCTGCTGACCGGGGGGAAATTGGTACTGGGGCACCACAGCCACGAAAAGGTCCTCTTTACGCGTCATCACTATTAACTTGTTTTGCACGGTTGCGTCGTTTAGCTGTGTTTAAAATTGCGTCGCGAAGTAGGCAAACATTTCATTATTGGCAATCCCTTTGTAAAGAGGTTGTACGCTTGACGTCGGCGCGTTTTGGTTTGGCTTGCTGGATGGATGTTGTCATGGGTAGTGCGTGTGTTACCAGTGCGTCCGCACTACATGGACTTAGAAACGATTGTAAGGAGTTGGTGGGGACATAACAAGACACACAACGCGTTGACGTAGGTGCTTGGCCTTTGTACGCGTGCCGATCGAGTTGTATCGGCACGCGTTTGTTGTTTCTTTTGAATATCGTTTTCTTGATCAGTTATTATTTTGCCGCCTGATGAAGGGTACATACCCGAAACGTTGCGGAGCTTTCTTCCGAATTTTAGCACTTTTTATCATTCCAACCTGTTTACCTTCATACTTTACCAGTGCTACGTAGTAGTCGACTTTATATATATATATATATATATATATAACAAAAACTGGTAAAACAAGAGCATATATTTAGCTTTCAGGACCACCGGCCCCTTCCTCAGAAACGTGTTTAGACAACTAAAAGGCAAAACGAAAAACAGACACTATAAAACGGATGAAAGGCAAAAAGCACTTACTAGAAAACTAAAAACAGACCCAACCCAACACAAAAGATAAAATATAAAAACTAGGACCCTAACAAAGGAGATAAAAGCTTAGCTTTTACCAGTTTTTACTATTTGTTTTATGTTTTTACTGGTGTGGTGCTTTTCCATTTGGTTTATATATATATATATATATATATATATATATATATATATATATATATATATATATATATATATATATATATATATATATATATATATATATATATATATATATATATATATATATATATATATATATATATATATATATATATATATATATATATATATATATATATATATATATATATATATATATATATATATATATAAAATTATGAATACGTTGCACACCAGAGGCAAAGTAGAGTGGTCGATACATAAACTGCAGAGCAAAATATAAATATCCGTACAACACTGCTCTCCCAACCACCCAACCACCCCCATTAATCTTGAAAAATATCCCTGCCGCCATTAACAAACGCCTGAGCGAAATTTCGTCAAGTAAAGAAATATTTGAAAAGGCCGCTCCCCCGTACCAGCAGGCGCTTGATAATAGTGGATACTCTCACCAGTTGAATTATCAGGAAAGTCTACCGAAAAAGCGAAGAAACCGCCCACGAAACATCACTTGGTATAACCCCCCTTTTAGTAAAAGTGTGGCCACTAATATAGGTAGGGAATTCCTGAAACTAATTGATAGACACTTCCCCCCTTCCAACAAGCTCCATAAGATTTTTAACCGCAACACCCTTAAGCTTAGTTATAGCTGTATGGATAATATTAAGCAAAGTATAGACTCCCACAATAAGTTATTGCTCTCCTCAACTCCCAATGAAAATAGTAGTAACTGCAATTGTAGAAAGAAGACGGCTTGTCCCGTCCCAGGTAAATGCCTCACCGACGGGGTCATTTATCAAGCAACCGTCACCACACCAAAAGCCATAGAGACTTATGTTGGCTTAACCGAAACGCCTTTCAAAAACCGATATCGGAATCACAATACTTCCTTCAATGATGAAAAATATAGAAATGCCACTGAGTTAAGTAAATCCATTTGGTCCCTTAAAGATAAAAATATTTCTTTTTCAATAACATGGAAATTCCTGAAGAGAGCTAAGCCTTACAGTAATTCATCCAAACGCTGTGACCTTTGCCTTTGGGAAAAAGTATTTATAATTTGCGTACCGGGCTGTGGCTCTCTCAACAAACGTTCGGAATTTATTTCAACTTGCAGGCACTCAAAAAGATTTTTACTTAACCCGTAGTGACTAGTTGTGCCATTCCATCGTGTTTAATACTGCCTAAGTTTTGTTTTGTTTCGTGCAACCCCCCTTACTAACAATTAAACTAATTGCCGGCTGCATTCTTAAAACTATCTGGTCGTTTATTATGCTTGATGTTCCATCATTCGTAATGCCAACCGCCTGACGATCGGGTCTTGCCCGTGAAACTTAAAGTAGCGGAATAAACATGGATACCTGCTAACCGGTTCTTTTGTAATTATTTATATATATATATATATATATATATATATATATATATATATATATATATATATATGTGTGTGTGTATATATATATATGTTTGTGTATATATATATATGTGTGTGTGTATATATATATATGTTTGTGTATATATAAATATATATATATATATATATATATCTGGAATATATATATATCTTGAATGGGCCGCATGTCTGGCGGCCCATTCAAGGAAAGGTACAACAACCACAAGAAATCTTTTAACTTAGAACGTCATGAAAAAGAAACCGAGCTCACTAAACACGTTTGGTCCTTTAAGAGGAGCGGCCAGGCTTTTACAATTCGTTGGCACATATTAGCACAGTCAAACACACATAGAACTCCATCTGGCTTTTGTAACCTTTGTCAAGCTGAAAAACTTGCTATAGTCGATCACCGTTCCCCCAACCTCTTGAACAAAAGATCGGAGATTCTATCACAATGCCGCCATCACCACAAACGCAAGAAAGTAACTAGAGCGGGCAATGGTTAAAAACCCAGAACGGCGAAGGCTTGTGTTCATTGTTAACCGAGATCCCCTGACGATCGCATTGATTTGTGAGAAACTTTAAGTAGGGTTTTGTTTGCTTTTACAGCATAAATACATGGTCTATATATATATATATATATATATATATATATATATATATATATATATATATATATATATATATATATATATATATATATATATATATATATATATATATATATATATATATATATATATATATATATATATATAAATATATATATATATATATATATATATATATATATATATATATATATATATATAGCGTATAAATTGATACTTTCAACGGTCATTATGGTAAATATTTCAAAAATGTTTCGCCGGACTATGGGGATAATTCATGTAGGGGTGGGTCCATTCTATCACCATGCTTCCGATGAGCCGGGGGCAAATTGTCACAGGGGCTCCAAAGCCCCGAAAAGGTCAGATAATTTATTTCTATAAGGTGGGGATATGGTTGGGATGGGTACGTTACTTGCAAGGATGGCATTCTCGTGGGACCGGGACCCTCTATATGTTCACAACTTTATTACGATAAAAATGAAATAATGCACTTTTTCGCATGTAAAGTTTTGAATTAATAACGAACCCACATTTTGCGCGATCTTAACAGAACAATGCAAGTCAAATTGGGCACCACTATAACTTTTAGGGTAATTCGTTCTCACTTGTTCTCTACTCTAGTTTTTTCCGTGTGGTTTCATTTTTATTCCACCTTAGGGTGGTCAGGCACAATAGTGCTTTTTTCTGTCGTCTATGTACTTCGGTCCGGGTGCACTGTACCCATGCGGGCTAAAGGAACGACTGGCGGGAAAAAATAATGCCTCCATGGTACTGTTCGTCGTCCATATTATGTGCGTATGGGACTATGATTTGGGTTTTTTTTATTTGTTTTTGGTTTTGTTTTTTTGTTTTTTGTTTTTTCTTTTTGTAAAGGGGTCTACTAGCATAAGCTTTACTTTCTCAGTCCTCCCCCACCTCCTTGTTTAAATGTTGTATCATTTTGTATTTAAACTGTGGAAATAATCTCAAACTCAACTCAGATATTATCCTGGTTTTGCCGTAAGGGCAGGCCGGTTTTGCGATGTGTGTACAGGGTATTTGCAGAGATTCCGAGTCCACAATTACCCAAAGGTGGCATACTAATGAAAATGCTAAACCGTGGAAACTCTCAGTTGTAGGCTAAGTGAAAACCCCAAAGACCTGACAAATCGCTTGCATAAGATTTATTCAATTTTTTGTGTGGATATTCACTGGGTTCCTTCGTAGACAACTCTTTTATTGGTATATGCGTGGCAACGGTGGTCGAACTTCCTCATTATGCGTCCTTAACGGATATCCTGACTTGTAGTTAGAGAGGTAGCATCGTTGTGCGAACAGGGAGGTGTGATGTAGTTACACCTCCCTGGTAAGATGGGGTAGGATTAAAGACCGCAGATACTTTGAAGTCAGTCGCGTAGCCACAGAGTGTCTAGGGCGGGACCTAGCAACCCCCCCCCCCAGATGTTGTTCAGACTCCCCAGACTTTGCGTCCTGATAAACATTGTTTGTCTTATGTATGTCATGTATGTCACTTATGTCACTTGAAAATTCGGCCACAACAACGAGTGAGAAACAATAGTTTAAGGTCACGGGGTCAATAGTCTACAGAAGCTGATGAGGGGCGTGCTACGTCCTCAAATATGCCCCGAATGGAGCACAACGGTAAAGGGTTAAGAACGCCTAAAATTCAAAATTGAAACAAGGGACTGCATGCGTAGTATTAGATAATGCCACCGCCTAACCATTTTCATTCATTAATTTTTCTGTGCTTCTCAAAACACAAGAAATTGACCAGTGGCGTAGCCAGGATGGGATTTTTTTTTTGGTTGGGGGGGGGGGGGCTAGGTAATAAGTGGGGGGCCTGGTACCTCCGAGGGTCAGGCACGGCAAGACTATCTAAGCGGAGCGCCACCATTAGTTGGCGCGGAGCGTACAAGAAGATTTTGGGCTTTAAAACCCCTCCAGATGGCCGGAAACGGCACTTCCCATGTGTTTTAAGCTGGATGTACCCATCCTTGAAATACGAATCTCATGTCTGCGACTTCTCAAATAATGAGAAAAAAAATCAGTATATGAAAAATGGTAATACATACACTTTTTAGGTACCCCAAAACGGGGCACTTCTGATCTGTGGCCTGGGGGATAAGACTAAAGGGAACCGGTATCTCCCTTTCCCTTGGGAAAAATTGTAAACTTCAGAAGGACGTAGATCGCAAATGCGGCAATATTTGAATGGATTTCAGCTTACCTAAGGCAGTACCTACCCTTTAAAAGGAAAACCAAAAGTAGTTGTTTCCCCCTCTGAGAAACTTTCTTTGCGTTAGATTTCCTAGATGCAAAATGGTGCTATGTTTGGCAAAACTTTGAACTGATTATAAGCCTAAGTTTAAGGACTTTCCCTTTTTGGGAAGCATGAAAAATATCAAACTAAGTTTAGTTTTTGTAGAGATTTTACAAGAGACGTACATACTACCAAAGAAACAATGTACAAAATGGCGCAGTATTTGATCATTGGTACATTACGTAGTCAAAATTTAAATACTACGAATAAATCTCTCAAAATAATTGAACCGCAAAGCAGAAGTACGGATCATGTGGGAAATACATAAAATCCGGACCTTGCGGACATTTTACAAATCCCCCGGACTCCAGTGCCAACTAGTAAAAAGAGGATTTGTCGAAAAAACAATCGTCCTACAGTGGCACTTGTCATGGGCAGGAGTGAGACACGACATAGGCCTACTTGTTAAGGATGAGAGGGAAGAATTATCAGAAGGCAGAACCTTACCCGTACCTGCTTACGGCATATTTTGTGTATGATAAAGTATAGGACTGGTCGTGTAAGAATAGTCTCCAGTGGGTGATTGCCTTATTTTCAGTAAATCAATCAGCCATCCGAAAGGCAGAAAGGGTCCACAAAGTCACATTAAAGTTCGTCGTCGAGACTTTCGTTTCATCTTCGAATAGAAATGCAATAAACGACAGTGCAGATCACAAACGGTATCTAATTTAGTGAAAGTGGGCAAATCTGGGGGGCCTAGGCCCCCGAGCCCCCCCCCCCCCCGTGGCTACGCCACTGAAATTGACAATTAACTTGTATTAGGCAACAATCCTCGACAAAAAAGGTGGGGAAAAGAAGCAAAACAGGCAATGAACGGATCATTATCCCCCATCACGCCCCCATTCAATCTTGTGGCAGCCCAAGGCGTCCTGAAACTTCAACCTTGATACGGGATCGGGATTTGTCCCACCAGGACTTGAAACTCCCTGGTCCCATGTATTTTTGTCGAGGATTGTAGCTAGCGTAGCCATAGACATCTTTTATGCATGTGTGTGCTGTGTGGGGTAGGTTGGGAGTAGAAGTTTTACAAATGAGTCAAGATATTGTACAGTAGTTACTAAAATTTTCTTTGTTTTGTTCCTACTAATATATTTTTTCTTGAAACAGAAAGAAATAGCCCTGGTTTTATTTCTTTACTGGGCAAAATTCAAGACCAAAACAAGAGAGTAAAAGCATACAGTTGATTTTAAAAGCAAGCAAATCCCCTCCCCCCCTTAAGGTCTCCATACAATAGCAATTTCAATGGGAACTTAGAGTGGCAAATCGTGATTTTGATTAGGCATAAATCAAACTTTTTACAGATAAAAACCATGAGTCATTCAATTGAGAAATTTTGCATTTGTTTTTCTTGACATGTGTGTGATTAATTAAACATAATTGATGTGCAGGTTTTAGATTTTCGTAGTTTAAATCAAAGGATCAATCCTCTGACCCCAAACTACACTTCTTGTGTGGGGTTACAGAAACTCCGACTCAATTGGCTCGGCATTTTGATTGACTGCTAATTCAAACAGTGCAGAGCAAAACAGTGCAAGACACCAAAGCTTGTATTGCACAGCATTAACTGCGCCGAGAGTGTTTTGATTACATACATACTCACCATGAAGCAATAAACCAGGCTGAGATTGTGTCTGGATGAGGATTAATTTCAGACAATTGCGGAAGGGGCTTAAGTAAGAAGGTTAGGAGAATTGGTACTGTTTGGGGTGGGAGAATTGGGCCTTTAAGGCATGCATGGTATGACTATTTCCAAGTATAAAACAGTAAAATGGCCAGCTGGTGCAATAAACGAAGGAACAAACGACGCTTTGAAGCAGTGGAGAACCTTTTCGACCACCCTATTTAGACTGTAGCTGTCAAACAGGTCCTTCTTTGGCATGCAGTAAACATTCATAGTGGAAGTATAAATTTCCAACCATGTGTTTCAAAAAATAAGGGATATTTAGCTGAAATTAACAGGGCCGAAGACACTGAGGAGTTCCATTTCCGCAATCTGAGAGGCATTTTAGCCAAAATTTTCTCTGTACACTATGCGCCGACCAATGATGGTGCTCCGCTTCGAAAGTGTTATTCCTGCTTGCCCCCCCCCCCCCTCAGACCCCAACTGAAAAAAGTCTGGTTACGCTACTGCAAATCTGCAATGAACAGTGCACTACTTAAGATATCAGACTCTATAAAACAGAACAGTAATTTGTGCACAATGCGATTTTACCAATGCACTTGGTTGTTATCTTCAACCATTCTCCTTCAAGACCTAGAAAATAGTGTCATTTATTCCATTGAAAGAGGAAATGGAAAGGTAAAAAATTGAAAACGCCCAGCAACAATTGGGGGAAAAACAAAAGAAGTTAGCTGAGACTTAGAAAAATGATTTAGTCATCACTCATTTTGATACGTATGCATGGAAAAAGGAAGTTAATTTTCAATGCTCCCAGCTCTACCGTCTGTTGTTGGTAATCCTGCATTCTGATTGGTTCAGCAGAGATCTGTTGTTTCACTGCTCATGGTCAATAAACGTAAAGAAAGTGATAAAGGTAAAGATTTTCACACATTTTCAGTGGTAGGAATAAACCACATTTGTCTGATCATTACTGTCTCATAAGCCGTCTTGACTCCAAATTAGCAACATAATGGACACGACTTCGCCTCGACCCTTATTTTGCCAACTTGGAGTCTAGACGGTTTATTATTTATTATAAATGCGAGTTATCCCTTAAATATAGGTACCACCACTTCATTGAGATTTTAAGTCAATTTGAAATATCCCGCAGGTGCACTTTCGTTTTAGTATTTATGTATCATGAGCCTATGCTGACATGAAGCAGTTTACTCACCCAAAATGAACAGAATTCAAGAGATGAACATATCGCTCTAATATGGTTTCAATAAAAATGGTTGTTCTGTTAAAAAACATATTTTAAAGGTATTTCATGAAAAGCACTATTAGATATATGATCATAATACTATGCAAAGGTACAGCTACATACATCCAATAGGACTTGCCATCTGACGGCTCTTTACAAAAATTAAGGGGTAAAATCGTCATCTGGGGGACTCGATCTACATGCAGTGCAGCGAGATTAGGCATTTAACATTTCAAAAGAAATTTACACTTTTCAATGTCAGAAGAAATCCTTTTTCGACTTTTGGTACATACTTTCAACGTTTATGTAAAAAAACACAGGAGGGTCGTTCGACAATATGACAATGATACTGATAAATCAGTTCGCATAATCTCTGATAGCACAGGAACCGGTACCTTCCATGTATCCCTACGGCACCCTTAATCCCCACACCAGGATGACACTCATTCAGTGAAGTAAAAGAGGCGGTAATTAACCCTGGGTGTCACCTATCAATCAGGGGCACGCCACTTGTTCTCTCTCGTTTTGCTTAAACTGATGTTCCTTATTTATTTCCCCAATGCCACAGCCTCATTGTAAAAAAAAAAAAAAGAATGTGGATATATTTTAGTCCGCCAACCCCCCTATCCTTACAATTATTTTGTCCGCTCAAGATTCGCCTGAATCGCGTCACTGGGGTCCTGTAATATTTTTTATTTGGTCACAAAATTTGTTATTATAGTATTTGGCCGGGAGGGAACCACCAAAAAACAATAATGTGAATTTTTTTTTTTTTTTTTGTCGGCATCTTAATTGTCTCAGAATTCTGACTAAATAACTCAGAATCCTAAGATAATTAAGATGCGAACAAAAACAAAAAGTCACCATTTCTTTGTTGTCCCCTCTCGGCCACCGTACAAAATCGATCAGTGAAGCAGACCAAAAAAGCTTCTATTTCGTGGGACCAAAAAACTAGACCCGGACCAAAACATCTAGCTTTTTAGTCCTACCCCAGACCAAAAAAAAATTGGTTTTCTTGTCCTAGGACCAAAAAATCTGGAGTTCTAGGACCAAAAAAACTGTAAAACTCCAGGTGTTTGGTCCCGTCGGACAGGGGACCAAAAAAACTGCCACACCGGCTATTGCCAAGAAA
The DNA here is from genome assembly GCA_037179385.1 of Holothuria scabra. NCBI lineage: Eukaryota > Metazoa > Echinodermata > Holothuroidea > Aspidochirotida > Holothuriidae > Holothuria > Holothuria scabra. The sequence goes on along the minus strand of CM074194.1, from coordinate 17,583,057 downwards.
CAATAGCAACTTCTCGGAATTTATTAAGGAATAGCGCCATCTTTAATATTGACATATTTTTCAAAACCTGGGAAGGGAAATTGTATTTCTAGTCTTTTTACTAAGATTTTCAATTGCGAAAAAATTCAGCCAAATCTATTTATGACATATTTACTTTCCGTTTTGACGCTTATGCAACGAATTTATGGAACGAGAAATTGTTTGAAATGACATAATGGTACCTACACAACATTTCTACATTCCTCCAAAATCACATGTATCCGTCCAATGAAACTGTAGCGAAAATTTAAATAACACATATTACGCACTATGCCCCTTAAGCTTAATACAATCAGTGACTGTGCCACTAGCACTGTCTGTACGCGACAAATGTAAATATCCGTGAAGGTACTACGTATGTACGTGAAAATTAAAAATATTGAATGCGTGCAGAAAGCTAGTAAGGTGGCAATCTTTCAAACTGTTAGAAACAAATAGTGTACTTCTAATGAACTGAAAGCGTCTAAAGTATGGATTAAACGTAAGGTATATGTCATGAAATGAATACACATTCCATTGCGTATTTACTAGGCTGGTCCTTTTTCTTACATAGGCTAGGCTACTCCTAAGTCCTAGTCCTACAACAACTAACGTAAGCTCATAGGCCTACTTCATAGCCTAACAAGTAACATTACTACATTAAGTTTAACGTTAGGCTTAGTACTTAGCCTACACTGTTTTGTAAAGGCCAGTGTTGTTAAGTGATCTGTCACTGTTGTAACTCAGAACTGTGCGACCGCCATGTCCAGGTTCAGGTTCTGAAATACTTGAATCTTGAATACTACGAACAGTTCTCCGCAGACGGGATGTACGGTTGTAGGTAGGCATAACCTTAGGTGTGAAAACAGCTAGCGGGCAAGGACTAACTGTTAGGCTAAACTAATCTTAATTGGGATCTCCTCAAGGACAACACACAGGTTCAATTTAGCCTAGGTCTAGAGCAATCAGCTTCCTTGACTATAGGGGAACAACTGTGCAAGTTACGTTGGAAGAATCCAAGAACGCTGTTTGCTTTAGAAGTTATACCATTAATATGATCAGCTCAGTTTAATTTGCTGTTAATATCCACTCCTAAATAAGTGTGGCTGGAGACTTTTTGTAGTAAGTAATCATTCATTTTCCTTATGGAGACTTTGCTCAAGTGCAGCATAAAATTTGTACACTATTTAAGGAACTTACTACATGACAGTCAAATTATATGTGACCCATCTTCACAGAAATAATAAACAAGGCAGTTTTGTTTGCAAAAACCTTAAAGACAAATTAGAAGTGGTAGCAAAAAGTTTAAATTCAAAAACTGAGCTACCATTGGCAATCATGGACAACTGGAAAAGACTCATTTTCAGTCAGACTACCCCAGACACAAACTTTAATACTACATGGTTCGAGAAGACTCAGAAGTTAGTTTGATAATAATGTGAAGGTATAGTATTAGTGTTTGCACGGGTACTAAAAATTAGGACCCGGGTACCCGATCGCCATACCCGTCGGGTACCCGGGTTACCCGGTGTTACATACGGTGACTAAAAGATATGAGCATTTTGTAAGGCATACTCCATAAGACATGCATGGTAACATTAACATCTGTATTGGATAGGTATAGCGATCACAGTTCCCAAGTTCAAAAACATTTGATTTGTTAGAAGGTTTAATCGTCTCGTTTTGTTTTAGATCAAAATGACAAGTAAAAAAAAACGTAACAGAAAACAGTCAAATAAGAAAATTATACTTCCCAAGGCCTATATCAATTTGATATTGAATTTTGGGACGCTTTCCTACTTGAAAAGCCAGCATAGTAAGAGCTCGAAGCTTCTCCTTTTAAACCACTGATTTAAAAATATCAACTATAAATCAGAGCCCTGTATTATGGTATTCTCTTGCACGTCAATCTTGTAAACAAACGACGTCATGTTTGTGAACTTCCCTCATACTACTCTGCAATGTGCGTTGGAATTGTCGCTTATGGGGTATGTACGTTCTTACGTAGCTAGCCTCGTGTCGACATCCAGGCACGGTAACATAACTTTCACACATAAACTTCGTAGTCTGCTCGAGCGCCATTTTGGGGCAAAATAACGTAATATATACTGGCCTATTTTAAAAAAAAAAATTTGTGAATGTTTACGGTGTTATTACATTGATGTTGTGTTACTTTGCAGATAGCGGCAAAGTGTTGATTTGCGTAAAACTGACACCTTTAACCATTAAGAAATATTTGAGGATTATACTCAAGGTGGCATACCGTATTGATAATAACATCGTGTATACATGCAAGGCACAGTTTACCCAGAGCCATATGCTCTGAGTTTACCTAGCATGCTGAACGTTACGGGCACTGTCTTTGCGAGCTGGGCGGGGGTGATACAGTATGTCTTGCTATGTCTGCGTGAAACAGTACGATGTGATTTTGAATCGGCCGTCAGATAGCTTTCTTGCGAGTAAGTTTATAAGCGATATACATGTGATGTGTGAGAAGTAACCCACTATACGTGACGATAGCGCGATCGGGCCGCACGCTGATAAAAATTTCAACTTCAGAAACGAAGTACAGACAACTATCAAACTTACACATAATTTCTAGGGGCTCTCTTCATTCTCAGTATCGGAGAATGTTTACCAAATCGGCAAAATATTTTAGTCCATTACCGTGGGCAATTGCGTAAATGGGATGATCCTTTTGCATGCATTTTTTTTTTAAGATTCGGGTAGTACAGTAGATTTGGAACCGGGTAATACGATGGCGGGCGGGTACCCGGGTTACCCGTGCAAACACTATACAGTATAGTATGTACAGTACTGCAACTGTAAATTTTTAATGCAATTATGGTCCCAATATAAGGCTATGATACAGTAAGTTTTGAAAATCCTTGTAAAGCTCAAAATTTAGGCCTATGCCTTCCTGGCCATTCATTTCAACAGTGCTTGCCTAGACTACAGTATAGCAGTGTATCAGAAAGAATTCTGTTGCACTGTTTCATACAGTTCTGTAGATTTGATACGGTAGTTTTACAAAATGCAAAGGTTTTAAGCTCAGTTGGACATCATTTTTCAGAGGATATTCTTTTGATATGTTTTGAACTACATAGTATTTGTGAGTTTATATTAAGACCGCTGACTTTATTGTACCAGGGAGCACAGAGATGTAACAAAAACTGAACTTTGTGTTTCATACTACACTATTAAAACCCTGTTAATATTTATCAGTTTTATGAAGATACTGTAAATGCCAGGTTCTCAGTTTGATATATTTCATTCAGTACTTGCATGCATCTTGAAATACTGTACCACTCCTATACTGTACGGTGTACCTCTCTGAGAAAGTGAAAAAAAATCATAAAAACATACCTACTGTAGCAGTACAGACTTTTTTCATTTTGTAACAAGCAACTGAATTAATTAAAAGTTAATTAATGTTAACTTCAAATAAAGAATTCCATAGAGCCAGTTTCTAATAATGGAAAAAATGTACATTTGATCATTTTGTGTGTGTGTGTGTGTGTGTGTGTGTGTGTGTTACTGCATGTTAGGTTTCAAAAAACTAAAGAATAGTACATTTGTTATTTTTCGGAAAATATTCAGTTTTACTTTTGAGTCTAATTAATTAACAGGTACCGGTAATAAGTGTCAAACTAGCTTGTTTTTTAATACATTTTCATTGTTGATCATCAACATATTCATACTTTGCAATAAATTGCGTCCCCCAGCAATTTCATGCTTGCACAATTGCTTAAAATCTTGTTCAGTGCACCTATAAGGTTTGGCATTTCATTTTTCCTTCCGTTACCATCCTTCCATTACCACAGTTAACTTCAGTTAATGCACATTTATTCAACAACCAAAATACTTCTTTTAAAATGAGATGTGGTACAATAGAGGTAACAGTACTGAGAAAGCATTTATCATCTTCAATATAGATTTGCCTCATAGAGTTCACAAAATTTCACAAAAATCCGACGGAAGTGCCCTCAAGACCCTTGTCCATTTTACGTCCTATTGTTACCGACCTCATTAATATTCATATCTCTTTAATGAAAGGTGATCTTATGAAATAATTTGGTGGAAATGGGGGGTTTTAGTTATAGGTGAGAAATGATGATATTAGTTTGATGTAATTCATAACAACACTTGAAATACACTTGCTTGAATCCTGTATAATGTGGTCAAAATGTCCTTCCATTTACAGTGGAATTGCCCTTTTGTTAATTTGTGTGGTTCTCTAAGAATACCTTGGAGATTTGAAATGTACAGTAGGTTTTTCAGAGGGCTGGGCGGGTCAGCGGGTTTGGGAGTACAAATGCGGGTCACTTGGAAGTTGGGACGTATGCCATAGTTAACGTTATTTTACCTCTTCAAATTTCTTGAGAAGGTTCTCACAACCTTTTTGGATGAAATTAAACATTGCTTTTAAAAAAAAAAAAAAAAAAAAAATCAAATCCTATTCAGTGTTAACTGAGTAAGTGATCACTCGTCCATCTCAGATTCATGATGTCACTGTACATAATCCGAATTGCCCTATGCTTAATTATAGTTTTGCACTTAATAATGACAATCAAATGGGAGAACAGAACTGGATTCATACAGGCCTCACCAAACTTCAAGTTCACAGGTCATCCTAGCAGTAGCTAGGCCTAGGCCCCTATATTGTAAATACACTGGATTTTGTGCACTGCCAAATTTAATGCACTAGTAAAGATGCTTCTTTTCACTGCAATAAAAGCACCAGCCTATTGCTGTAGAACAATTTATCAAACAAAATGCAATAACAATCAGTACAAAAAGGACTGTACAATTAAGTCTGGCATGTGAGACATGGTACTGAGTATAACAGTGCAGTACATACAGTATAACATAGTACTGCACCCGATCTGCAGAAATTTGTGGAGTTAATCTGCTGTGGGCCTACAGTACAGGGGGCCGTTCCATAAAGAGTTACGCACGATCTTAAGTATGATTTACTGTTGGCTTAAGTATGGTGAATCAAACTTAAGATTGTGCGTAACTCCTTGTGGAACGGCCCCCAGGTCTGTAAAGTTGAAAGATTTTCTTATGATGTAACTATTGTGCCACTAAATTGCTCATGTGTTGTGTGTTGCTGTTGCCAACAAGTTTGTGCAGTTGCAGTAGTTAAATTTGCATGACTGGCAACTTCAAGACATATTTTGCACTGGGATAAATTCCCCATGCAGGGCAAACTTTCCAATCTGCTTTTTGGTTTTGATGATAAGAGAAACCAATGCATTCTTGATGGCGCGTGTGTGTGTGTGCCTGTGTGTGTGTTTGTGACACTTTGCTTGTTAACACGATATCTCAAGGTACTGTAGGAATGTCTGACAGTTTTCAAACTTGGTACATAGATGTGCCATATTAAGAGGAAGAACCCATTTGTTTTTGGGTGGAGGTCAAAGGTCATCTGTGGTCACCAGGGGTCAAAATCTGAAAACCTTGTTAACATGATATCTCAAGGTAGGTAACTTGGATAGATTTCATATTTGGTATGTGGATGCATTATAATCAGTAGGTTGTCCCTATGGTTTTTGGCGGAGGTCAAAGGTCATCTGGGGTCACTGGTGGTCAAAAACTGAAAATCTCATTAACACAATATCTCAAGGTAGGAAGCTTGGATAGATTTCATATTTGGTATGTGGATGCGTTATGGTAAGGAGATTGTCCCTATCATTTCTGGCGGAGGTCAAAGGTCTCCAGGGGTCAAAGTCTGAAAATCTCTTTAACATGATATCTCAAGGTAGGAAGCTTGGGTAGATTTCATATTTGGTATGTGGATGCCCTATGGTCAGGAAGTGGTTCCTTTTGTTTGTGGCGGAGGTCAAAGGTCATCTGGGGTCACCGGGGGTCAAAGTCTGAAAGTCTCTTTAACACGATATCTCAAGGTAGGAAGCTTGGATAGATTTCATACTTGGGGTATGTGAATGCATCATGGTCAGGAGATGGTCCCTATTGTTTTTGGTGGAGGTCAAAGGTCATCTGGGGTCACCAGGGGTCAAAGTTTGAAATTTTTTGTATGCGATATCTCAAGGTAGGAAACTTGAATAGATTCATATTTGGGTGTGTGGATGGGTTATGGTCAGGAAATGGTTAATGTCATTTTTGGTGGAGGTCAAAGGCAGAGATGCCAAGTATCCAGATTTACGTGGAATAATTGTGATTTCCCACCGTCGATTTAGCCCCATTGTTTTTGGCAGAAAATAAAGTTCATCTGGGGTCTCCAGGGGTCAAAGTCTAGGAACCTTTTTAAATAAGATCTTTCAAGATAGTTGTTTGTGCATCTGTCTGCCAGTTGTTTGCCTGTCTAGCTATGTATGGCTTTTATCGAGGTCGAAAGGTCATCTGGAATGACAAAATTATTTTTTTAACATGCTAGTATAACATTTGAATGAGAAGATAGAGGTGCATGATGGCATTCTTTGAAACAGAACATTTATGTATCATTGAAACCTCAACGCATTTTTGCCTTCTGGTTCAGGATAGTAATGAAATTTGTCTTTCAATTAAAAAATGGACAAGAAGTAAAAGAACATTGGCATCAACAGGAGTCTTCTGAGTCCTGCTATGGATTATCACCATCCTCTTGAATGAACATCTTCCTTCAAGAAACATCTTCTAGTGACAAATCTAGCCCGTCTCCTGTAATTTCTGGGATACTGTGAGTAACTATGTTGGGTCCACTGGGTTTCCTAATTTACAATAATGACCTTCCAGATGCCATTTCATCAAGTGTTACAAATTTTGCTGACAATTGCTTTAAATTTTTGCTTGCCTATTATATTTCAGGATTTCAAATTTGACAAGTGTAGCATTATGCACATTGACATCTCTGTACATAGAGTCACAGGGTAACCCTATAGTTAATATTGGAATTACTGGCATGCAGACCATGACAATTTGAAACCAATTGTAAATTTTAATATATTTTTACAGCATTCTCTACTAAGGAACAGGAAGGAATTTGTCACAAGAGCAAATGAACAAATTGTACTCGGCAACTAAAGCACAGCATGCCTCTCGTAAGAACATATGGTAAACGCAGGGCACGGATTATACAGTCCAGTGTGTGGATATCACCTGAAACAGACAATGGACATGTGTTCAGCTCACCTGATGTGGATCTGGAATCTACAGAGCTGGCATCACCACCCTCTGTAGAGAAAGAAAGGTATGCTACTCTCTTTTAACTTTCTGTGTAGGACCCAGCAGTTTTAATTCTTAACATGAGTGGATAAAACCAAGATTTGGATGCTAAGCTCCTTACAGGGAAATCGTGATTTGGAGGGGAATTAAAGCACTTGGAGGGATATTTAACTTGTTTTGTAGAGGACATCATTAAAAACTTGTGGGGAAATTGACTTGCTTAAAGGGAAATGAATATTTTCATTAGCCATGACTGTTAACTGTAGAGTTTGTCTCTGACTTGGCTTAACCTTGTTTCATTAAATACTGTAAGCAGCCTCCCTAATTTGTATCTCAAATATTACTGTACTTGATGGTAACTTTTGAGTACATGAAAAATTTGTTGCTGAGGTATTTCAAGTGACATCTGGGCTGTCACTGATTATGCATGTAAGGTGTGTTATCAATACCTGTTCAAGACAGCACATAAGTTACAATTGGTTTACGATCCATGCTTGGTCTTCAACATGGAGGGACGGGCAATGCGCCCTTTCCCAAATAGAGATCGGAAAGGATTGTGGGATAGAATATTTGCATGTATGCCATGGACAAAATGATGAAAATCAAAATCCCATCCCACAATTCTTTGTAATTGCTGTTTGGAAAAAGGTCACTACAGTGGTACAGTACTTAGAATGCTCAAACCAAAATTGGGAATGGTAAAACAAGGGTGAATTCCCTATAAACCAAAGCCCTTGGTATTAGACAAAATGCACTCACCATAAACATCTTCAGTGTGTATTTACTTAAAAACCTATGTGTGCATAAGTTTGTGAACACAGCCATGGTTCAATCAGGGATTCCACCAGAAGGGGGGAGGTTGGGATTTGCCCCCTTCCAGGTGAAGGTGTGTCAAATCCCCCTTCCGTTTCCTATAAAAGTTAAGAAAATTATGGATATCTGCATTTCGTAATTTAAAAGAGGATTTTTTCAGCAATGTTTGAACTTGCACAATTAAATGGTCTTTAAATCCCTTCAAATTGCACCTTACAGGGACCTTTAAGCAAAGTTTTGTCCCCTTGAACCCTGTCATAATTTTAGCTTAGGACAGCATCAGTTTGGATTTGGAGAAATAACCCTTTACCGTTGTGCTCCAATCAGGGCATATTTGCGCGCCTCAGGAGTGGGCGGAAAAGTGGACTTAGCAGGCCCTGCATCAGCTTCTGTAGGCTATTGACCCTGTGACCTTAAACTATTGTCTCTCTTGTTGTTGTGGCCGAATTTTCGGGTAGCTACTTGCAGTTTCGAGCTCCTCGTAAAACAGTAAAGATGGGTGACAGCTGCGCTCTCCGTCTGGGTCCAAAAGGACCCAAACAACGGTAAAGGGATAAATCCCCCTCCCCCCTTTTTTGTTTCGTGTTTCTGGCTGAATCCTGATGATTGGTGTGCAGTCAAATGCACACCTGTACTGTTGAGATGTCATTCCTGGTTGAAGATGTCCAGTATCCTGCCCCTGCCCCCCTTACATAGAGTTTCTTGTCTTTCAGACCTAATTTGTTCAGTTTATATTTTTCAGTTTTAAGGGAAAATTACCTTTACAGTATATCCACAAGATTTAGGTCCCGAAACCACCAAAAAGATTCAAATCTCATTAGAGGTAACTTTTATGGAATTTCACTTTATCACAGTGACACTATACTGTAGAAGGCTTTAAAAGATTTAATTTTAAAACTGCCAATAGGCTTTCCAATAAGGCTTTTTTATTTCTTCCACTAGGAGTGCTGTGGTCAAAAACCAAAGTGGAAACAATGATACTAAGAACAATAAGAGTAGGAAAGCCAAGCCGAAAACCTTTGCTCACATCTTCTCATGTTCTGAAGAAGACGACAAAGAAAATTTTATTCCTGAAGATGATGACACCCCAAGTCTTTGTGGACTCAAGCTGCTGCCAAAGAAGAATGCTGTACAGCTTCAAGAAAGCAGTCCTCCACTTTTCCAGGTAAAAAGAAACATGGTGATTTTGTACTGTATGATCTGGATAGGTTTACGGTACTGTACTTCAAGTACTGAAGTGTGACATGACAGGGAATTGACTGGACTTCCACTTGGCAGTTACGGAGTGAACATATTCCAAGGAAAAACCAGTTGGAATTAATTTGAATATCTTTTTTGGGGCTCAAGATATAACTCTTAATAATATAAGTTAGAATGTTTCTAAAGCAACTTGTTGTTCATGAAAAATAATGATGTGGAGTGTTGCACAGTGTTGACATTTCTTTTGTTAACCCTTTATAAAATATCTCTAAATTACTCATCACATAATTTGTGGTTTGGTGATTGATGCTGATTATTTTCAAGGATCTAATTTAAACTTCCAAAATAAACCCCCAGGACAAACAAATGTTACAACTGTTCTTTGAAATGAAGATTTTAAAACAAAGGGTAACATCTTCTTCTTCTTCTTATAATAATAATAATAATAATAATAATGTGGATTTATAGTGCACACAAATCCACCTCAAAAGGTGCTCAAGGCGCGTTACAATGAAACCATAACATTACAAAAATATACAACCATAAATAAACATACTCTTTACCAATGGCCATCAATGAAAATAGATCACAGCGATCACAAACCAGTACTACGAAAAAACTTCATTAAACAGATAACTTTTTAAAGCTGTTTTAAAATGAACCAAGGATGGTGAAGCTCTGACTTGAGGTGGTAGGGAATTCCAGAGACGGGGCGCTGCGATTGAAAAAGCCCTGGCCCCCCAAGAAGGTTTAGAGGGGGGTTCACAAAGGAGCGCTTTATTGCTGGAACTTAGAGTGCGGGATGGATTGTATGATTGGAGGAGAGAAGCGATGTAACCAGGTGCAAGATTGTTCAGCGACTTAAAAACAAAAAGGAGAATTTTGTACATAATTCTGTACCCAACTGGCAGCCAGTGCAACTCCCTCAGAACAGGTGTAATATGGGTTGTTTTTCTATTCAAAGTGACCAAACGTGCTGCAGTGTTTTGAATGCGCTGTAGATGTGCAATTTGATCTTGAGGAAGTCCAAACAAGAGAGAGTTGCACATGTCAAGCCTGGAGGTTACAAAACTCTGTACAATTTGTTCAGTGGCTCGGTGATTTATATACTTGCTTATTCTACCAATGTTTCTAATATGAAATGAAGCAGAACGTACCATACTAGAATATGAACATTAAGAGACATTGATGAATCAAAAATACAGCCTAGATTACGAACATGTGATACAGGGGTAATATTAGAATCACCGATGGTAATGCGTGGAACCTTTACTTTTGACAGTTGTTGTTTAGAACCTATAAGTATAAATTCAGTCTTTTCATCGTTCAGTTTCAAAAAGTTCTCACACATCCATTTACGAATTTCACTAATGCAAGACTGGATGGTGATAATGGTTCAATCGGCACAGTCTTGAGTTGGTGCAAAAGACATATACAACTGTGTATCATCAGCATACACGTGAAACTGTAGTTATATTTTTAATTATCATATGAACAAGATACAAGGTATAAACAGTAAACCATTGAGGTCCAAGGACGGACCCCTTCTTCTTCTTCTTAAAAAAAAAGGCACGTGTCAAGAGGCTAAAAAGGCTAAGTATGCCCAAAAATAAAAGTGACAGGGTCCTTATGGATAGAAACAACCTTCATTACATTGAAGGGAAGACTATTCCAATCCTTTACAGTTTGAGGCAGAAAACTAAATTTATAAGTTTGAACGAATATGCCATAAATGGCATGTCCCTCCCATGACATTACAAGCTTTGCTTATTGAGCTCATATTTATTAATGATTAAGCAAAAATCAGAAATCTGCCCTGTAAAATGGTCAATTTATAATTTTTTTTTTTTTGGGGGGGGGGGGGGTTCGGTTTTGAAGATAAGAGAAACTAATGCAGTAATGATTGGTGTGTTTGTAGGTATTCATGTGTTAGTGATACTTTGCTCATTAATACAATATCTCACGATAGAAGTGTGACAGTTTTCAAATTTGGTAAGTTGGTTCATTGATGCCCCATATGAAGATGAAGAATCCTGTTGTTTTTGGTGTAGGTCAAATGTCATATGGGGTCACCATGGGTCAAACTGGAAATCTTTTTAACACAAAATCTCAAAATACGAAGTCTAGATAAATTTTGTATTTGGTACAGTATGTGGATGCATTATGGTGAGAAGATGGTTCTTATCATTTTTAGTGGAGGTCAAAGGTGATACTTTGAGGACACTTTGAGGAGTTATATCTGAGGACACCAAGGGTTAGATCTCAGTTCTTGTCTTATGGCGAGGAAGACACTTAATTATACACCATTCATGAAATAGTTAGATGTTAGACAAAGGAATCCATTCTCTTGAACCATATGCATCGCAATCTTTAAAATTTTAGGCTCTGATGCAGTGTGAATGCTAATGTACTGTACAGTCTAGGAAAAGAAATTCTTAAGGTTACCAAGTACAATGACAGAAACACTGGGAAAGTAAAGTGGAAAAGGACTGTAAGAAATCATTTTTGCGCAGCACCTAATGGTACACTCAAACATTGGATTAATTTAGAATGAAGTTAAATAATATAAACTGTATGCAATAACAGTGAGCAGTTTGGAGAGGATTGGAGGAAAGTTTGTTAGTTGTGTATCATATGCGAGGGGAAGCCATAGGATTTCAAACTTTTTGAGTTCTGAGTTTTGTCACGATGGTAAACCCATGGTAACTGAATGCTAATGAGCCTAGTGACCAATATTTGAATTCCAATATTTGAGGTCATCACCACGGAATGGGAAACATTTCTTTTTATGAAATCCAATAGCCTGTGCCAGAGGAAAAGAATCTTTAATCACCCTTTTAAAATTTGATGCAATTGGTGTTTTCAAGAAACTTTGCAACAAATGTCCTAACATTCGTTAAGGGAACTTCCAAAGCAAAATCCTTCTTAACCCAGAAACTCCCAATTCTCAGAACCTAATACTTCTAGTCACTCCCACGGTTGTCTGAATTGCTCCTTGTGCAGTCACAATCCTAAATATATTGAGTAAAGGGATATCCTGGGGAGCATGCAAGTTTGAATCTTTTAAATTTGATGTCCATCAAACAGCAGAACCAATTGAAATATTTTTCTTTGTAGTTTTTAATGACGAATGTACCATTTACAGGGCTTGTAAAATTTTTTGTTGCTTTGTTGCTCTATTGGACAAGCCATCTTCTGAGATTAGCTTTTTTGGGTTGCCCTAAATAGTTTAATTGTTACCCAAATAAAGGAAATAAAAGATCTAAAGGAAACATGCTTGTTCATTACAAATGAACATTTCTGTTACTCTTTTCAATGTCAATCATTGTGGCTTACAGTAACTATAAGAGTTCCTGAGAAGTCAATCAATGCATTTGAGATCCAAATATTAATAGTGCTCACTGGTTCAGTTTGTCAAATGTGTGTGTTGTGTGATACCTGTTCAAGTGAACATTTATACTCTACCAGTGGAAACAATCATAAAATTTGTTAGTTATGCGCGACTTTCAAACAAGGTGATCTGTCTGTTCAGTGGTTAAGACAGAGACTTAGGGTGCCTATTGGGGCATGTTCTGCTGTGCACTTTATAAAATTTTGTTGCCGAAGTTATCAGACAGGGTGCCCTGAGGCACTCTTGCACTCTTGCACCCTATTTTTCGAGCTCTGATTTAATGCAAGAATGAGTAGCATCATCACTTTTCGCATAAAAATTTTATTTTCATTATTTCCATATTTGAATTTTAAGTAGAGTGGTATAGGAGACAGGAATGAGAGCTTTAGCACAGGACTGAGCTTGCAACATTCCCATGGCCTTCATGTATTTGAATAACAAATTTACATGAAGTTGTATGATAGGAAAAAAAATTGGTTGTAAACATAAAAGAACAAAATTCTTGAATAATCTGAGCTGTTGATACCACAGCAAGTGTAATTACTCAAAGTTTACTTGAGTGGACTTACATCTTGGAGTTAACTACCATAAAATACTTGCTGTATATTAGTTACCACTCTACCAAATACTGCCTTTAATCCTTCTTTTACTCTCTTTTTCCAAAATGTTCTATAGATCAATGATACAAATATCACCAGGAGAAAGACAAGTTCTAAATCATCATCATCATCTACAGATGAGAAGGAAACATCTCGTCAAAGTGGAAAAAAGAGGAAAGACAGACAGAGTGTGAAGCTGAGTCGAGGTTTACGCAGAATGCGGCAAGAGGATGGAGCTCTCTACGATTTTGGCAAAAAGTCTTCGTCATCATCGTCAAGGAATTCCACAAAGAGCAGCAGTACCTCATCATGGCATCCTTCTGGAGTCAGTAGTACAGGATCAATCTCTTCATCATGTGACACACCCCTTGATTACTCCCATGATCTTTTCAGTATAGCTGAAACTTTGTCAGAGGATTCAGACCAAGATGAGGATATTTTGGGAAAGTCTGTCACACCAGATGCTAAAAGGAAAAAAAGTGAAAAAAAGAATAATATCAGAAATAAACTTGCTCAAAAACAGAGGAAGAAAAACTGTGGTAAATCAAAGGGGAAGGAAACCAGCACTCCTTTGTCATCATATTGCCAAGAGAATGGATTTTCCCCTGTTTTATTTGATGAATCCATTTCATTAGCGGATAACGAGTGCTCTTTTAATTTGGCCAGTACAAAAGAGCATTACATTGAAAATGACAATGTTTTTGAAGTTTTTGCAAACATCTCTAGAAACCTGAATCTTTTAAATATTGAACAAGACACAGAATCATCTTGTGGAAAAAAGTTGTTTCAAAACTCCAAAGTAAACTCTACCAAACCATCAAGGGCAAAATCAGAACTCACAAGGACAAGTCTGAGGACAAAAAAACAGACAGATGTTTTCATGAGATCTCAGTCTGAAAGGAAGCCAAAAAGCCTTAAAGCTGGAAAAGTGGATGATTTTGTGAGGACGAGTAGGCAGAGTAAAATAAATGCCATGAATAAGATTGATCAGGATGCTAATGCTAGCAGGGTAAGTGATTCAGAGATACCAGTGGAAAATAAAAGGAAAACACAACCCAAGAAAAAGAAAATAGCAAAGAAGTCTGAAAAGAAACAATCCACAACGAGCGTGGAACTTTCTCAGAAAGTTGACGTCATAGAATTGGATCCTTCAGGCAGTTGTAACAAACTGGAAAAGTCAATTAAGCTTGGCAAGGTTGAGGATGCAGTGAAGATATCACCATGTTCTGTTTTATTAACTAAAATTCCTTGCCTGCAAACCCCACCAAGGAACAAACAACTTAGCCGACTCACAGCCTGCAATGACAGCTTTAAGGTAAAATAAAACATTTGCATTACTAAGATATTTTCAACCACTTACCTTCTTACTTACCCTACCTTCCCAATAAGGACTATTGAACTGACCATCTATCTACTGGGGAATAATTACTGGTGATGAAATTCTGAACTGACGGTGCTGTTCCAAAACAAAAGTCACAACAAGCACAGCTGACTGTTATGCAGAATAATTCAGATCTTTCTGCTAGCAATGAAACACGGGCACGATAGCTACCTGTGGGATTTGGTATGACACCAGCAGTTAGGAATTGATCGTCAGTAGTCATTCCTCAGTAGATGGACTGTCCATTAGTAGTAATCAAGAGTCAGATAGGCTTACATGTTATACAAAACAAGGTTGGTTTTGGATAATTTTATCAATGTTTGGGTGTACATATTTTTGCAGTGAATAAAAGGGTCCTTTTCCTAGTTTAGTATTTGCTAATTCAATACTGTAGTTTGTTAAATGGGGCTTAACCATGCTCTAACAGGATGTATTATATAGTGTCAGCAAGATAGAAAGAAAAAAAAAAATTGATTGTGTGGTGAAAATCAACTGGAAAATACTCAGATTGGGTAAAATTCTCCTAAAACGTCTATAGTACAAAAGTTAATGTCAAAAAATACCATGTTGGTTAAGTAGGTAGGGAAAGTTCAAACACAGTTCAAGTTCTCCCCTTAAGTTATGACACAGGAGAATCATGGGCATAATCTGGAACCTCTCAGCCCTCATGGGCAACTAACATTATTGGTGTATATGTATATATGTATATACATTATAGTGCTATTCCAAATGTGAAGTAGTTGTTTTATGAATAATGCCAAGAAAAAGACCACTGTGTTGAAGGCTCTTTTATGATGCTGCCATTCAGGACATCCATTCATAAGGACTTGAAGCTGTATTGTCAACAGGAATTACTAAAACAATAGTTAAAGCCGCTCACTGAGTTGGTTCATGAAATTCAGCAAATTTTTCCAACCCATGTAAGTTTGTTTCACATACCAATGACAAATGGTCAAACTTAGATAATCCCCTTATACTACATACAAATAATTGTTTTATGAGTGAGTACTTAGTGGTTCAATTCGGTTTTAAAAAATTCGTGACCAGACAATTTTTCAAAGTATGCAAAAAACTGTTACAATTTAGGACATCACAAAATTCAAAATTTTAACTTATTCTGTGGTAATTGGATATGAAACTTGACTCATTATGCTAACTATAAGCATTGTCATATGTAATAGTCTCCCTTTAACCCTCTCATTAAGATATATCAACTCAATGAGCCCCTTTGATGTTTCTTTTCACTTGAAAGACCTTCTATGGTTTATCATCAGTTCAGAAAGGAAAATTGAAGTGAAGGAACACAAAGGTTAATTTTCTCTTGCAATATGAAAGACTTCTCTCTCAGTATGAAGCAGACCCATGTTTAACTTAACCCACAGTAATTTTCACCCACACTACAAAATTCCATTTTATCATATTTAGATGAAGATGACATATGTCCATGTACTAAAATTCATTATTGCATTATTGCTTTTCCAGGATTCTCTGACCCCAACCAGGGATAGACAGAGTGGTCTCGTGATTACTGCTGAGAGTAAAGTTCTTGGTCAGTGTGGCCAGAAAGAGCCAGTGTCATTCACTGATGCTCTGACCTCTGCAGAGCTGAAGAAATGTGTGAAGGTCGGGGAAGGGGCATATGGTGAGGTATTCCGAACTCTGAATACAAATAAAGAAGCAGTTGCATTGAAGGTATGTTTGTCCTATTCTTGAAAATCTGTGACCAGTGTAAATGAGCAAGGTTGTGTTGTCTGTTGCCAAGAAAATAAGAAATGTTCCTGTCAAAATAAATTGATGTCTTGCTCTTTGAGTTTCTTCAAAGTGGACTAGGATAAATATTTTAAGTTTCCACCCATTCTCCTACTAAGGAAACCTTTGAAGGAAGTTATTTCGGCTGTGTTGATTGACTGAATTGTGATCTCGTGGAAGTTATTTTCG
This sequence comes from Holothuria scabra, assembly GCA_037179385.1. Taxonomy (NCBI): domain Eukaryota; kingdom Metazoa; phylum Echinodermata; class Holothuroidea; order Aspidochirotida; family Holothuriidae; genus Holothuria; species Holothuria scabra. The sequence goes on along the minus strand of CM074194.1, from coordinate 17,566,550 downwards.
TTTTTACCACACTAAATTTTTCTCAATTCATGTCTTACTCTTAACTCTTAAGAGTTTGGTTCCTTTGGTTTTAGCCTTTGAAAGTAATTTGAATTTGCCAGGTTTTTGCAGTGATGTATCATTCACTGTTTCACATTATCTTCACATTCTCCCTAGAAACACAAGTGGGGTTCATAATGTACTTTCACTAATATGCAGACTGAATCTTCATCTTAAAAGAATAGTCCAGAAAAGTTTTAATTTTGATATGTTGATAATTATGTTTATAATTTACAATTAATTTTTGCAAGTAATTTCTGATATATTGATTAATTAAAGTGCATCACAAGCAATAGAATTTCAAAAACTTTAGTTGGATCATCTAACTGATGATAACATATGCTTGATTAGACAGTTTTGTGAAGACAAGCAGAAAATGCAAACTCAATGCCCTTTGGAGAGAATGCATCATGATGGAATATGTTCCTCCTAAACATAACAAGCATAAAGTGTTCTGCACTATTCTTTTAAGTCTTTATACCCAAATGGGATATTTTTTGCTTTTAATACTTTGTCAATATATTTGCTCCCCCAAAATCCCAAACCTCAAACCAGTAGCCTCTTAATGGAGTGTGCAAAGCGGTCCTACTCTCCATGGTTGTGGTGTATTAACGATCCTTAGTGCAAGAAGTCATATTTCAATTTCCTGATTTCCCCAGACCAGAAGGGTTAGAAATGAAGTGTTAAACTGCAATAAACCAAACCAACCCCCCCCCCAAAAAAAATCCATGTCAAATATGTAGACATTGCAAGTTTTAAGTTTAGCAATTATCGGGTATTTGGGTTGTAGATGTCACGTTTCATTCCTGGCAGATTAGTAAATTTTATATATGTTCTATTTTCAGATCATACCAGTTGAGGGGGATTTCCCTGTCAATGATGAACCACAGAAGACATTTGAAGAAATTCTTCCAGAGATTGTTATATCAAGGTATGTGACAACCTTGTGACATGACAGCCTGTCAGTGTAAGGGGAGAGTCATTTGTCTTACCTGCCAGTATGGGCAGGTGGAGAAACAAAATACATAAGTGACTGGGCCATGACCACCCGTTAGATAAATGACTCTGCCCTAAGCCTTAGGTAAACTGCAGTCAGTATTAGTGATGCTCATGCAGGGATTAGCCATGGTGGTGAGCTCTTGCAACTGCCGATCACCACTAGAGAAAAGTGTACATATCACCATTCACCACTTGTGCACCTGTGAGGCCACTCAGACCAGCACTCTAGTCCAACCTAAAAGAAAATGATACTGCAAATCTTTGATTTTACTACAGATGTTACAGTGACTTTTCTTGAAGCAGCTCATTGATTGATTCCTTGCCGTAGGCAGGCAAGGAATCTATGGGATGGTGACGTCGTGTGTGTGTATGTGTGTGTGTTTGTGACACTTGCTTGTAAACACGATACTGTATCTTAAGATAGGAACGTCCGACACTTTTTGTATGTGGTATATAGATTTATCATGTTGAGAGCAAGAACCCTATTGTTTTTGGCAGAGGTCAAAGGTCATTTGAGGTCACCAGCAGTAAAATTGCGACAACTTCGAAAATAGCTTGTAAACATGATATCTTCAGATAGGAGTGACCGACACTTTTCATACATGGTATATGGATTTGCCATGTTGAGAGGAAGAACCCTATTGTTTTTGGTAGAGGTCAAAGGTCATTTGAGGTCATAAGCGGTAAAATTGCGAAAACGCTGAAAATGGCTTGTAAACACGATATCTTCAGATAGGATTGCCAGACAATTTTCATACTTGGTATATAGATTTGTCATGTTGAGAGGAAGAAGCCTATTGTTTTTGGTAGAGGTCAAAGGTCATTTGAGGTCACCAGCGGAAAAATTGCGAAAACTTTGAAAATGGCTTGTTAACACAATATCTTCAGATAGGAGTGACCAACACTCTTTATATTTGGTAGATAGTTTTGTCATGTTGAGAGGAAGAAGCCCATTGTTTTTGGCAGAGGTCAAAGGTCATTTGAGGTCACCAGCAGTAAAATTGCGACAACTTCGAAAATAGCTTGTAAACATGATATCTTCAGATAGGAGTGACCGACACTTTTCATACATGGTATATGGATTTGCCATGTTAAGAGGAAGAACCCTATTGTTTTTGGTAGAGGTCAAAGGTCATTTGAGGTCATAAGCGGTAAAATTGCGAAAACGCTGAAAATGGCTTGTAAACACGATATCTTCAGATAGGATTGCCAGACAATTTTCATACTTGGTATATAGATTTGTCATGTTGAGAGAAAGAAGCCTATTGTTTTTGGTAGAGGTCAAAGGTCATTTGAGGTCACCAGCGGAAAAATTGCGAAAACTTTGAAAATGGCTTGTTAACACGATATCTTCAGATAGGAGTGACCAACACTCTTTATATTTGGTAGATAGTTTTGTCATGTTGAGAGGAAGAAGCCCATTGTTTTTGGTTGAGGTCAAAGGTCATTTGAGGTCACCAGCAGTAAAATTGCGACAACTTCGAAAATAGCTTGTAAACATGATATCTTCAGATAGGAGTGACCGACACTTTTCATACATGGTATATGGATTTGCCATGTTGAGAGGAAGAACCCTATTGTTTTTGGTAGAGGTCAAAGGTCATTTGAGGTCATAAGCGGTAAAATTGCGAAAACGCTGAAAATGGCTTGTAAACACGATATCTTCAGATAGGATTGCCAGACAATTTTCATACTTGGTATATAGATTTGTCATGTTGAGAGGAAGAAGCCTATTGTTTTTGGTAGAGGTCAAAGGTCATTTGAGGTCACCAGCGGAAAAATTGCGAAAACTTTGAAAATGGCTTGTTAACACGATATCTTCAGATAGGAGTGACCAACACTCTTTATATTTGGTAGATAGTTTTGTCATGTTGAGAGGAAGAAGCCCATTGTTTTTGGTTGAGGTCAAAGGTCATTTGAGGTCACCAGCGGTAAAATTGCGAAAACTTCCAAAATGGCTTGTAAACACAATATCTTCAGGTAGGAGTGACCGATACTCTTTATACTTGGTATATAGATTTGTCATGTTGAGAGGAAGAAGCCTTTTGTTTTTGGTAGAGGTCAAAGGTCATTTGAGGTCACCAGCGGAAAAATTGCGAAAACTTTGAAAATGGCTTGTTAACACGATATCTTCAGATAGGAGTGACCAACACTCTTTATATTTGGTAGATAGTTTTGTCATGTTGAGAGGAAGAAGCCCATTGTTTTTGGTTGAGGTCAAAGGTCATTTGAGGTCACCAGCGGTAAAATTGCGAAAACTTCCAAAATGGCTTGTAAACACGATATCTTCAGGTAGGAGTGACCGATACTCTTTATATTTGGTAGATAGATTTGTCATTTTGAGAGAAAGAAGCCTTTTGTTTTTGGTGGAGGTCAAAGGTCATTTGAGGTCACCAGCTGTAAAATTGCAAAAATTCTGTGCCTAAAATGTAAAGAAAAATTTATCAAACACTGTCAATTTGAAAGCAGGTAAGGTATTTGATGGCAAGGAATCACTAAGCCTTTTGGCTTTCTGGTTTTTATCCTTTTCATATGTGAAATTGGTGCAATAGTAAAGTATGCTTCATTGGACCATTTTTGTAAAGTTATGCTCATGCATGGACATTGCCTGGTGAGGGTAAAAGCCAGGTCACTCTACAGTCATATTGGATCGGATTTCGCTCTGATTTTTGTGAGTTTTAATTAATATCTCCTCCAGCTTTGGTCGCAAAGAAACAAAAATTTGCCAACCTGTGTAGATATATGAAATGTATCTTAGGACTACGAACTTCTATTAGTTATACCAATTATTCTGTGACGTCATGTCTGCAGACAGTTTTTATAGGATACGTATAGTTGGATTAAAGCTATTTGTCAATGTGATGTCATGAAATAAATAGTTTACATTTCATTTCCGTGGTCCTCTCATACCCATCATATATTTACAAAATATGGCAAATTTTTGGTTTTTTTACAACAGTTCAGACAATAGATGGAGGAGATTTTAACTTGAACTCACAAAAACCAAATAGTTATCAAATCCGATATAGCAGTAGTGTGACCTGGGCTTAAGGGAGCATATTCCCACTCCCAGCCCCCAATCCCCCTATGGACAGGGGCTTGTACAGTATGCCCACAGTCTTTCCCACCTAAAAGGAAGGACCTCCACTGTATTTGAAGTTTGTTTGAGACTGTGACTTTTAACTTGAGCTGTATGTTAACTTGACCTTTTTTTCTACTTGACACTGCACAACACATTTGTGGTGGTGCTTCATTTAAAAGTCATCTAATTAAGTAAACCAGTCCCACTTTTTAAGGGTTGAAAACAAAATTGTAATATGCCATCAAACCTTTTTTAGGTTTTTCAAGTTTCGTTGTTAGTCAAGTTACAGTTACCTTGTTTTAATGCTTTACAGAGAACTCAGTTCCCTTCAGACAAACAAAGTGAACCAGACAAGAAATTTCATCCAGGTCAACAGAGTAGTATGCGTTAAAGGATGTTACCCAGATGCTCTTTTACATCAGTGGGATGCATACAATGAGAGGAAAGGCTCAGAAAATGAGAGACCAGGTAGGAAAATTTATACATCATAAATGTATAGGTAGAAAGTAAAGACGTGAGCTTAAATTTTGAGGCATCCAAGTGTGATTGCAGCCCATCATTCACCTCAGAACATCATGAGGAATGCGATGTTTTGCACAACTAAAAGAGGAATGTTTGCTTACATAAATCTATTGAAGTTAAATAAACCAGTGCACCCACCACCCTCTTCAGTTTTCTGTGGAGTGATATTTGTATCACACCTAGAAATTTTACAATTCAAGACCTGAAAGACATGGAACCAGTGTTGTTGCTTATGTGCAGGATTCACATGCACATAATGGTCAGTAGAAGAGAATATCTGTGAAATTCCTGACTGCTTCTCTTCTCTAGATAGACAAATCGGATTAGTCAGGTGATGGTCTGATTAAGTGGGCCGTAACTGGGGTCTGTCAGCTTTAATCTTTGCAATTCTTTGCTTAAATGTAACATGGATGATTGTACACTGAAATACCTCTTGATTCCCTCAATTTCACTGAATATGAGGGATTCCTTGCATTCAGATAGCATACAGATTGTAATAAAGTTGGTGTTCATGTCATATTTAACAAGTATTTAACCCTTGGATATTTGTGTTTCTAAATAGATATGTTTGATGAGGACCAACTCTTCATTCTTTTTGAATTTGCTGATGGAGGAAAAGACCTAGAGGAGCTTGAGGTAAATGCATGTTAATCTTTCAGAGAAGTATAGGATTTAAGGTACATTTTGGTGGTTTTGACACTCGGGTCTAGTAAGAAAGGCAAAAATTTGCCACCAAACCGTGTTGTAATGCCCTTTTCCTAGCTCAGTATATCTCATTTTAAAGTTTTTGTTATTATAAATACCTTCTCTTTTAAAAATCTTGTTGTTCAAGATAGATGTTTGCAGTGATGCTGAGGAAGTAAAGCCAATTACTTGCATCATGTTCTAAATTTAAGCTACTGTGTATGACAGACATAACTGTTTTATAATACACTGTAAGAAAGTAAATCATTTGGCAGCAGTGAGATGAAAGTAACAATATTTAACAGTTAACTATTTAAAATTGAAGTATGTGATAGTTGTTTAGATAACCAACATGCTTCTTCAGTTTTTTCCTACAAATTGAAGGGGACTGGAAAACTGTTGAGTGTATTATTCCATGTCAAGACAGGTTAAGCTAAAACCCTTGAAGGTCAAATCTGTGACTCAGGTCATCTAAATGTATACCAATATGATGTACAATACAATAGACCTAAGCTGAAACTGTATCATTCATTTTATGTAGTAACCTATAGTCGAATCTGGACAGTCAAGTGATGGTCTGATTTTAGTCAGACGCAACTGGGGTCAATTACCTTTGGTGTTTCAATTTCTTTGCATACCTGTACCATGGATGGTTGTATACGAAATTGTGTCTTTTTTCCCTCAATATCACCAAATATGAGGGTTTGAAATTCATGAAGACAATAAATGAAAAAAAATAAAGGCTAATGGACCCCACTAATGGCCGCCTACAGTCACTAAACACAAGCGCTGATCAGATTGGTCTATATATTATGCTAAAATGATTTATTTATACATGTGTGGCAGACAGAGTTCTAGAGATGAAATAAGATAGATACTTTGTGAGTCTTAATGCTCTTGTGCCTATTGGAGCACCTTAGGTGCAGCCAGAAGAGTGCAAAGCTGTATGTCTTTAAGTTGTCACACAGAGTTCAAAAATGTGAGTTGCTAATTCCACCACAACAACAAGAAAGGTCACTGCCCTCTGTCACATGGTCAAGAGCCTACCAATCTTCTTTTGGTGCAAGTTATTGCCACTGCACGGCCAGCCCTTGAAGTTCCTAAAATTCCCCACATTGAAGGCAAGTACTACATGGTTAAGGAAATTGTTGGTTGTTGTTTTGAAAAACTGGGCGTTAATTTCCCTGTCAAGAGACCTCTGTTTATACTCTTAGGTTGACTTTCCCCACATTTCTGAGGTTCTAGATAATCAGCCTCTAGGTTGTTCTTATCTTAGAGCTGGTATTACTAAGCTTGTCGTCAGAAATGAGTTACACAGCATGAGACATTCAAGATAATATTTCACTCCTCATCACCTCCAGTATAAGCAATGGAGTAGGGAAAACAATTCAATGAGCCACAACTGGAAAAAAGCCCTAGCCAGCTTGAATTAAACCAGTTGATCAGAAATTTGGCCATAAAACTCCTTCTAACTAACTCTTGTTCACATACAGCAACTTTCCTACAAGTCCATGTAGCAGGGATGTAGCTACAGTGAGTGAGGATCCCAGTACTCCATATTCGCCACCCAGCACTCCAGCCAAATAACCTCTCCCCATTCACCAAAAATCTTCCTAATAAGCCCCAGATTCACTTGGTAAAGTAAAATGAGGTAAAAAATGAAAAATTAATGAGCCAAAGGCTGAAAAATGAGGTAGATGCCATGGGATGGGATAAGGTGCTTTTCCCAGATCAGACAATTACCTGGCACTCAAATTTGGCTAGCTACACCCCTTCTATCTGTATTAACTCCTTTTAGCACAGGGATGGCACCCAGTGAAAAAAATACTGTCACATAGTTCTCAAGTGCCATGCCTGAAATAACTGCCCTTCTACACTAATCTAACTCAGGGTGACTGCATTTTTGGGAGATACTTCATGTAAGACTACCTCAAACTGAGGTGAATAGACCATTGATGAGAGATGAATAGACTGAATAGCCTGATGTGAATAGGATTAGTGGGTGTCTATTCACTTCAGTTTGAGGCTGGCTTACATGAAGTATATACTGCATTTTCCCCTGCAGGATGTCCCAGAATGTACATCAAATATGGATGATCAACTTTCATTTCTTTAATTTCTGTCTAATTTTTTTTAAAGTTTTCCAGAATTGAAGAAGCCGTAAGCATCCTTCAGCAAGTGACAGGTGCCCTTGCTTCAGCAGAACGTCAGTACTCTTTCGAACATCGAGACCTGCATTGGGGAAACATCCTCATCAGAACTACAAACAGGGCCAAGTCAACATTCAGTATTGAGGGAGAGTTATTTGAAATTCCTTCTCATGGGGTGGAGGCTAGTATTATTGATTTCACCCTCTCAAGGTTACAGAAAGGTAAGTCAGTTCTACCTTGTATTAAACAGAAGGGTTTAAAGGCCCAATTTTCTTACCCCAAACAGTACCAATTCTCCTAACTTTCTTACTTAAGCCCCTCCCACAATTGACTAAAATTCATCTTCATCCAGAAATAATCTCAGTTTATTGCTCCAGGGTGAGTATAGAAAAGCTCAATGTGTATAACCAAAACACTCTCAGTACAGTTCATGCTGTGTAGTATAAACTTTGGTACTCTGCATTGTTTGAATTATAATGTCAATCAAAGAGCTGAGCCAGTTGAGAAGTTAGGTGCTTTCCTACCAAAATTGTAGTTTGGGTTGAGAGGATTGGCACTTTAAGGTCAAACCAAGTTTAATATGTTTAAGGGTGTTCTCAGTCTTATCATTGCTGTGAAATTTTTAATGAAATCTGATGTGTGGTTCTCAAGGTGTGAATAGGTAAAGTTCACACATTTTCAACAAAAAGTGAGGTTAAAGCAAGCACATATGACACTATATCCTCACATTTATGGGCAGTCTTTTGTTTTTCTTAAAATGTTGCAACCATTGTTCTCCTGAAGAACCCCATATTATCAGGTGTGTTTGCATCAGTGGCATAAGAACAACTTTTCAAACTTTGCATTTCCCACAGGTAGGTCCTGTCCCTATTTACTGTAAGGTCAACACAACAGACTGAAAAACAAAAGGAAACAAAGCATTCCTTGGCAATGTGAATGGGTAGTGATATTAATCTCTGCTGCCCTCAAAATCACTTTGGAACATAAATCTAGTAACTTAATTTGCTGATATCTCAGAAATGCATGTCCGAGTTTCATGGAAGTTTCACCAGATTTTTCTTTCACATGTGAAAAGTAAATTTCTGCTTAAACCTCCCCTTTGAAGGGGAATAATAAGTTTTAAATGGACCAACACTGCATGAGAAGCAAATAGCTTTTATCATTATCATTCCTCATGAGAGGAATAACAAAGTGTACGGATTAGTTTTTAGTTTTATGACTGCTACAGCCTTTCTTCCAGTTGTTGGTCACTGTTGGACACTTTAGGGTGTGGAACATGTTCAGAACCCAGTTTCAATATTGAATTTTTTTTTTTTTTCAGTTTTCTAGTCTAACCGCTCCTCCCACACCTTCCGTTCACATATATATTTCCCTTATTTCCTGCAATTCCCAAGTCAAAGACTTCTTTGCACAGAGGGCTTTCCTGTGTTCTAATACAATTGCATCATTCTCTCTTTGCTGTCTTGATGGTTCTACTCAATCAAAATTCCTACCGGGTTTTGTTTAAGAAATTAAATTCTTCTAGAGATACTTTTGTCCAGGTTTTCCTGGTGGATTATTTCTTGATTGAATAACTTTTCGCAAGGACTCTAGCAGAGTAAATCTTGCTATTCTTTAAAATTGGAGGCAACTATCATCACCCATAGGCCCTCTAAACCAGATAAATTTAGGGCAGTTTAAAGTTGAAAGCTTCTTTAAATGCATTGTCTTTGTCTTTTTTTTGTTGGACAGATGGATGCACAGTCTTTTGTGATGTATCAGATGATCCAACTCTTTTCATTGGAAAGGGAGACTACCAGTTTGACATCTATCGTAAGATGAAGCGAGAAAACAAGTAAGTTGATACTGTTTCCTGATTAGGATAATTCTCTCTCCATGAATATGAATGTCTTATCTAATGAATGGAGTTAGTTAGAGTTTTACCACCCAGTGTCCAACCTATAGATTCAAGTCAAGTCGGCCACGGCCTTTTTTCCAGTTGTAGCTCACTGGCTTTTTTTCTACTCCATTGCTTATGTGGAGCATCATGCACAATGGCAGTAGGTTCCATTTTTGATTCCTTGCCGAAGGTGGGCAAGGAATCTATGCGATGGTGATGTCGTGTATGTGTGTGTGTATGTGATGCTTTGGATTGTAAACATGATATCTCAAGAAGGGTAAGGGTGACGAAGCTCGTATTTGGTGTGTAGGTTGGTCATATTGAGTAGATGATCCCTATTGTTTTTGGTGGAGATCAAAGGTCATTTGGGATCACGAGAGGTCAAAAGGTCAAAACCTTGTAAACACGATATCTCAAGAACGGTACATGTGACCGTGCTCATATTTAGTGTGTGGATTGGTCATATTTAGTAGATGATCCCTATTGATTTCCCAAAGGTCAAAGTTCATTTGGAGTCAGCATGTTCAAAGCCTGACAAGCTTTCCTGCACAGTCTTTCAAGAAAGGTGACTTGTAGGGTCCTGTAACTTGTCATGTAGATGGCACATAGTGAATATATGGTCCCAGAAGTTTTTGGTGGAGGTCAAATGTCATTTGGGTTCACGATGGGCCAGAGGATCTCAATGTAGGAAGATTGGATGCCTTGCATGTGTACTTTATAGGCACATTATGGAGCCCTGTTAATTGAAAAACATTGCAAAGCAATGTCAATGTGAAAAAAGGCCTTACATTTCAGCAGCAAGGAATCACGAAGCCTTTTGGCTTTCTGGTTAGAGTCTCTGGTATGACTCGACCTGGAAATCGAACCCAGGCCTTCTGTGTGAGAGGCTGATGCTCTACCATTAGACCAAACATGCGGTGTTATCTAATAAATGTAGGGAACAAATCATTAGTGTACAGTCACATATGAAACCAGATGAATGATATGACACCTTGCATTAGTTGTATATCTGTCAATTTTACACTTATTGGGGTATGAAAGGGATTTGCCAGAGACAAAATTCATTGACTTCTCTTAAAATATACAGAAAAATTGTCTCTTTCATGGGGTGAAAACTGCATCTTTATTGCATGTAGCATTCAGAAGATACTAATTTTCAAAGGAATGTAATTTTTCTTTGGATAAATTGCATTGCATTATGAGAAATTTGTGATGTCATTGTGGCACATTAATATCACATTACATTCAATTAATTGATGATTTTGACACTGCTGTAAGGGAATATTTGCAACTCTTTTTGCTGTACCCTAGGTATGGTGTGCTGTTATACTTCTTCTACAGGAAAAAGATATTCAAAGTCCAACAGTATCAGATTTAAAGGACAAACAGGACATTTCATTATATAGAAAAAAGGAGAATCTGAGGCAACGTACACATTTAATGTAACACTGGTACCGTGTTGTGAGGTGGAGGTAATTTTATAGGTCTCGTGAAAATGACAAAGTTAGTCATTGGATGAGAAACGTATTGAAAACATAGAAAATAGCCACAAATCCCATGAGAAATTGTAAAAAGTTGACTAGTTCACAGAGTAGTGTCTGATTTCAGTTTATTGGTATCAATGTTAGTTCCATTTTCAAATCAAATTTTTGTTTAAATCCTTTCTCTAAACTTTGTGCTTAATTTGCTTTCTTCTACAGAAATGACTGGGAGGCATTTAACCCTCACAGTAATGTTTTATGGTTACACTACATCCTGGAAAAACTTTTGAAGAACAAGACATATACAGTTGATCCCAGCAAAGAGATTTTGAGGGAGCTTAAATCTTTTGGGAGACATTTGTTAGGGTACTCATCGGCGGAAGAAGTCTTACGAGAGAGTGATCTTTTAAATCTTCTGGAGGTGAAATAATTACAGAAGGTGCTGGTTTTTAAATGTTGTAAAGTGTACAGAAAATAGCCTCTATGGCAATAGTTCAATTGAAAAATAAATCAGGCAAAATTTAGCTGCACTGGTTTGCTATTGCATTTAATTGTATATTTTTTTCAAATATCTTCAAATTTTAAATTATGTAGAGATAGAATCCTCCAAAATAATGTTTTTGTAAAGCCTGATGGATTTGACAGACTTAGTAAACTTTTCAAACAGTGTAGAGACTTTTTTAAATGAAGCCATACTACTCCATGGAGGCCATGTTGTAGCACATGTAACTGTGTTGTAGACACACTTGTTAAATGAAGGTGAACAAACCACATATTTCACAAACTGTGCAGTGCATTCAGCTCAAAGCCATTTGTACTTGTCATGAGTGTCCTTGGGCCTGGGAGGTTATCACTGTTATTGCAAGCTTCTGTTGGTAGCTATTATGGTATAGAGGTTTTCACATGACGTCATAATACTCTCCTGCGGCCATGTTGGAGTACAAGTAACTACGTAGTAAACCATACGGGACGCGCTTGCTCGTTTAATTTGTATACATCGTGCATGTCACAGTGCACACTGTGCAGTGCATTCGGCACGAAACCATGTGTATTTGGCATGAATGTCCTCCAGCATGGCGGTTCCGTGACGTAATTGCAAAGCCTCTATATTGAACCAATTATAAAGTCAGTCTTGAACTGATATTTTTCTTCAATTATGTACAATTTGTATTATAAAATGGTAAGCCATAATGTTCTGAATTTAATGTAAAAAAGCTCTGTAGATACACAAGAAATGTGTTTGTGATAATAATTTCCCAATACTCTCAAAGACCGAAATATTTTTTAAAAAAGCTGAGATTCTAACGAATTGTAGGGATTCTTTTATACTAAATGCCACCAAAACTTTATGGATGCCTTATGAAATTGCACCATCTATAACAGTATTATTGAAGACTATTATTGTTGAAACAAATTGTGTATTTTTAGTTGGACTGTTGTTACTCATGCAGGTTCATGTCTATGCTCCAGTCTAGCCTAGGCCTTAACCCAATTATGTTTCACTAAATGTCAATTGTTTGGAATTTGGATAATGCATTGAATCATTATTTTAAGTGTCTCACAGCACACCTTTTCACAGGAAGTCCCTTCCCCTCTCCATCCTTCCTGGGAAATACATCAAGTAAGGCTACCTCGAACTGAGGTGAGTTCACGACTGGCGGGAGATGAATAGTCACAATGTGAGTAACAGGCAGCCCTTGAATTTGAGGTGTATGAGTGTAATCACACATCACCACCACTCACCCCATTTAACTGCTAGAAGCGTGAGTTTTTGCGCCTCTAGATAAAGAATGGGAACTTCGGGAAATGTGTCAAAGTTTAGTAGAAACAGCACAATTATTGCTCTACTTATTTTCTTGTGAAGGGTGATTTGTAGCACACCTGGAGCATGTGAAACTAAAGGTCTTTATAACAGGAACAAAAGAGGTCTCTTCTTTTGTGTTTGAGCTTGGCTAACATGAAGTATATACTTCCCCCCCCCCCCCACCCCACCCCCCTCTGCTAAAAATTGACCTTGTTGCACCTTTTTCAAAAAAAATCGTCCTAAAAACTCTGCAGCCTTTTCAAATCATTTCTAACTCGGTTTTTGATTTGATTGTTTAGTGTAGTCATTTGTACTCCATTGAAATGTACCTACTTGAGCTTTAGTTTGGCTGTGTCCACTGTTGCAAATGATATCATTCCTGAAGACATAGAGTACACTAGCTGTATTGATTTTGGTTGTACCAGCTCAATGAGCCTTGAATGGAAGTCCTTGGTGTGGGTATTTTTACCTGTAAAGCATAAATGTCTTTTAATAGAACGTTGCTCTCTCAAGAGGGTACCCCTGACAACTTATTTTGCTCAAGTTTGCTATGTACAGTTGGTGCATGAGTTCAGTGTTTTTTTTTTTTTATAGAAGAGGTTTTGTTGAGAATGCTCAGAATTCTGTGATGTGCTACCACCAAGCCACCTTCAGAATCATGAAATGTGTGGAAACAGTTGTGTGGTGAATGTGGAAAAGTACGGCACAATCTTCCTTAACGAGAACATTGCGTATAAAAATTTTTCACATCAGAAAAGTGAGTGCCTAGACAAATTTTAACTCCTAGTGGATTAAAGCGTACAGGCTTGAGTTTGCAAATGTAGAATGAGTCATCCCATCCAAGAAACCTAAATGCTGAGGTCTTAAATTGTTTGGGTTCTCAAGATATTTTTATATTCCAGGGGAGTGGTTTCCAGACTCTGATGGTATCAGGGAAGGACCTGAATTTGTTGTAGCAGTCCTCGTTAACTTGCTTAATTGTGAAGTTGTTTGAATGGTGCTGCACACTCATGACCATCACAAAACTAGCTGGTTTTTAATCAGATGATTAGAAGTGTTGACAATATGAAATATTAATTTTCTAAGGTCTGTTGTTTTCGTGTTTGAGCTTAAAGATTTTGTTAAAAAAAACCCTCATATCTGCTGGTAAACCTAGAGGGAAAGGGGTGGGGACCTTGAATATGCACATTCAGTATTTTGTGGACAAGATAATACTGCCAAATTTTGGACAATTTGAATATTGCAGATATTGTACAGTATTAATGCTGTGTTTAGCTTCTATTTCAATCATGAATTTGTTTTTAAACACAATTAGAAGGACTGTTATGGAGGCCTTATTGAACATTTCTTTCATGTCATGTGAATCAGTGCTTATTGAATTCTAAGGAAAATAAAGGACATGATTCTAACCAAGTTATTTTTTGTTTTATTTTTTATGGTCTCTATTGGGGATTCTCACTAGACGGAATGTTCACTAGATGGAAAGTCTTCTTCACATATGGGTGAACATTCAATTAGCAAACCTTCAATCTAGCCAAACTCCCAGTCCAGTGAATCTTCTATTCAGTGACCATTCAATCAAGTGACCTTAGGATTATATAGCCTTCAGCCTAGTGAACCTTTGACTTGTTGGACCATGTGAATGACCTTGGTCCAAAGAGCAGCATTGCCCAGTACATTTCAATGGTCTGCAGATGGAATAGGAAGGCACAACCATTGGTTTTGGTATGGAGGTCAAATTGGTTGTTGCAGGTTGCAGATGATTTATTTGTGCCAGTTTTGTGAATCTTTTTTAATTTACTGCCCACTTAGAGACCAGTGCTCTCAAGTTGGTTGCCCACTTTGTAACCAACGTTTTTAAGCTCCTGCAATTCCTTGCAACTTCAAGAAATTCACCTCCTGGGCGATCAGTTGCTTGCAGCTGATCTTTAAAGCTGGCCAGATTGTAAGTAATGTCTGTCTTGTGATCATGGCTTGCAAGCAACAACTGTTTGGCAAGCTCCCATGACCAGCTACCAGCAAGAGCTCTCTTAACAGACAACCTTCTGAGAGGTTGCAGGGAGTACTGATAAACACCAAGTGTTGAACTGGCTTTAAAAATCTGATCCTCTCACTCCAAATAGTTCCAGTTCTACAAGAAAAACATCATTCTACCTTGCAGAATTTTCTTGTGCTCTTGTCATGGAAGTACTACCTTGGAGGTAGTACTCCCATGCTCTTGCAAGGTGTTTCATCGAGGGTAAAGTGGGAGCTTTCCTCAGAATTTTGAAGTAAAGATAAAACGGTGTATTTGGTTTGTCAAATATTTTCTGGCTGTGATATGTTGGTGTAACATATGGTCAGAGCTTCTTTCATGTGGTCAACTGTCAAACCAAGGTGCAATTTGGTGTTGCAATCGATCCACAGAAATTCTCAATCGGCACTTCTCTTTGAATGACAGCAAGTTAAAGAAATGCAGAGTACTCTAGCTCATATTTTACAGCATGTACTGTACTGAAGGCAAATTGGCATCACTGAAAGACCTTGCAGGGACAATCCTTCCCCTTTGAAAATTTTTGAAAAATTGGGTGTCCTTATAAGCAATCTGGTGCCACATATGCTATCTTTTGAAGTAAAATCTGTGTTAATAAAGTTACACTACGTATTTTTAAGAACAAAGTAAAATGGCATCTGTGAGGGGCATGGCCCAATGGTTTCCCCTTCGCACGCCACTATTGGCTCGATCACACAGGATATCCTGTGAGAAAAGCAGTCTGTTAAGTGTAGAAGGCTACAAGGTACTCATTGCCCATTTATTGTTACACTCAAGTGAGCAGAAAGCTATTTTCCCGAACTGCTTGTAAGCCTCCAAGGATTAGGCTAAGTAACAAAATCTAAGTGTGCCGACGGATCCCGTTAATTCTAATTTCTAGATTAACTTTCAGTTTATCGTTGGCCATGGATTGTTTCAGCCCCATCCATCGTTATGTACACAGAGTAAAATCGTACAGCTACTGCTAGCTTGTAGAAGAACATAACAACCTCGGGGGTCTACGGTAGTGACTTGTCAGTTTTCACATCCTTTTACTGAATTTCCAAAGTATCACCTGAATAACAGCTTCCTGTGCACTGAAATGCACTGATCATAACCCCCGTGCATATACAAGCACAAGAGAACATTCAATCTGCTACGTGGCAAGTACATTTCTGTGGAACACGAATCGGGCCGGTTCATGCGACACTGACGAAATCTGAATTAATTTGTCGCATGAAAATACGAATTATGTATGAGAAATGTCTCACAAGTTCTTGTTCTAACAAAAATTTTGAGAAATTTTTTGTGAAATTTATGTAATAGTAAGGAGATTCATCAAATTTCCCCAAAAATTTTTCCAGGGGGGGGGGCAACTTGCCCCCCCTGCCCCCCCCCCCCCTGTAGCTACGCCACTGTTGGGGTCTCTTGTATACTTACCCTGAAGCAATAAACTGAGATTGTGTCTGAATGAGGATGAGTTGAAGACAGTTGTGGGAGGGGCTTCTAAATAGGTTAAAAGAATCTGAACAGCTTGGGGGAACAGGGTCTAGGCTTTTGATGGATTTGGCATTGGAACTGCTTAATGGTTACTTTTCAGTCATCTGAAGTTTCATCCCTAAAAAGGTTACATTTTGTTTTATGTAAGTAACATTTATAACAAATCTGTGAACCTAAGTGTCATAAATTTTTGCTCATTGGATCAAACTAGGTTTGCTTACTTGTTTGTCAATTTTACTTTTCTCTTAAAAAGTTTTTCTCAGGGTATGAGGGTTGGAAAAGTTTTACTTGATTCTATACCCAAGTCATAATGACAGCAGGCATGCCTCTCCCCGCTTTACTTTGGGCCAGGTGTTGTAGAATATGCCCAGTGTTTCCGCATACTGTAAGCGGCAACTATTACGGAAAGACTTGCACAGTCGTTGAACTATATTTGAGGCTGAACTTGGACTTGTTATCTTCTATCTAATTAACTAACCTGCCAAACCCATACATAACATTAAAGGGCAAGAGCAGTCACCCCAACTTGAAGTAGCATAGTCCTGTTTCATGATTGGCAGTTCAGAGTCATGTGACAACAGTGTTTCCCTTGAAATGTGAAATTTACTGCTTGGTTTATCCTGAATATGCAATAAATGTTGAAGTCTAAAAATATGATGAAAGATAGTTTGAAGAGAAATAAGAAAATTGTGATGTTTATCTTTTGCTTGAAAAAATGTTTGGGGGGACTGCTCTTGGTTTCTAAGGGAAAAGGAGCCTCCCCCCCCCCCAGCCCCATGCTCGGTCTGAAGCAATGCACTTCCCTCCCAATTGAGGAATGGTTCCTATCAACCATGCAACAATAAATTTGTTGTACAAAGACAAAGGAATAAAAACAAATTAAGAGAGACGTACTTTGAGTGGAAATGCAACATTCCATCTACTGTTATTGAATTCTTACTTTTTAATATGACAAGCAATCACATTGAAAGAAAGAACTGTATCACATATTCCATGACAGAATTATTGCTCTGCCCTTACCCTGTGATAAATGAGTGGAACTGGCAATCTGCTGCTTACAAGCCAACCAGTATGCAACTGAATGTAGACAATCACAGCACCACCTTTTATTCCAGTGCCTATGGTTTCTTAGAGAGCCTTCTTAGGTGTAGAAATGCTGTATCTACTAATTACTACTATTATTGCTGTGATGGTAATGAGGAGATGCCATGAGGAAGTGGACTTTGAGCCAAAAGGAAAAAGTAAGTAGGACAATGGGATAGCTGAATGAGTAGGACATTGCCCTTACAATCCTCCCAAAATCATCTTTACCAAGCAAAGTTGATTAAGAATGCAGTGGGGTAGATTCACTTTAAGGTATACTCATAAAAATGATTAACTATACCAGGGAGTTGTAATATGAAACAAGACTGTTCTCTTTGGATTGAGGTTTGAACATCAAGGTTACACAATAATCTCTCTCGTGTCCATCGCAGCATTTTTACAAAACTTAAATGGATATTTCATAAAAAAAACGGATTTGTGGTCTGCGACATCCAAAGTTAATCTGAGTTTTTTCACAATTGCCATAGCATTGCCAGTGACTGGAAAACAAAAAAATTTTAGCATTTGCTCTGTAGACCAGCATCTCATGGGTACCCCAATGGATTTGTCTCATTCCTCCCCTCCCTTTATTATTCTGTCCCATTAGTCCACCAATCTCAGGGGTAGGTTAAGGATTAGAGGTTAGGGATAAGTGATACAGGTTAGGGTACATGAATAAATGAGAACCAATAAGGCAGAGGACCAATGAGACATGGGATTAATGATGCAGGGGACCAACGAGACATGGGATTATCATTTATGAGGCAAGTGACAAGAGACATTATCCCCTATCTTTCATGTGTAGAACCTCAGATCCTCAAATTTCAATTCATTCATTTCATATCACATCAGACTTGTAAATGCAAAAATGCAATTCAAGAGGAATCCTTTGCAAAAATAGGCTACCCCATGAATGAACCTCTAAAATGTTTGGTGCACAGTGTTGACTATGTAACTATAGAATTGTAATCATGCTGTAATATAAAAATATGGCAAACGGCATGTACTCACTGTCCAAAATTCACGAAAAATGGATCAAAGATGACACCTTAACCTTATTTGCTTACTTCCTCTCCTATATGTCATTGGTATAGGTACACAACTTCAAAACAGTGGAATGAACTATTTTTAACGATCCATCTGACATGACATCTTTGGATGACAATAGTCTTAAGACATTTTTGCAATTACATTGCATTCCATTTCCACCCTACCTCCACATCGCTTTTTAGTTAGCTGACATTATATATCACATTTGTATTGGTGTGTCATTAAACAAGCATCAAACTAGAACTAACTACAAGGGACAGTTGCTGAGAATTTAAATTATCCACAGGACAAGAAACAGAACAAATTCAGCATGAAGGTCATATCTAAAGGATTTAGTGCACCACCTGTAAACTGTACGAAGTTTTATTTTAATATTAGACCTCTTTTAAGTTACCCTAATTAGGAGCAACATATACACAATACTTTCATTTTGTGGTTAAATATTTCTAACTCACAGCAACTGTCTAAGTTTTATTCACAAGCATTATTTTCTACTAATTGAAATACAACATTAAAACTAAAATTTAAATTTAGGCAAGCTTTACTTAAAAAATGCCAAAATGCAACAATTGCACCATTGAAAACTTCAGCAAGAAGTCATAACTCTCCCCCTAAAAAGTAGGTAGTTTTAGAAAGATTGAGCTGTTCTCAATCACTTGATACCAAGGCTAAGGCTTTAGGATGTGACTGTTTTATTAAGCTCAGAAAATGCAAATATTCTGGGAGGTATCTCCACACCACCTATCATGGTAAAATTTCAATTTTTAATTTAATCATGTTGCACCTTCAGTGAGAAAGTTACAGTGAAAAAAGGCAAGACATTACACATGGGCTTGGGGAGTGGGAAATGCGATTGTGGTACACATGGGCTTCAGGAGTGGGACAAGTTTATTGTAGTCTTGAGTTCAACCATCACTCTACTGCTCCAGAACCAAATTTTATTCCTCTTTGCAACACTCAAGTGGATAGAGTATCAAACTTGCGGCTGGGTCATACTGAAGAAATCTAAAATGGAACTGAAACTGCAATTGCACATGGTGCTCAGGATAGGAACAGGAGTATTAAACACAAGCCAGTGAGCCACAACTTGGTTGTGGCTGGCCCGGCTTAAACCAATTGGTTAGAGACTGAGCTGTAAAAGCTTGTTCAACAATTAAAAATGTTGACAATACTGCTACACCATCCTAGCCATAAATGATAACAGAGGTGCCAACTCTCCCTGATTCTCAGGGAGGCTCCCTGAAAATTCAAGGATTTTTGTCCATTCCAACTAGCAAATATGACAAGCTCCCTGATTCAAGAAAGCTTTTCCCTCCTTAAGTTGCATGTAATTCTAAAAAAAACTCCCTGATTCTTGTATGAAACCTCCCTGATTTCTGGATATAAATGTTGGCATCTCTGTGATAAACTCATAAATTCAAAAAGATACATTTTCAAACAAAATACACCATTTCCTTATTACAAATCCATAAATTATTTCCTAAGGAGCAATTACAAAGGATAGTGACTTAGTTAGTTAGATGGACTTTCATGGCCCAGTTTCCAACCAATTGGTTCAAATTGAGTCGGCCACAGCCTTCTTTCCAGTTGTGGCTCACTGGCTTGTTTTCCCTACTCCATTGCTTATGCTGAGCACCAAGCACATTAGCAGTAGGTTCCATTTTTCAAGTCTTGGGTATGACCTGGCCTGAACTCGAACAAAGGATTGTGGAGTAGACTTTTGGTGTACATAGTTTTTGACCACAGCTGAATTTCCACTGACAAATTTAAGGCATACCAAAACTCTGTCACACAAACCTTTGTAATTTCTACTTGTCAAAAGGTATATTCTTGGTAAGCTAATAAATTATGTCCACAATGAAGGAATTGCACTGTGCAAATATGGATTCAAATAAATACCCTCAGATTCTACGATTTGAATTAAAATTCTTTGATATAGGATGTTGAGCACCTTCATTTTTTGTTGGTATGAAAAGAAAATTCCAAAAACAAGGTCCAATGTATGGAAAAAAAATCCTGAAACATTACTCATATGCTGGATTGCAGCTACAGGGACTGTGCTGGCTGTTGAACACCAGCACTTTGTTAGCATGAGTGCTACCACTCCTTTTCTAAATCTAGCAAACATTGCTCAATATGAAGTGCTTCTTGACACAAAGTAGACATTTTGCCTCCATCCTCCTACATGTAAAACATTGCAAAATATAAACTTTAAATTTAAAATGCATACTCGTTTAATCCAACTACTGTGCTGGATTGTATTTACTGGCACTGAACAACACTTTCACAGGCAATGGCACATGACATCACAAAATGTCACAACTACTAAGATGACAGACACGTCCCTGCCAGAAGTACAGCCCTTCGCTGTACACTCCACCCCCAAGGGTAACAATTATCATCTGTTGAAATTTATATGAATAAACCAGCACTATTTCCTATCTTACAGTAGCTACAATAACATTTACACAATATTTGTATTACCAATGTCACCAGTGGCGTAGCCATGGGGGTTGTTTCAAGGGTTGAACCCACCCCATGACCCAACCTTGAAATGCAAAAAACCACCTAAAAAAGCATTTTTTTCTTTCTGCCCCTTATACTTTTATTTTACCTCATGTTGTGATCCAACCCCCCCCCCCCCCACACCCCATTACACAATTCTGGCTACACTACTGAATGTCACCACGATTACAGAATTACCCAGAAATACACCAAAGCACAAAAGCACCACAAACAAATATTTCATTGAAACTGACCATGCTGGTCGGTATGAAAGACACAACGCTTACAAAAAAGTACAGGTTGAGGTTTGAGATTTTGAGGTGTGCTGGTACAGTCACTGAAATCACTGCGAAGAGTGTGATTTTTGCACATTTTGTTAAAAAAAGAGTGTGAACTGGGATAAATCAGTTGAAGTTGAACAAAACAGCACACCTATCACACTCCCTAATTTCCCAAGGAGTGTGATAAGTAACCCACCTGAAACAATTTAAATCTCAGGCCTTTCAGTAAAACTGAAGAGGGGATTATTCATATTAACAACTTGTACATCAGGTGCAGATCCAAGGTGAGGCTTTTATGGCCTCCACCCTCCCTTTTTCACCACATCAGTAATAAAATATACAGGAAATTAGCAGTGCAACTCCCTCACACCCCTGCTTCCTCATAAGTTTTCCCCCCTTTTTGTAATACCTGTATATTGTAACTATATCAGAGACACAAGCTGCCAGCCTTGGTTTTCTGTGCTGCATTTATCAAAGCTATAAGACACGGATGTAATTTAATGGGAATAACAAAATCCTTTTCTGAAAACTGATTGAAGGGGTACAGGATACATATATGAAGGGGCTCTCATCCCCTTATAATGGATCAGTTTGGTAAAATGGCTGGTTGTGGTAGCTGCAACTGGGAAAACTACCTTTAATAAGGATTTGTTTGGGGGAGGGGGTGGGGGTATGGGAGAGGTGGAGAAAGTGAGAACACCATCAAATACAAGGAATATGGGGGTAGGGGTATGGGGGTAGGTGAAGGTGGCACTGTATGAGACTCAGATGAGTGTTGCCCTGAAGTTTCACACATGAACCTAATTTTTGAAAAGCAAACAGGCATGCTATCGAAGGATTAACCCACGGGGGATTACTGATCATAAATGGCAGTAAATACAAGGTGGCAAAGGAACAGTGTCAGACGAATTCACACCATGGTTCCACATTCAAAGAAGAGGATCAATTTTAATGAAAATATTTTGAAACATATAGATAAAAATTCACATTATATCAATAATTCTTTCTATAACACCACATCAAAAGTGGAAATTTTATCATTTCTCTAGCAGTGTAACTCCAGTCATATCAGGAGGTGCTTCAATGCCCATCAAATCCAAGACTGTTGGAGCAACATCTTGCAAGGATGCATTGTGGGATACATTGGCAAATTTTCTATTACCTCCAAACATGCAAAATGGTACTGAAATGAAAAATAATAATAATTAGCATAATGTGACTCATCTTAACAAGTAGGAAATTAAAGGGGAAGTTTAAGCAAAAATTCAATTTTCATATGTGAAAAAGGATCCACATCTACACAGTGTGGTGAAAGTTCCATTCAAATCAGACATGTATTTCTCAAGATATCAGTAAATGAAGTTAGTAGATTTGTGTTCCAAAGTGAGTTTGAGGGCAGCAAAGCTTGTATCACTTCCTCACATTGACAAGGAATGCTTTGTTTCCCTTTGTTACATCAGACTGTTGTGTTGACCTTGAAGTTCATAAGAATTGGACCTCCCTGTGAGGAATGCCAAGTTTGTAAAGTTCTAATACCACCTTTGCAATCACATTTTAATAACATGGGGTTAACTCTAAAGTTAAAAGATAAACAAAAGACTGCACTAATGTGGGGACATGATGTCATATGTGCTTGCTTTAAGTGCACTTCTTGTTGAAAATGTGACAGCTTACTTGCTCATATCTTGAGGACCACACATTAGATTTCAATGCAAATTTCACCAAAACGCTTAAAATAAGTGCCCCTCTAATATACCAAATCCTGTTGTGACCTTAAACCCTTCTTTTAAGTATAAACCTACATGGACCAATTACTGTAGATCAACCCAATCAGCACTTGGGTTATGACTGTAAGCAGCCATTAATGGGGTCCATCAGCCTTAAATCATCTTCATTTTTGTCTAGATGTAATTTCAAACCTCATATACAGTAAAATTGAGGAAATATGGAGGCAATTAAATGTGCAACCATCCACAGAACAGGTAAGCAAAGAAATTGAAAGATTAAAAGGTGATAGACCCCAGTCATGGCCGACTAAAACCAGACCACCACTTGCTGTCTGGATTTGTTTATAGACCTCAAACTAGCTTTTGAAAGCATTTTGGTAAACATTTATAAAGTGGGGTATAGCCATGGACTTATATAAATGAACATTGCACATAACGCGTAAGTCCTATCCATAGCTGGTTGCCAGTGACTGGGACAAAAAAGGCGCACCAAGATGGTCGCCGCGAACCTATAAATCGTCTGATTTGACAACGACTGTAATATTTCAAGCAAAAGTTAAACTTGAATGGGGAAAAGTATCATTTCTGCAATAAGTGAAGGGATTTTGACCTTATCTTGCCATATTTCAAAAATATTTCAACTTTCTTGCAAAATATGGCAATATATACTTAAGCAAGTCCAAACTTTCCCACAAACACATAGCAGACGGCCATCTTGGTGCGCTTTTTCTCACACGTATGGTAGCGACAATTACTGTGCAGTATGCTCTGTCCATGTATTGGAAGTCTGTGGGTAGACCGGTAGAGCATACTTTAAACCACACAAACAAAATATCAACTTAAAACTGAAAATGACGTCCTTCCTCTCCCACCTAATTTGAATGGAACTACCATCAGTGTTTCTGCCAGAGGGGGGAATGCAGAGATTTGTCCCCTCCCCCTTCCTGGAAGGTGGGTAAAATCCCACCTTTTCATTTCCATAAAAATTAGAAAAGTGTCAATATCTTGGTTTCTTACTGAAAAAAGAGGTCACTTTTGCAGAAATGTTTGAACTTACACAAGTAAGTGGCCTTTGAAAACTTTGGAATTGCACCTTACACCACACTATAATAAATAAGAAGCCCTGCAACAGTTGCTGCATGCATTTACAACATCTATCCGTCCAATTTTTTTTTTTTTTTCTTCCTTCTTTTTTTGTATTTTGGTTATATTATATCCAGTTGGGGTCTGCTTACTAGATTTAATTGTGTGTGAACTTGAATTTTTAATTAGTTGTTTTTTTTTTCTACTGATTTTCCTGTTACTATTTTGTACAATGTTTCTTTAGATGTATTGACTCTAACACCTCCGAGGAGGTATAAAGAGTAAATAAACTGAACTGAACAGAACTGAACAACATGAAAAGGATTACTGTATAGTTGTCAGATATATCCACAGAGCACCCATACGTGAACATAAACAAAACCTTGTCTATATTCCAAGCAGTTGCCAAAACAAGAGCCCAATGAATGCTGCAGTTTCTAGCTGGATGTGTTGAATTGTACCATCACAACATTAGCTTACAGACAAACTTTAACTGGAAATTATGTGAAGTTTGCCTGTTACTCTGGTGACCTCTGCATGACCAATGTTGTTGGGATGTTTGTTGCCTACATCCATCCACCAAGTATCCAGGCTTGAGATAACGCTTGTTGTACAAGGTTTTCCATATTTTGAATGAATGAAT
Source organism: Holothuria scabra (assembly GCA_037179385.1). Taxonomy (NCBI): domain Eukaryota; kingdom Metazoa; phylum Echinodermata; class Holothuroidea; order Aspidochirotida; family Holothuriidae; genus Holothuria; species Holothuria scabra. The sequence continues at coordinate 17,542,027 of CM074194.1, read as the reverse complement.
GACCCCAAAAGACCAAAATTATTCCTCTTCTTGCCAAAACTTGGCAAGAAGAGGAAGAGGCTAATACACAATGTAGGTGCAGCACATACCCATAACAGATCCCCGTAAGGAAATTACTGGAATTCCACTTTAGCCGGTTAAGTCATGCAGAACATGAATGTCATGACAGAGCTCATTGCAGTGTCCGAATTTTCAGGTATTCAAGGCAATTACAAGCTCCATGTGATCGAGAAAAGACATGCATAGCTTCATTAAGCTATGGCCAGGAATCCAAAATGGAAGACTTGACTCACAGCATCCCATTAAAGCCAGGTAGCCCCATTATGGTAACATCCTTCCTTTTTACTCTCCTTACTGGTGAAAATATGCAGACTACTGCTGAGATTGCAAAGAAATCCAAATTTATACTGTACCTCTCATAGTTGTATGTTTTGTAATTGGTTTGCCATCAGGTTCTTTCATAATTTCTGCATTACCATGATCAGCCGTTACAAGAAGGACATAATTATGTTTGGCACAGGCATCTTTAATGACACCTATTGCTTTATCTAAAATGGAGCAAAGAGAAAGAAACAAAATAATAAAAAAAATATTTCTCTAAATATGAGTCAATGGCAACACACAATGAATGGAATACATACTACCATAAACACTAAGAAAATCAGGAATGCAGAAATGGTAGGAAGACATAAGAGACCAGAGGAATTAGGCCAAAAGTTCACCAGAATGAAGATCTGCTTGACCAAAAATTCTATTTCAAGTTAGAGATGGAGTGAATTCAACCATATGGGGAGGGGACACTTTGTGGGGGTCTAACAAATACTTTCCAACAGGAAATGTTGTTAGATTTGCCTTTTTTGGATTGATGTGTCATACTAATTCCTTTTGACTACGTTTGGTCAATGTAAGAGGAGGGGTGAATTCAACTGTCCACAGGGGATTTTTAGGGTGGTCTGGAACTTAAAGGGGTCAAACCATCTGTAAGGTATGGGGTGAAATCTTCTGTCACAGGCTCTGGGCCTAACAGTGAAATTGAGGGAATCAACAGGTATTTCAGTGTGCAACCATCCATGGTACAGGTAGGCAAGGAAATTCAATGATTAAAAGTGATAGACCCCAGCTATATATGACAAAAGACAGACCTCCACTGGACCGTCAGGATTTGTCTCTATATGGGAAACACTTAGTTGTATGCAAAGAAAATTTTATTTGCCAATTTTTTGTTTTGAACTCCTTCTAAGCATTTATAGCAATGCTAAAAGTCAGAACAACAGAATATTCTGATTTTCATGGGTTTTAAAACTCAGAAAATGGAACTGTTCCACTTCAAGTGGCCAGTGTGAGTGTTTGTTGGGATTGTGGTATATTGACCAATCCAATCAGTGCTTGTTTATACTGACTGTAGGTAGCCATTAGTGGGTCCCATCAGCCTTAAAATCATCTTTATTTATTGTCTACATGAATTTCAAACACTCATATTCAATAAAATTGAAGGAACCAATATATAATTTAGTGCACAACCATTCATGATACAGGATACCAAGGAAACTGAAAGACTGAAAGGTGAAACACCCCAGTAATGGCAGACTGAAACCAGACCATATCACTTGCAGTCTCGATTCATCTATAGGATTAGGCACAGTTACTTTGGAGTAAATGACACTTTGATCAATTGATGATTTATACTCTGCTTGTATAAATATCATACTTATTCACAGAAGTCAAAAAATTTAATCTGAAACCAGCACAAAATTTTTCCCAAACATTCGAAGCACATATACAACCTGAGCACAATGTGCATTCCAACAGGATTTTGCACTCTCATGGACCGTTGGATGCACTTGGGCTGTGCCATCATGCATGACTTGCAAAATACCTTCTAATATTATGCATTATTCTGATCTAATTTGCATGATCCATTCTTGTTTAATATTTAATTAACAAGGTTCTAACAATTTTATCTCTTCAATTTTCAAACAACTGTTTCTTCCCAACAGTATGGGGTAACCCACAGACTTCCTATACATGGACAGAGCATACTGCACTGTACATTGTCGCTACCATATGTGTCAGAAAAAGCAAAACAAGATGGCGGTCTGCTATGTTTTTGTGTGAAAGCTTGGACTTGCTAAAGTATATCTCCATATTTTGCAAGAAAAGTGAAATATTTTTAAAATATGACAAGGTAAGGTCAAAATCACTTCAGGTATTGCAGGAATATGATATTGTTTCCCATTCCAGTTTAACTTTTGTTTAAAATATTACAGAGTGGTCCTCAAATCAGATGATTAATAAGTTCACAGCGGCCATCTTGGTGCGCCTTTTTTATCCCAGTCGGTGAGGACAACATACAGATAGGACGTACAGGTTACATGGTCTGTCCATGTATAGGAAGTCTGTGAGGTAACCGCATGCCACCAATGACAAAGTCGTCTCCCTTCTCGAGACACTAAATTACCAAGTAAATGTCAAATACACATTTATACAGACTCAAACATAAAAGCCCAGGAGAAAATTCTTGCCCTATCTTAAAACACCCCTATGTTCCAACATCCTTATATTCTGACATCCCTCTGTTCCAACAGCCCTATACTTCAACAAATCCACCATGTTTCAAAACCCCCAGTTCCATCACCTCTGTATTTCCGACAGCCCAATTTTCCAACACCTTGCAACAATATTTCTGCGTGGGATGAAATAAATGGTCATTTCTCTTCATTAAGTCTAATAATTTGGGTCAATCAATGAAAAAAGTTGCAATTACTCTTACAGCAAAAAGCAAATGGTACATTGCAAAGTTATGGACAATTGCAGAATCAATACACAATTTCAATAGTTCTGACAGGTGGTCGTTTTAAGTGCCAAAGACTATAACACGTACTGGAAATGAAACAACTTACAAATGTTCAATATTAAAAATTGATGACACACTATGCCAATATGGCTAGGTTAGTTTTAGTTGGTTGGTTGGTTGGTTCATTTCTTCGTTCCTTTGTTAAATGGAGTTTTATGGCCTAGTTTCCAACTATTTGGTTTCAAGTCGAGCCAGCCACCACCTTCTTTACAGTTGTGGTTTACTGGCTTGTTTTGGCTACCCTAGTCCATTGCTTATGCTGATCACCAAGCATAATGTCAGGACATTCCATTTTCAGTATGACCCAGGACTCAAACTCCTGAATTCCCACTGCAAGTCAGATGCTCTAACCATGCAGTCAGTCAATATTAAGGGGGTTTATAACTTAATTCTCAAACACTCTTTCATACTAAGGAGCTTTTCATTAGTTAATTTGCATAATAAACATTTTCCCTCCTGCCAGGTGTCAAATATGTACTTCTCTTTTGAAGTACATACTCTTGCACCTGGGAAAAACTACACAAATCAACCAAATACACTATATTCCATGAGCCCCAAGTGAAATTGACTCTGGACTGTTGATTGGTTTAGATAAATGAATATTCATATCCAAAATGAAGCATCAAAGTTCTGTAACATTGCTCCATGGCTGACATAATTGTACAAAGTGAGCCAAGTGGACTTCTTCACTGTGTGAACTGGAATGAGGATCAACACTAAATGCTGCTGACAGTGTTTATCCAAACTGCACCATAATCAGAATTGCTTTTAATCAATTTTTGTTTTTTAGATGAGGTTCCAAAAATTCCTTGTCCACATTTGGCAAGGAACAAAAAACAAATGAAATGAAATTCAAAGGGTTCCATAATCTGATACATTTATGCCAGGGTGCATCTTCTAAAAGGGGGTTACAGCCCACAAAACCAAAGGTCCATGAGACTGCAAGTTCCCCTGTCTGAAGAAGTAAAAGGGTTCACAAGACTTCTCAGCCTTTTGGCTAAGATCATGTGTAGTATCTGTTCTTTTCATCCAGTCTAGAATGGAACCATGCATGACAGATCAATAATGTAGATGGCCTGAAGGCCTTGAGGTTGGTCACGTGCTGTCCTTAAGTGGATGTATAGCTTCTCCGGGAAGCAGTTTCAAGTTTGGTTCTGCCAAACAGCCCTTTGCCAGAGGGTCGGGAGGACTTTGGGACTTTGGAAAAAGTAAAAGGGTTCACAAGACAGAATGTCTGCAAGACCGAAATTCAAGACGGGTTCACATGAACAGAAAAGAAAAGATGACTGCCCTTTATTCTTACACCCTTATATTCCAACAATCTCAATAGTTATTTACCATCAAGTTGTAGGAACATAGGGGTGTCTGAACAAACAATGTGTTGGAACGTAATGGATTTGTCAGCATTTTGGGCGTGTTTGATATAGGGCTGTAACCAAAGAAAATCATGCCTCCCAGACCAAAAATGGAAAATGGTTCCCACAACTGAAATGCAAAACCTGCTGACCTTCATTCATTTGCAGTGTCACAGACGTTTGGTAATTTTTGGTCATACAAACTCTTTCACATTTTTGGTCTTGTAAACCCTTTTGGAATTTTGGACTTATTTGTCCTGTAAACCTTCGATCTTTTGCGCCTTCCATCGAATGCCACATGTATACCCATGACAGGAAACAATACCAGACTTGAGGTTGGCTTGACCAAAAATCTACCCTGTGTTAAAAATAGGGCTAGGATTATATGAAAATGGGACTTACCTAGCTGTATTGCAGCCACACCGCCAAAGAAACGATATTTACCAAGAGTGATCCCAGGCAGTAGCACTGACAGAGAATCAATATTTACAAAGAGTGATCTCACCCAAACACACTTGCTCCCCAAAATTTCATGCTAAAACACATTCACAATGACTTACATCAAATCTCTCCACAAGGAATCAAAAATTGTTTTACTGTTGTAGATGATGAATCTGTCAAAATCTCTAAAATGTCTCCCTCTTGGTGACCTTTTCATATTTTTTTCATCCTTTTCAAGGTCTTTTTTTTGGTGATTTTGAAGCAGAGACTTACAACAGCTGCTGCAGAAAGACCTGTTGATTAACTAAATCTAAATTGACAGTTTCAACTTTTTCTGGTACAACCCTCTTTCTACTAATTACATCGTATAGAGGAGAGACACACTGATTGATAAGATTACCAGAAAAACATGACCCATGGGGCAAATTGTATTATTTTACATGAAGAGATCTAACGTCTCTGAAAATATATAACCAGAGATGGAAAAAATGTAAATTTCCCTGCAGGCAAATCAAATTTCCCAGCCAGCAAATCAGAATTTCCCAAAGACTTCACATGTTTCCATACAAAAGTAGTCAAATTTCCTTCCAAATACCAAAAATTCCCTGCAGTGACATTCCCAAATTGCTGGTTCTCTCAAAAATCCTTAAAATTGTATTACTGTCAGATCCCTAGGTTCAGTGAAAGAGGGGCAATGGGGACCATAGCTGTGGGATACAGGCTATATGGATGCCAAGGACAGTGCACCATCTGCCAAGAAAGACCTACAGTACTAAAGATGCTGGGTTCTACTAACATTGCTTTCTTGAACTACACATACAGCACTTCATAAACAAAGAATGGCAGCTTTAGAGTCATAGAGAGGTCCTTGGTAGGGTATGTTGGTTTAATAATACATTCAGCTATGAAAGTTGAAAAAGGGGAGGGTTGGGTGGAAAGGGGCAGGGCACCCCTCTGAAACAATGAAGTTAGGGCTCTGACTGTTGTAGGTGGTGAATCCATCAAAATATCTTACATGTCTCCCTCTTGATGACCTTTTCTATTTTTTTAATTTTCATTCTTTTCAAGGCCAATTATAAATTGGATTTCAAAGCAGATACTCACAACAGCTGCTGCTGAAAGACCTGTTGGTTAACTTATCTGAATTGACAGTTTCAACTTTTTCTGGTGCAACCCTTTTTTCCATACATTACAGTTGATCCAAAAAGAGACACACTGGTACACATTGATTGATTAGAATGAGAACAACAAGGTCCATGCAACAAAATTGCGGTGCAAAAGCTATGCATATTTTTGTCATCAGCACACCTAAGGAGAATGCATGATGCAATATGTGCAATTTTATATGGAGAAACACAACGTCTTTGAAAATAAATGACACCGGATTGCCACGAATTTATCTCACATGCAACTAAATTCAATATTGTTCTGAATTTGTTAGAGACAAGTTTAAAATGTGTGCAATGTAATTAATTCAATTAAATTACTGTTAGGTGCCATGAATTGTTGATGTAAATAGACCGTATTTGTGCTGGTGTTGAATATTAATCAGTTAGGTAAAAACTGTTTTGTTCTACTATTAGAGTTAACACTGTAGAGGATGATGAACAAACAGAACACTCTCAGAGCCAACATCTCTGTGTTCCTTTGTCTCTATGTTACCAAAGTCTATGGATAGGTGAATGTCATGATAAAAGTTAGGTTTTTTGATTTTTAAGGGAAAGGCACTACTTCAAAATTGTAGGCTGCAGCAGCCTCAGCTTGGCTGCAGATATCTCAGCCATGCTCTGTTTTTTCTTTCAATGTGATATCCAACCAATAATAGCATCTACTAATTCAACAGATTTAAGGATGAACTGATTATACTCTAACATGGATGTATCATCTTTAGTTATGTAGGTACTGTTGCTCATGTTCAATGGAAAGATATTATTTTGTACTAGGGTATAAGGTTTTTTTGTTTGTAAGGCATTTGAATCTCAATGTTTTAGCTACAATCCTCGACAAATATGATGGGACAAAGCAAGCAAATCAAGCAATGGATGGATCACCATCCCCCCATTCCCCAATTCAAGGTTGCTGCAGCCCATGGCATCCTGAAACTTCAACATTAATACAAGATTTGGGGTTTGTTCCAAGTATTTTTGTTGAGTATTGTCGGAAGCCTATACAAAGGTATAGGAATTTCCAAATTTTTGTTAAAAGTGCTTTTAAACTGACAGGTTGATACTTTATTTTCAAGTTACAGGAAAGAAGTATAGTTGAATTTGACCGAACAGTATACTGGCTTGACAGATTAGCAGTGAGGACTCGAATAAAGATTTTTTTTCTCAAGTAGCTCATATGAGGGAGGGGAGAGGGGGAATAGGTACTCTATTGGTGATGGATTTCATTTACTCCTATTTTTAATGTACTTTTTGGGGAAAAACAAAGAAATTTTGCCATCCCTTTTTTCGTGTTTGCGGTGTGGTGGTAATTATAACATATTTCACAATGTACTGTACCCAACGGTTGACCACAAAATTTTCTCTTTTTTCCCCCATAAATAAACATTGAATGATGATTCAAACTAAAATCTGGTTAAAGACTTAATTATATGTAAGCATATGGGTAATAAACATGACAATTTACTTAGTGTGAAGTGAAGAGTTCTAAATTGGGATGATGAATAAATTAAACATTATAAAGCCCATCTCTAGGTCTTTCTGTATTAGCAGTTCTGTTTGAGAAATTTGAAAAGCCGCTTTTGGCCTGTAATTTATCTATTATATCTGTCCCCCTGCCCCTGAAGGCTGTTTTGATCTGTCTCCCTCCCCAAGAAATATTTCTCCCTTGAACATTATCCCTCCCCCCTTCCATATTCTGCTTAGCAATGGGTCTTCTGAAGAAATTAATGACAAAAACTAATGACGTTAACCACCCATGGGTGCCTTATTTTGGTCACTTCCCAGTCCTAATTATTACATATGTACAGAAGTCTGAAATGCTTAAGAAGTCACATTTCTACCCCTTGAAATATTTTAAAGCCGCTATTATTGTAATGTCATTCAGCAATTGTCCTTCATAATGCTTACACCATGACATTTATCATCTAAATGCTCCCTTCAAAACACACAACTTTTATTCACCAATTGACATGCATTGCACAAGACTGAGACCGAAAACTTCTCCATATACCTTTGTTCAGACTTCCGACAATCCTCAACAAAATGAAGAGAAAAAGCAAACAAACTAAGAAATGGACAAATCACTATCCCCCACTCCCCCATTCAATCTTGCAGCAGCCCAAGGCATCCTGAAACTTCAATATTGATACAGAGAATGGGGCTTGTCATAAGAATTTTTGTTGAGGATTGCAGATTTTCTCAGACTAATCAAAATGTATATGGTTTATGAAATTGAAATGCAATGAACAAACAACAAAAGTGTTAAAAAATATCTCAGCATTACTTTGTTGCTGCTCACATTCAATAGCAGGATTAAGTTTAGTCTGTACAGGCAATGTGTACAAAAACAAAACATGGCTGTCTGTGCCTGCTGCAGGTTGATTGAGGGAGCCGCAGCTTCGATATTTAGATGTAAAGCCTACAGCTGAGAGCAGGCACATTGCCAGGATTGTGTCTTGAAGGGGGTGGGAGGTGGTGACATGGGGGGTTTTGGGGCACGACATGAGGGAAAAGTCTAACGATAGAGAGGAAAAACCGCTTTTAGGTGTATTTTTTCATTGCAAGGTTGGGTCATGGGGGTTCTACCCCCCCCCCACACCCGGTACACCACTGGCTGAGAGCATTCCTTGTAATCCTAGGATTAGATCATGAAGACATTAAAACAAAGTGGTTTAACTACAGAGCAAAGAGCAATATCTAAACCATTACAGTGTTTTAGGGTTTATTTTGGGAACATTATATTATAACGAGTTTTCTCTTAGATAATGGGCAGTTATTTTTGGTAAACAGTTCATTTTATCTAAAAGGGATTTCTTCTTTGAAGTCAATACCTTTAAATTAAACTTCCACCCATTGAACTTTTTTATTCTATATTGTAAGCAGTATATATTTTCTTGTAAATAACTCCATGCCTGATGTAACCAGTTCAGAAGCTGGAATTAAGGCATGAAGACAACATGCTGCTACAAGTGCCATTACTGAAATGCAGCATCTTCTGGAAACTCAAAATCCCCTTGTGTGGCTGCCTCTTCGGGTTTTTGGCTATTTGTATTTGGAATGTTTGTTCCACGGACTTCCTATACATGGACAGAGCATACTACATAGTACATTGTCGCTACTATAGTGTGAAAAAGTGCACCAAGATGGCCGTCTGCTATGTTTTTGTGTGAAAGTTTGGACTTGCTCAAGTATATCTTCATATTTTGCAAGAAAGTTGAATATTTTTGAAATATGTCATGGTAAGGTCAAAATCACTTCACATATTGCAGTAATATGATATTTTTCCCCATTCAAGTTTAACTTTTGCTTGAAATATTACAGAGTCGTCGTCAAATCGGACGATTTATAGATTCACGGAGGCCATCTTGGTGCGACTATTTTGTCCCAGTCAGTGGCGACCAGGTACGGATAGGACATACACATTACATGCTCTGTCCATGTATATAAGTCCATGGTTTGTTCTGAAAGGTTGTGCACTGGGGTATACTCAATCTCTCAAATGATTTATTCAATTGATAGTTAGCAGCAAGTGGCTCTGGCAACTTGTTGATAAGGAAGTTATTGTCAATGGGGACTAATTTGAAGCTTGTTTGCTCAGTACATTAAAGACCAATCCTCTCACCTCAAACTACAATTCTTGTAGGGGTTTATCAAAATTCTCAGTTGGCTCAGCTCTTTGACTGACAGCTTATTCAAACAATGCAGTGTACCAAGCATATATTAAACAGCATGAACTGTACTGAGAGTGTTTTGACTATATGCATTGAGCTTTATTCACCCTTAAGCAATAAACTGAGATTGTGTCTGGATGAGGATGAATATCACACAATTGTGGAAGGGTGCTTGAGTAAGAAGGTTAGGAGTATTGGTACTATTTGGGGTGAGAGCAGTGGGCCATTAAGCATACATAACAACTCTGGGGATAGGTGGAGAGAGGTACAGAGGTGCTGCATTTGGCTAATGGGACTCTTTGCCTGCCACATGAGGGCCATTTTCATGCTAGCTTTCATGTTAGCATCTCAAAGGCAACTATTGGTAAGCAGCAGGTTTTGTATTTTTGGTCCTTTTCTGATACTATTTTAATTTGTTACGATGAGCAAAAAAGCCAATGTAAACTTCAAATGTATCAGAACCATTGCCCTGTTTAATTACAATATAAGGAGATATATATTTTTCTATGCCCAAAAAGAGACTGGTGGAAAAATGGGGAGGTTTGTTATTTTTAACTGAAACAGATTTCAATCAAATTTAGCAGCAGAGTCTATTTCTAAAATATGGTGAGAAAATTCTCCCATCAGAATCAATCTAAATATGTTTATTATTGCTTATTGATCAAATAAGCTTAGTGCTAACTATGCTAACTATTTTTAGGAATGTCAAAAATGAAACATGAGACTGGGAGACTAGAAGGCGGGATGTCTCTACTGGTAAAACCATAACGCATCCACATACAAAGTTTCAAATTTATCTCAGCTTCCCTTGAGATATATCTTGTTTACAAGGTCATCAGTGTTTGATTTCTGTTGACCCCAAAATGACCTTGGACATCCACCTAAAATAACAGGACTTATTTTTGCACCAATATGTATCTACATACCCTAACTATAAAATCAATCCAAGCTTACTACATAGAGAAATTGTCCTTGGAAGCTTTTCAGTGCTTGACCCCTGGTGACCCCAAATGACCTCGGATTACCACAAAAGCAATGGGGCACACCTTCTCACTATAGTACCACTTTATACCGAGTTTCATTTCAGTCCAACTTTCTTCTGTTGGGTAACAACATACTCAAACAAGTGTCACACACACATTCACACAAATGCCAGCCTGATATAGGTGAAACTCCATGTTTCTTCTAACAGTAGAGCATTCCCCTCTCACGTGGAAGGCCCAGCTTCAATTCTTAGGATGAGTCATACCACAGACTCTAAAAATGGAACCTACTGTCATTGTGCATGATGCAAAAGCAATGCAGTACAAACAAGCTAGTGAGCCACAACTGGAAAAGGGCCATGGCGGGCTTGACTTGGAAGCAATAGGTTAGAAACTGGGCTGACACTATCTAACTAACTGACTGACTGACTACATAGGTTCCTTTTGAGAACCAAATATCAGGGGTCCCAGATGTCTGGTCAAAAGAACTTCAGCAATCAAATTTACATGCCAGCTTCATACTCTCTGTCTGAAAGTGCAAAAGACTTGTTTCTAAAATTGGAGCAGACAACTTGGATGTACCTGTGACAGGAACGAAATTTCAAACCTCTGGAAAAAGGAAATTTGTGAGTGTTTGTAATCATTAAGTAGGGTTTAAAATGCATCCTTCGTAAAACTTTTACATAAAACCAACTGCTGTTAAAATAATGCTGCATGAATAGAATTACTGACATGTTTTCTGAGCAACACAAAAAATTTGACAATGAAATGTGTTAACTGTCATTTCTTACTAAAACATTTTACTTTTTTTGAAGTATACTGGTATCATCCACAACAGCAAACAAACCTGGCTAACCTGTCGATAAACTTGCACCATATCATCTATGTTTAACAGAGAAGATACAAAGAAAAATCACACTTGCTGATTTTATATTTGGCACTTCACAGATCACACCCCAGAAAAAAGGTACACAGCTGGCAAACTCTTCCTGTGAACCCATGAGGTGAATTTCATTTGTCCTTGAGAAGCGTTAAATGTACAACTTTAATAGGGGCAGGATCAATCAATGAAAGTTTCCACGTCTGTCTATGACGTCTGTGAGCCACAAATGTGAATTATTTCCATATTTCAAACTTGTCACTGAGCTTCAACATGATGTTGACTTCCAGGATATGTCTATATCCTCTAAAATTGTGTCCAATACTTCCTATAAAATAACTGTTGTCAAGTGGTTAGAGCATCTGACTTGCTGTCTGGAGGTTTGGAGTTTCAACTCATGGATGGGTCATACTGAAGACTTAAAAAATGGGATCTAATGCTAGTGCTTGGTGCTCAGCTCAGAATAAGGAAAAGAGCCAGTAAAAAGCAGCCAGTATGCCACAACTGGAAAAAAGGCTGTGGCTGGCCAGGCTTAAACCAATTGGTTAGAAACTGAGCTGTAAAACCTCAAAGAACTAATTATAAACTAACTAACCAATAAAATTACTTTCCCACTACAGCAATAAGACAGGAGCTCCTTAGATTCATTATCTAGCCCATTATGGGTTAAAAAAAAAGGTACAAATCCTTCCACCTTGTGAAGCTAAAAATTAAAGGGCCCATCTGGCAGGCCTGCACCTAAAGTAACCAATAGGAGAGAAGGGGCATGGCAATAAAGAAGCTTTACTGATCCAGGGGAAAAGACTAACAGAAGGAGTACCCCTCCCCTAGGAAAATTTGTTGCCTTTTGAGAGATGCTTTGGAACAGAAACAAAATATTGCTAAGTTACCCCTTGCCTTGGAAAATGTTTGCCTTTGGAAAGATGCTTTGAAACAGAAACAAAATAAAGTTACCCCTTCTGTTGGAAAAATGTGTGCCTTTTGAAAGATGCTTTGAACAGAAACAAAATAAAGTTAACCCTTCAGTTGGAAAATGCTTTGCCTTTAGCAAGATACTTTGAAAGAGAGAACCAAAATATTGCTAAGTCACCCCTCCCCTTAAAAAATGTTTTGCCTTTTGAAAGATGCTTCAGAAACACAAACAAAGTATGATAAAGTTCTTAAACTTGACAGAATCTTGAAGGTTTATCTTTGGTGATGGCAGTTTAGTGATAGTTTTTAATATTGGTATAATATTTTTCCTCCTCCTGTCCCCCCATGACAGCTACCCAGAAGTTAATTTCACCTCCTAGTACTATAACTTTCATCCAACACAAGATTTGAGCCCCAATATAGTGTGTAATCCACAGCAGAGCAATAACCTCCCCCCACTGTGGTTGATCTCTAAAATTTGTACATAGAGTACCACAGAGCTTTTGCCAATAGCAGTAAATCACGGGATATACCACACAATTATCATGAGTGCTTCAACCTATGTCCAAATTTATGACACTTTCTAAGGTTAGTGAGATACAGAGGTCTGACAATAATTTCACAAAACCCGCATGTTTTCTTCAATTTTAAAAATCAATCCAAATCAATCCATCAGGCCTTGAAAATATAAGTAAGTACTTTTAATTCCGGGTGAAAATTCACAGAACATCCAAATGGGATAAAATGACCGACTTAACTGTGTGTTATTAGGGATTACATATGCTAATAGCAGGTATACACTAATCCGGACAGCAAGTGATGGTCTGATTTCAGTCAGCCATTACTGGGGTCCATCATCTTTAAATATTTCGATTTCCTTGCTTACCTCCATCATGGATGGTTGTACACTAATTTGTATCTTGAATTCTGCAATTTCACTAAATATGAGGGTTTGAAATTCATGTAAACAATAAATAAAGACGATTTCAGGCTGATGGACCCCACTAATGGTGGCCTACAGTCACTAAAAACAAGGGCTAAACAGATTCGTCTACAGAGAGTGATTTAGATTGATAAAATACAACTTGAGTAATGCACAACCCCCTCTCTCAGAAAAACTACTTTTAATGAGAATAAATTTGTACAGGAATGGGAAGTTTTATGGGATGTTAGCTGGTCTCAGCTGGAAGGGCTAGAGGGATGGTAATTCTAAAGTTAGTTATTGCCAAGTTTTCACACTTTTACCAAGGTAACCAACCAGGGTTTTCATCCCAGATCTAAAGGAATATGCCACGCCCTTTTTAGACTGGGGGCATACCCATTCTCCAACTACACTTATGACCCCTCTGATTTATTTGCACATGTAGCCTCAATATAATCAATGAAATGTATTCAATATAATGTATTCAATATAATCAATGAAAGCCATTGGTTCCTCCATTTTGAATGATGCCCTAACAGATATCAGTAGGAGGGGTATACGCCTGTAACAAGCTTCTATTGTTTAGATTTGTTATTAGTTCATTAGAAGAAATTTAACAACACACCAACATGAATGTGTTATATAGTGTAAGTCACCTAGATAATAAGTCCAAATTCTAAATTTATTTTCAAGTAGTTCAAGTTTGGATTCCCTTTAGTCTGTTCTCTAATGACAGATGGGAAATGCTGGGGGCATATTTTTTACAAACCCCAGCTCATAAGGGGATTCTGTGGCTTAGATGGGTGGGATTTATGTCTGCAGGGACATGTGTAGGAGCTGCTAATTGCCTGTCACTTGAATAGACCTTTTTTTTATAATGTCACAAAGCAAGAAGTATGCCCTCCTTTTGGGCAAAGCAAAACAACACCTACAAATGCAGACATCTGATTTGTTAACCAGTCAGATACATGCATAATCTGCTACATGTGCAGGGCACATTTTTATGCATGTAGCTACTAGTCTTGCCCCCAAGGACAATGTTATTGTGTAGTCAATGCATATGGTCTTTATTTAAAGCTGTGATCAACGCAAGTGACATGCTGATATTGCTCCTAAGTCCCCCTACCAAACATCTCCCCCCCCCCACCCTGTCCTGACCCACCTTTTGAAAAGGCCACAAATATCTTCTGCTTCCCCATGCCAATGTATTTACCCACTACTTGAAGTACAGCAAAACCTCTACAGAAATGTGAAATTTAGGACAGAACCACTTATTTAAAAAAAAAAGGAGCAATTCAATTCCAACATGCAATTTGACCCCATAAGTTTTCATCTTTGTGGTCAGGTAATTCCTATTTTATTGAACTTGTCTTTTCTTTTGTAAACATTTTATCCAACATCCATTTGCCAAATACATAAAAAGTACCAAGCAGAACCACTGCTATTCTATTGACAGTGCTATGTCAGCAATGGGCTATCCCAAAGAAAAAATTCCATAAAAGAAAACTGAAAACTTCTTTGAATAGTTACGGAACAGTTATGATGTGTTCACTCAAAAGCTGACAGGCTTTTTTCAATTTTTGATTCCACTATGAATAGCAGAGACTTTTGAAAATATCCTGAGGGAAAAATTCTCCCTATTTGTCCTACGATAAAAAAAAGTGTGTCCTACAGATTTCAATTTTGGTTTAAACACACCTTTACTCAGCCCCAAAAATGTCAAGAGGCAACCTAAGACACTGAAGAGGGACGGCAAAATGGCATAATAAAAAAATGTGTTTGCGACGAGAATGTCGTTTCTCAATGTTTATATGAACATCTTAAGATAAAAGGATATGTGCCACCCATCAAAACCAATAAAAGGTAAAGGTCAAACAGTTCTATAAAAACAGGATCTCAAAACATCTGCTACTTTGCTGGACAAAGGCAACATATGGATTTTTGTCGACACTTCCCTCCAGAAAAGTACTGTATAACAATGGCAATCAATTTGAAACAAAGAAGTGTTGCTATGCTTTATAACACCAAACAGTTTGCTGTGTGATCTACTATTTCCAGAGGTGTTCATATTGATAAATCTGCTAATTCACTACAGGTCCATATGCTCATGAGAGACAAATTACTGATTTCTTGCAACGTGAGAAGGGAGCGTCAGAGAAACAGACTGACTTAGCCAATCACAGCTTGAGTCACAACCACACACCCCTCTCTAAATCACATTGTCTTTATTTGTGTAATGCTTTTCTATTATCTGGCCTAGTTAAAATCTTTAACAGGCATATGTAAAAAATCATGCTTTGATATTGCATATCCATTGGGCTACCCCTATACACCATCTGATGCCGTAACATCAAGTTAAATGTTTGGGAACGTATTACAACAAAACTTCCAAGGTGAATTGTTTAGGGTAAATCAGGATTTTCAGTAAAATAACTGACAACAAACATTTATATAATGAACTTGAATAAGCCAGTTTATTAATTCAGATGGCGATGCATATGCGCACATTTTCCAAATCATCAGGCTAAACAAACCAGCCCTGCACCTACAACATCTATTTCAAAATTTTAATTTACATGAACATTTCATGAAATTATTGTTTCTTAATTCATTTATAACATAAGCAGGGATCTCAAGTCTGGTTTAGTGCATGGACTGTGTCTAAATTTAAAGCCTTAAACTTGTTCCAGCACAACAGGCCACTCTGCACCAATCCATGCAACAAAACCACCACCAATCTTTACCAATTAAAGTGTACCTCAAGTCAAAAAAATTCAAAAATATATGTTAAAGAGCATGAAAAATGAATTCCAACTTCCATCTTTATAGGACATTCTTGAGCAGAGATACAAAATGCTGAAGTTTATCCACTTAAAACAAATTGGTCCATTGTGCAATAATTTGTGACTTTCTTGTTGTACAACGCACCTTACCTGCTTTGTTTTCCTTTGAAGTTTTTATAATCTTGAACACTTCCTGTTTGCTTGGATAGCACATTGCACAAAGAGGGCTTAATTATTTACATCACCCTGTAAGAGTAAGAGTGCTATTACACCTTGGTACAAGGTGCAGTAACCTTAAGGAAAACAAAGAAATACAAAGATTGTAACTTGAGTTTTACAACAACGACATCACAAATTACTGAGCCATTTTAATTTGAGTGAATAACCTTCAACAATTTTATATCTCAGCTCAGGAATGTCCTATGAAGATGGGAGTTGGATTGTTAGAATCTATTTTTTGTGGCTTTTAATATATATTTTTGAATTTTTTGACTTGAGGTACACTTTAAACCACACCAACTTTCACTTTCATTTTTCACACAAAGGGAGGGAGAAGGAAAGTAGGGCTGCAGTACAACATGCTCACCTGTGTGTCCACAAGCTTCAACAGCAGCTTCGTAAACGCCAGTGTGTCCCACCATATCTGGGGGCGCCAGATTACACATGACAAAACGGTACTTCCCACTTGCCACAGTTTCAGCCATCTGTAAAACAATATCAACAACTTAAATTATTGAATTATCATGCATTCTCCCTGGGAGAAAATTTCAATCTATATTCACAAATCTTGCATTTCAAAGCAAACTTTGGACTTACTAAGGTTTGATGGGGGTGGGTAGGGTAGAAATTACACATGTGGAAGCAGTGGAAAAGTTGTCATCAGAAGCTAGCCTATCTTCAATACCAAAATTATTTCTGTCCATTTGTTTAATAAATTGTAGTAATTTGTCTGTAAAATATTTTTTGCAGTATTTTTAAGATAATTTAACAAACTTTTGAATAAGATTTCCATCAGTCTCTAATCTTACTATGTTGTGGCTGTAGAGGAGTGAGGTGCAGTAACAAATGGTTTAAGTTAAACTCTAGTCCATCAGATGGGATATTCCATTACTTTCACAAAGGCAACAAATGTATAATTTTGTTGGCACTGTGTTGACACTTAAAATAAGTGGGGAAAATTTTCCCAGTCCACATTTTTCATGGGGATTCCAGAAATAGTGCATGGAGTTCATGCAAACAATTGTTTTCTTAGTGGGACTTGTGACATGAGTGCAGAAATAGTGCAATCGCTCACTTTATGGCATAGGCCCAGAGATGCCAACATTTACATCCAGAAATCAGGGAGGTTTCACACAAGAATCAGGGAGGTTTTCTAGAATTTACAAATACAATTTAATGATGGAAAACTTTCTTGAATCAGGGAGGTTGTCATATTTGCTAGTTAGAATGGACAAAAATCCTTGAATTTTCTGGAAGTCTCCCTGAGAATAAGGGAGAATTGGCATCTCTGCAGACTCCACCTTGAACCCTCTTCCAGATAATACTTCAGGAAGTATAAAGGTGATTTTAGGAAAAAAGATCCCATTTACTGCAATTTCAAAACAATACATGGATTTTTAAGTCTCTATTTGCACATATTTTGTATGCTTGTAAAAATGATAAAAAAATAAAATAAATAAAATAAGATGGCTGATTCCTTATAGGAATGCAGAGGAGCAGATTGAGCAGTAAGAATTGCATGCCTCTGGAATTTTCTCTGAACACCATTCCTGTATAGAGGAATCCGATCAGCGCTTGTGTTTAGTGACTGTAGGCAACCATTAGTGGGGTCCATCAGCCTTAAATTATCTTCATTTATTTTCTGCAGCTTGAGGGAAACCCCTTACATGTCATTTAAATTCACCTTATTTCCTACTTCAGCAACGCTCATTTCAGGTTTGAGGTCATAAGTAGCAACCTTGGGTGACGGCACCATGAAACGGTCTTCTTTCTCAAACTGTTGTTCTCTTCCGCCGTTGAAGAAAAACGTGACATGAGCATATTTTTCAGTTTCTAAAAAATAAGAAGGAAAAGAAAATTCAATCAATTTTTAGGTCAGGTAAGGTTAGATGGAGATGGCCCAATTTCAACCAACTGGTTTAAGTCAAGCCTCAGCACCCCCTTTTCCAGTTGTGGCCCTTTGGACTGTTTTTCCTACTCCACCGCTTATGCTGGGCACCAAGGTAATTTTGAAGAACAGGTATTGTCCAAAAGACTCAAAGGTCTACTGATTTCTTGCCAATCATTGGAGGTCTTTGGGAAATTTTGCTTTTTGGCCTTTGCTATATATTTTGGAATATATGTTTATGTATTTCATTGTTTTTCATTTCCCTAAGGTAAAGTGGTAGACCAATATCCCCCAACCATTTGGTGTTTGATATATATAGATATATTTCCATAAATAGCTATTTAGGCCAAATGTTACATGAAAAAATGCAACTGTTAAGAGAATTCGACCTTTAGGCAAAAGCAACCATTTCACCTTAACACTTTACACAGTTTTACACAGGAATGGGTAACTCTATACCAAAGTCTATTTTATCACACAACCAATATGCAATTACCTTAATTTTGACCAAAATTTATACATGTATCCCTTAAAACTAACAATCTCAGGGCTATTGAAATATTGTGCTTTTATAGTAAAACCTGAAAAGGGAAATACAATCTAATCTATTTAATTGTTCTATTTTTGCCTTGTGTATTGATGGACTTGACTTATCACCTAACCGGTTGATCAGTCCTTATGTGTGTGTGTAGAATGTATAGGTTTCCCTTTTTGCAAAGCATTTCCAAAACATTTTTGAGACAAAAATTTTCTGGCAACTTGATTTGAAACAACAAAGCAGTTCACTAAAACATTTTCAAAATGTTTTGAGATTGTTGCATACACTGTCCGCACTGTGTTACAAACTAAAATCAAGCCTGTTTGGGTTTGTTGTAGGTGAACGGTATGGAAATACTGCTCATGTATACAGGCCTCAAGATAAAGTGTTCCCTTGTTTTCAAAATACAAGAATACATGAATTCTAGTTTTATTGGGAGCCCTGTTTTTAAAGAACATTATCATACCTTACCTGCACAGTGGTATTGAGGGATACATTTTTTGGCAAGCCACTCCGCTAAAACGTTGACCGGCTCTTGGGGTGGGAAGATCACTGGAAAAGGGAAGTCTCCTTTGTATTCATTCATTGTATTAACTGACTAGATGTAAATGAGAGAAGTAAAAAGAAAGCAACTTTTATTACAAATGGTCAAGCTTCTTTAAATGTAAAAAGGCAGTTGCTCCAAAATTGTCAAGAAAACCTCTGAAATCTTATCTTTTTCTCATCAGAGGTACCTCTGAAATGTTTTTGTATAGTGTTCGACCTATCATCTGTTACATAATCCGCATCGGGCTGATTATTACTTAATCAGTAAATAATCTGCCATTCAACCGATCATTGCCACTGATTATTTGCAAACTGGAAAAATGGGCTAAATATACTTGAAACTTGCTCTTAGTTTCCTTAAAATTCCTGTAAATACTCAATCCTTTAACTTCCCCCCAAAATGGAATGCACTGATAATCACAAACCTATAAATTTTACCCCTGCCTGGGGAATGATTGTTTGATATTTTTCCCAATAACCTGGTAGTACTACCTGGAATTAGATTTAGAGGTGCATTCAAAGTGTATTCCTTGCGGTCTCGCAGAAAATGCCACGTAAGTTGCTATACAAACTTTTGTGCACAACACACATAGTACAGACTATCGAGCTGCAGTGTTTTGCTGTTTTTTCAAAACCCCAAGCTTTGCACACATATCTGTGAACGTTTTGTACACTTAGCACCTAGAATCTTGTGAAGTTCTGTGGTTATTATCTTGCATAAATTCCCAGCATTCCTTCCATAATATTAATTACAGTAGAGATTTATGCAATGTTGTCATACGATGTCATTGCAAACCAAAACAGTGATGGCACGCATTTACTAGACTTACATGAGTGTCCGTTTTTACCACCAAACAAGGAATCATGTTTTGCTCGGTGACATCATATGCATACGATCCATTGCAAAATTTAAGTTGGCCCCTGCATCGTGATTGGTTCAATTGGGTTGAATTATAGCCAGCCAGTCACAACTCGCGCCTTCACCGATGTGATTTAGAGTGTAAAAATACTCGGTCTCGAGACGAGTTTTCCCGTTGAGTTTGTGTTAAACGATCGCACTTGTCATGCTTACAGTATAAAGCCAGCTAGCAACCTGGTAAGCCCTGTGCTAATATAATTCACCTAGAAATGGCACAACAAATATCTGTGTACGTGGATTTTGGGGGGATCTGACTTGGGTGCATTTCAGTTGCAGATTCTTTTTAAACAAGACGTAAGTTTTGGACAAGAACTGCTAAAAATATACATCATGCTCTGTCTAGTTTACATCCGAAAGGAACCATAAGATACATTAATCGGGTGCAATTGTTTTGCTGCCCAGAACTGCTAAGATTATCATGATTGCACTGCATGAGGTGCGTTAAAGCGGAGAGCAGCTACAGTAGATTAACGCAACTACAACCCAGTACAGTAAAAGAATGCAAATGTTCCGACACGATTGGGGGATGAAAACTATACAGAGCATGATGTTGGCCTTAGAACTAAATTATCAAAGGGCATGTGACATCGACTCCAAACAATTTTATTGTATTCACGGTGGATTTGTATCTTCACTTTTGAAGTGAAAATATTACGCCTACAAAAATGATATCCCGTTTGTGAAACAAAAGGAACTATTCCCACTACTTTCTATCTTGAACTGGTTATGGTAAAATGATATGCACAAGAGACAAACATGTGACTTCCCTCTTTCTAATAATCGGTAATCGGCATCTGGCCGATTGTCAAATTAATTAATGGGTAATCGGGTATTATCAATTATAGCATAATCAGTCGAGCACTATTTTCATACAAAACTGTTACAATGGCAAGCCATTTTTGTCCTGAATTGAAGAATGTGTAATAGGCTTATGGGCAATAGGTTATACTTATAGTTTGTTGGATGAGGTTTTATGGCTTAGTTTCTAACTAATTGGTTTAAGTTGGGCAGGCCACAACATTTATCAGCTTGTGGTTTTCTGGCTTGTTGTCAATGCTCCATTGCTCAAGCTGAGCACCAAGCACAATGGTAGCAGGTTCCATTTTTTGAGTGTTTGTTATGACCCAGCCAGTAGTCGAACTCCAGACCTCCCAGCTGTAAGTCGGTCGAATGCTCTAGTTGACCATGAAGTCTACAATTGGGTATAGATAAATCCCAACATCAAAGAATTGTACCTGTTCCTATGACAACAGTATTCAGTAGTGTTTTTCTAACACAAAGAAGCAGCAGCTTTTTCTGTATATCTTATCTCTGTTAAATTCCTGACATATCATGTGAATTCTAGCAAGCCTGTACAGTATAACACAAGCTTCTTACCCACTGTAAGTGGGTTGAGCTAAAAAAGGTACTGATATTTTTTCATGAAAATGAGGAGGGGTTTGACCCTTCTTCTTCTGGAAAGAGGGGGCAAACCCCCCTTTACCCCCATCCCACCCCCTTCAAAGTCCCTTTATGGAAACTCTGGGTACTATGATAAGGATATTTCTCTATCAGGAAGTTAAATATTTTTCTGGTATTTAATTAGTTTTCTGGGTTCTTTACTAACAAGAAACTTTCATAAAATCAAATGACTAGAACCATAGGATGGATACAGGCATTTTTGATTATCTTGTATTTTGTACAAACAGAACATATTCAAGCCAGGCAATGCTAGGAATAAGAATTTGAAACTGAATGCCACTTTTACCTAAATTTGTAAAATAATATTCAATTTTAATTCAATACCTGTTCACCTGTTCCAGGGTTAGCTGTTATAGAATCATAATTTATCAAAAGGTAAAATGTTGAATGGATTACAAAACAGACTGCAAAATACTCACCAAGTCTTTTGGGATGACACTTGTTTCAAACTGCGGTTTTATCCCAAGTGCTTCCGAAATCTCCCGCATCCTATCAGCTCTAAAATCAATGAATATTAGGGTATCTCCATCTTTTATACAGCCATTTGCATCAACAATGATTGGCGTAAGAAAC
The DNA here is from genome assembly GCA_037179385.1 of Holothuria scabra. Classification (NCBI taxonomy): domain Eukaryota; kingdom Metazoa; phylum Echinodermata; class Holothuroidea; order Aspidochirotida; family Holothuriidae; genus Holothuria; species Holothuria scabra. The sequence goes on along the minus strand of CM074194.1, from coordinate 17,519,916 downwards.
TCATCTGTCTGTCTTTGTTCCCCCTGTTTATCATAGCGGGATTGAACGAGCTGTGGAATCAATCATGTAAATATTTATGAGTGATTAAAAAGTGTACAGTTACATACTTGATTAAGAATTTGTAAAATAATGCATAGTTGCAGTGGCCAGGTCCTTAAACATCAGTGACCGATTGCATGGTCAAGTGATTAGAGTGTCCGACTTGCTGGCCTTGAGTTTTGACCCCCCGCAATATCACACTGAAGACTTTAAAATGGTACCTTCTGTCATTGTGCTTGTTGCTCAGCATAAGCAAAGGAGTAGGGGAAACAAGCCACTGAGCCATAACTGGAAAGAAAGAGAGGTTTGCCCAACTAAACTGAGCCATAAAACTCCATCTAACTCTCTCAGTTATCAGTGACTACAAGGACCAATGAAACTTCATCGATGGAATTTAGGGTGCCCATAAAATTCACCACATGTGCTAGAAAATAAAGTTTCTTTTTTGTGAAAGTAAATGAGTTATTGCAAAACTTTTGGTCATGTATTTCACATGCAAAACAACCAAACATCAGATTTTGTAAACTTGTTCCTGCATACTTATAAACATTGCCATCTCAGAGTTAGTTGAATAGATGGAGTTTTATGGTAGAGTTTCTAACCAATTGGTTTAAGTTGCGCTAAATTGAGCCGGTCACCGCCTTTTTCCAGTTGTGACACACTGCTTGACTAGTTTGCCTACTCCCATTTTTTATACTGAGCACCAAGCACAATGGCAGAAGGTTCCATTTTTTAAGTCTTCAGTATGACCAGGCCAGGACTTGAACTCCCGATTTCTCAACTGCAGGTCTCATGCTATAACCACTTGATCATACAGTTGCTATCTCATTAAACATAACAGATAGCAGATGACCCCCTGTGAATTAGTTTAGTTAGATGGGGTTTTATGGCCCACTTTCCAACCAATTGGTTCAAGTCAAGCTGGCCACAGCCTTTTTCTCCAGTTGTGGAGCACTGGCTTGCCTCCTTGTGAGACATGTAGGTCAGATAGTGTTCAACTAAATTGGTGGGGTCCAGGGTAGAAATTCCCCATTTTCTCTCTAAATGTTCACAACATGTCATCATCACTGAAGTGGACAAAAAGTTTTTCCGAACTGTTTTTCTGGGATTTCTGATCAATTTTAGCATACCATGTAATTTTACCATGTTAAGACAGAAAATCAGAACAATATGAATTTTAATGGTTTTAAAGCTAAATAAAACAGAACAATTCCACTAAAAGTGTCAAGTATGTAACTGTACCTCTATGACTTTTTCCTTTGTAGTGTTCTCACCAATTCCTTGCACCATGCCTTCATATGCCACTTTGATTCTCTCATACCTTTTATCCCTATCCATCGCATAATAACGTCCAGTGATGGTAGCGAGGGAGCCATACTGATTGCTGTCAAGGTGATCCAATACTTGTTTTATATATGTTACTGTGGAATAAAGTACTAAATCAATTATTTACAAACATACCACCCTGTTGTTTTATGTTTTGTGCAATCTCGTGACATGCAATCTACTTACGTGCCGTAGTAGCTGATTACAAACTGGGCCATAAAACCCAGCTAAACTAACCTGACCTAACCTACATGCAGTAGTTTAAGGTTAAGGTAAAGGTTTGGTTAGCCTGAGCTGGGCTGGGCTGGGCTGGGTTGGGCTGGGCAGGGCTGGGCTGGGTTGGGTTGGGCTGGGCAGGGCTGGGTTAGGTTAGGTTAGGTCAAGTGAGATTGGGTTTTATGCTTCAGCTTATAAAATACATTCTGATTTTCTAGTGGTACCCACAGATTTTTGTCCACTGGTGGTGTACTGGATTATTATCCTTACTCCATTGCCTATGTGAAGCATCATGCACGATGGCAGTAGGTTCCATTTTTTAAGTCTTTGGTATGACCCAATCTGGAAATCGAACCCTGGACCTTCTGATGTTCTAGCAACTATAAGACCACACAAACAGACAACCAGTGCAGTACTGTAGTTGCAGCTGTTACATGCACCCTTAAGATATAGTAAACAACACATGTAGGAGCCATCACTCTCGAATTGTTTTTCCTTCTTAGTCTGTACATCTGTCAATAATGTGTTTGTACCTGAAGGACAACTGTGTGTGCCATTTCTTTAGATTTATCTTCTGTTTCACCAATAAAAGGTGTTAAAAATTTCAGCAATAACAGTTACTTGCCTGAGTTCCAACAAAAGAAGTTTTGTAGTAGTTTACAATACATGCCTACCACCACATTTTATTCAGTCTGGACCCAGTCTAAGCCAAATTTCTCCTTAAAACTCTTGATAACAACAATGTGCTCTACCTGCATGCATACCAACACTACCACAACCCAAATCTCTCCCTCCCTCCCTCCCCTGCCCCCTCCCTTCCACAACCCTAATCATAGGGCTCAGAAAGAGCAATGAAACTTTGGAATAAATTACTGCTTTATGAACATCAAGAAAAAAAAAAGAGATTCTACTAAAATGATTCTGAAAAGAGCTTGAATTCATTCTGCAGCATGAACAGAATGAAGTACTGTTCTGTTCTTGATACCTCTTACTACAAAATTCTATTATAGAACATAATGGCACAGTTCTTACAGTTTTTGACTTTAAAGTAGTATTAAACAAACTAAGAAAAGACAAAACAAGAAAACAAAGATTCACCTCCACTTGTAGGGCTAGTATCTCTACCATCAGCAAAGAATTGAACAAATGCATGCGGAACTCCATGTGACTTGGCGCCCTCAAGCAGAGAAAACAGATGGTTGATGTGAGCATGTACTCCACCATCACTGACCTAAGGTGAAGAAACAAAGAAACAACTTTGATGCCAGGTTACAGAATCGCCGAATCAAGAAGAAATTCGTTTTGAGGATTACATCAACAGCTTAATGCACATGAAGAAGAAAACAATGACTTTTGAGACTGCGTTTTTAATAACTTGCATTATTCAACAGCAGAGTCATAGTACATGTCAGGGATTCTGCCAGAAACACAAAAGGGGGGGGGAATTAACTTTAGCTACACCCCAGATCCAAATTGATGCTGTCCTAGACTTAAGTTACAATTGGGTTAAGGAGGACAAAAGCTTGCTTCCAGGCCTCTGTAAGGTGCTTTTTGAATTGTTTTAAGGCCATTTATTTGTGTTTGCTCCAGCACTGCTATAAAAGTGTCCTCTTTTCAAAAAAGAAACCAAGATTTTGAAAATTTTCTCTAATTTTTAAGTAATGAATAGGGGGGAGGAGATTTTACCCACTTTCTTTTGGAAAGGGGGGACAAATCCCCCCTTTCCCCCTCTGCCAGAAACCCTGCATGTACCTGTACATGTACCAGAGTACAAGATTCAGTACTTGTACCTGTACCTCTACTAATGACCAGTTACCCATATCATATCCTACTCATGGCCCACTATCCATGGGCCTACATGTGCCCAAACCCATGATAAATTTTGCTTTAGACTCTCACTGGTACCCATATTCATGACCTAGTACCCATACCCATACCAATAATCATGACCTGGTACCCAAACTCGTGCTAAAGAGCTGGTAGTGTACTTGCTGTACCTGTCCTTCTACTCACAGTCCAACACTCACGCTACAATACTGTTCAACGCATCAAAATCAATCCCTAACAGGGATTCCGCCGGAAACACAAAAAAGGGGGATCTATTACTGCTAAACCCCAAGTCCAAATTGATGCTGTCCTAGGCTAAAGTTATGATTGGGTTCAGGAGGACAAGAGCTTGCTTCAAGGCTCCTGTAAGGTGCAATTTGAAGGTTTTAAAGGCCATTTATTTGTGTAAGTTCAAACATTGCTGCAAAAGTGTTGCCTTTTTAAGTAAGAAACCAAGATATTGACAATTTTCTAATTTTTAGGGAAATGAAAAGGGGGGATTTTACCCACCTTCTTCTGGAAAGAGGGGGGACAAATCCCCCCTTTCCCCCCTCTGACGGAAACCCTGCCTAGTAATTACTGAATGAGGCACTTACTAGACTCAGGTTTTCATAGAGCACATAGACTCATCCAACAAAATGCTTAAAATATTATACATGGATCATACATGAATCTCTTTGTCTCAATATCATCTCAAGTCAGAGAGGGCAATTCATCAGTGCTGCCATTTTGGCTGTAACAGTTTAACACTCAACTGTGTATTTCACCCAGTTCCACTTTTGTGTTGCTGGGCACCAGTGGGGCCTATTCTTAGTCCAGATATATCTCCACTTTTTATATCAATTTTCAAATTGACAAGTGAATTAAAAGGCTACCCTCAGAAAAGCACTTTCTCTATAAATGGAAACTGCTTAAATTTTCTGCTTATTTCCAGCAGAGTGAGGGTTGTTGTTCATTAGGTGATTATGTGAAACATTGCATTTGCTCACACCAAATCTATCATATCAGTATATTTTTACAAAAAAATGTTCATATTTAAACTGCAAACTTGTTAAGTCATGAGGCTATGACATGTGTTGTGAACACAATGGAGCTCTTGATCAATATACCAATCAGTCGTCTATCCACTGATATTTCTCCTGTAGTTTTTATGACTACATATTACACAAGGTTGTTGCGAAGACCAAGAAACAAGAGCCCAATGGGCACTGTGGTTCCTTGCTGGATATTATAAGAACTGTACAGCGAGTCTGTGAAATAGAGCTAAGCAAAATTTCATACTGTACTCAATGTTTGTAACATCTTCACCAGTGGTATTTTAGAACTAATTTTACATGAAAAAGATTAAATTTCTGTGGCCTTACTGAAATTCAACTTTTGTAATGCTTGGTTATCCTTCAAAAACACTACCTCATTTCCATATGTATTTATGCTTATAATCAAATTTGATATTATCACCAATAAATGATACACAATGTTGTCAGAGAGAGAAAAACACCCCTTGTATTTCTCTCACAAGTTATTTTTACCGGCTCTCAAATAAATCTTGCTGTTACTTTAACACAATCTACCACTTGTCCTGTTTGCTACCTCTACACAGAAAACAGGGTTTATTCAGCAGTCAAGCAGAAAGCAAGTGATTAATGAAGTGTGATAATAGAATGAGGATAAGGTTACCCCCACAGAGCACAGCAGTATTAAAGAGATATATTGTAGAATCCATGCATTGCTTTCACTGGCAGAGAGACCAGTTTAATGCAGAGTGACCTGTGCTCAGTGAAATCTACAGATTTCAGTTATTGCCCTCTTAAAACTTTGAATGATCCAAAATATGTGTACAACCCAAAGGAATCATTACTGAAGGAACATAAAGGACAAATTTCTAAGGTGTTTGGGTGTGTAAGCATGCAAAACCAGGTGAGATAAAAAATCTATTGAAACTCTCTTTATCTAGCTTACAAGATTTTCTAAATAACATTTCCAGCAGTTGACCTCCAGTGACCTTGATGACCTTTGACCTTAACCAAACACAGATTGATTTGAAATCTGTCCTTTCTACCTTAAAAAACTGTGTTAAAACGTTTTTCGGTGTTTGACCCCTGGTGACATCAGATGACCCCTTGACCTTCACAGAACATATCCAATTTCATCCTTACACCATAACACATCCACACACCAAGTATGACATCTATCCAAGTTTCCTAACTAGAAATATCCTGTTGAGAAGGTTTTTAGTTTTTGACCTCTGGTGACCCCAAATGACCTTTGACCTCCACCAAAAACGATAGGGCACACCTTCTCCCTATGACGAATCTATGTACCAAATCCAAGTTCCATCCAACCTTCCCTTGTTGAGTTACAGCGTACCGAAACAAGTGTCACAGACACACACACATACACACACACACACATGCCAACCTGACTACATAGGTTCCTTTGCTACAGCAAGGAACCAACAAGTAAAGCACAAACTCCAGATAAACTCACCCACAATATGCAGAATTCAGTAGACTGAAGGTTTGCTATGGTATACCAAAGATTCACTATACCTAAGCTCCTAAATTTTAACCTATTCTTAAGTCCTAATGATAATCCTCACCCACATCAGGATAGAAATAAGCCTAGAGACAGGCAAGGTGACTTAAATTAGATTTTACGACTCAATCTCTAACCAACTGGCTTATGTTGGGCTGACCATGGCCTTTTTACCAGTTTTGACTCAAAGCTGACTACTGCAGTTTTCCCTCCTCCATTGCTTATGCTGAGCATCCAGCACAATGGCAATAGGTTCTGGTATGATCTACTCAGGAGTATAATTCCAGACCTTCAAGTTGCAAGTTGGACACACTTGACCATGATGTACAGTTGGGTGTCTTGAGACAGGAATTTTCAGTTTTGTAAAATTAGAAAACGGAATTTGATGCCATGGTCCTATGCTATTTCATTGGGATTCATGTGCAAAATGGATTATGAAATAAAATTTGACCTTTAGGAAATGATAACCAGTGTTGTAATCGAGTCACTAGATTAGTGACTCGAGTCAACCATTTTTTAGTGACTTGAGTCGAGTCATTGACTCGAGTCACTGTACTATTTCAATGGGGAAATTACTCCTGAATTCTATCGAGTCACTATCATTCTGAGAGGAAGTGACTCGAGTCGTGACTTGTTACAACACTACTGATAACTACAGTACTGTCTCTGTCTCTAACTAGGCGTGATATTTTCATCTTTGGACTTGTGAACATTCGCTTAAGTAGGCCTTCCATCATGGTATTCCCCAGCTAGCACAGCCACTGCTGACACCTAGTATTACAAATACAGCATCATGACATTGGCTAATGGCATTCTGTTCAAGTCCAGCCACTTTCACTACATTCCCACAGTTTTTTCTACAATCTTTCCATAAAGGTTAGTTTCATGGTTGGTATCTGCTTATAGTGTTTACATACTCATAAATATTAAAGACAGAAAACACCCACAAGCTGACTTCACTTACTTCGACTTCAATGTCTCTCTGTTGTGTTTTCTAATGCTATCTTAAACCCTAACGTTAACAGTGGTCTATTTTTAAATTTTGGAGGACATGAAAAATTTATTGAGTTTTCTTTTAAGGACATGAAATCCATTGTTTAGGTCCTTTTCTGAGTACAAATGGCAGCACATGCAAACACAAATGCATACAAACAAAAACACACTAACACACCCACACAGCAAATACCTGTACTTAATGCCTTACATGCTTACACAGAACTGTTCCCTGTAAGGAAATGATCTGAATTCCCCTTTAGACGTTTAAGTTATGCAGCACCTGAATGCCACGAGCGAGGGTGGGCTCTTGCATATCACGTGACAGAGCTCATTGCAGTGTCCAAATTTTCGGTAACTACGCCAGTCACAAGCTTCGCGTGAGTGAGGAAAGATGTGTGAGGCTTGAGCTCTCGTGAGCAGCTTGTACCAGGCAAGGTGTTGTTTCTAGGTTCACACAAGCACACACTAGTCAATGTTACACTCAGTCTGAGGACTTCATTGTATTTCTTTGTGTATTTTCTTCCTTACCCCTAACCTTAAGAATACTGTAGACTCTATATTGTTAAAACTTTAGAGGACTCAGTTAGTTTGATAGCTAGATGGAGGTTTACAGCCCAGTTTCCAACCATTTTGTTTTGGACTCAAGAAATCTACTGAATAATTGTGAGTAATATGTAATTATTACTCAGCAAAGGGGTAAGTATAGTCACTCTTGAATATACCCACCAGGAAGATGGGGGGGGGGGGGATTTCCCTCAGAGAACCTGAAATCCATTGTTAAGTTCTCATTCTGAATTCATGACAAGTGAACAATCACTAACTGATACAGGCATAATAAAAGACACTTTACTATTCATCAGATATTGCAAGGAAATCATTATTAAAAGAACATTACCAAACCAAGAAAGTGCAGTCTTCCGTTGCCGTTCTTTGCCCTTTGGCAGGCATTGACAAATGTTTCCTTCTGCCACAGGGATTTATTCTTTACTGTAAGATCTATTTCAACGATACTCTGTGAAAGAAAAGGTGTACATGTCTGCAATACTGAAAAACTTTAATGATGCTGCAGGGGTGTAGCCAGAATTGTGTCATGGGGGTGGGGGTTGGTGTCATGGGTTGGGGCACCCCCACCCTCCCCCACCACCAAAGATACAATAGTTCTATACAGCCCCAGTACACCATCTTCCTTCATATGGTATTGGTTGTTAGTATGCACCATTTTGCATTTAAGTTTTAATAACCTAAAGCTTCCAGAGAGCCCTACCCCTACCCTCTCATTCCCAGGGAGTCACTATTTGATCTCTTAACCCACCCCATCCTAATGAAAAACGGGAAGCATACACATTCAAAACAAGCTCTTTGGAGAAAAGAGTGCAAGGTATAGCATGGGATCCAAAACATTGCCAGTTGCTGTTTTAAAGTAGAGGGAGGTATTCAATTGTTCTGAAAGTAGAGGTAAGCACTGTATACATGTGCAAAATAAAGAAATACTTCATGAGGTTGAATCAATTTTAAATGTTGATTGCTCAAACCTCTTTCAACCACTCATCGAATGAAATGGATAAAGTCTGATATATAAATAAATATGAGCAGCTAGTGAAGGTGGGCCATCAGTGGGGTCCTTCAGCTTTAAATAATTCTATGGTCTGCATACAATTCTCATCCCACATATTCAGTGAAGTTGATTGAACTCAGGAGTATTTTAGTGTAAAATCATTCATGATGCAGTGGAGCAACGAATTTGAAAGATTAAAGCTGATGCATCACAGTTATGCCAGACTAAATTAGACCTCACTTAACTATTCGGATTCTTATATTGAAGTCAGCTTACCTGGTACAATGCTCTCCCAGCACCTATAGTCAGATGACCAACCTCGCTGTTCCCCATTAATCCGTCTGGCAATCCAACCGCTAAACCTGATGCATCCAGTGAAATAAACTTCCCCTGCGTTTGACACAGGCAATCCATAACTGGGGTGTTTGCATTTTTGATAGCATTTCCTATGGGGAAGAATTTGAACATTATTTGCGACATTTGAAAAACTTTGGTCTATTCAGTGACTCATCTAAACCACAATTAATTTCCCGAAAGAATCAATTATCCTTTGTTAAAGACTTCAAAGTTTACAGAAAGAACTGTACATTGACTTCCATTACTTTCACTTCCACATCAACTGCAAAAGTCTGAAAGTGGTTGTCTTTTGTCCACGCTTCAATCAGTAATTTGGTCCTCAAAATGTTAAAAGTCATACATGAAATTGAACAGCTTGTTCTTCAAAAAAACATTTCATACCACTGAGCCTGCAATATTTGAGAAATCGTCCATTGACTTTGATTTTTCACACAGTGATATTTCTGAAAAGGAGGTAATGTCCCTCCTTCCCCCTCCCCCAACTAAATATTACAGAGTACAAATCACTGATTTTTCCAAAGTAGAGTAGACCGTCTCTCAAAATGTGACAATGTCAATGTTCTTACAGATCAATGTTTGCAGGGTTCAACCTTTCCAGGGGTTCAATTTTTCCAGGGTCTAACTCTAACACTGAACCAAACATTAAACTCTAGGAACATTACACCTTGGAAACATGAATTTTTCTGGGAACATCAAACAATTGGAACAACCTCCACCAAAACGATATGGCTTCTCTCCCTAAGTATAGCACATCCACATTCCAGGTATGTAATCTATCCAAGCTTCCTACTGTACCTTCAGATATCATGGAGTGCTTTTACACTTGATCTCAAGCAGGGGATCAAAACTGTATCTGAGCCACCTCTCAAGATCAACTTTGTAGTGTGCAAACTCTCGCTCTCAGTATCAGATCCAGAGATTTTGATCCTCCCTCTTGGGCAGATCAGATCTCGGGTGAGGGATCAAAAAAATGTGTGAAAGCTCAAAAGATTAAGGTGACCCAAGATCAACATGACCCAAGACAAAACTACGTGTTTCTCCCACAAAATATAACACACACAAATGTGGAGCAGTTGCCATACACTTGCACTGCACTTGCACTAGCACTGCACACAGTGTACACAGTACTACATACTATACTCTGTTTGAGGTTAAAATAGTGACTGGCTATGACTTCAAGCGACTGGTCTCTCCATAAATTCAAAGAACACTGTTCATCATATTGCTTCTTCCTATCAACTTAACCCTCTAGGGCCTGGCTCCAATTGGGGCATATTTGCCCGCCTCCGGGGTCGGCAGAAAAGTGGACGTAGCACGCCCCACATTGGCTTCCATAGACTATTGACCCCGTGACTTTAAACTATTGTCTCTCCTTTTATTGGGGCCCAATTTTCGGGTAGCTACTTGCAGTTTCAGGCTCTACGTGAAACAGTAAAGATGGTCCACAGCCGGGCTCTCGGTCTGTAGCAGAAGTGACCGATAAGGTCAGAAGAGGGATGAAGGTTTTGATATTTCCATACTGTGTCTAATAGAGCAGTGAAATAAAGGGGACTTTGCATGACAGGACCAAACACTTTTCTAATCTAGCCAAGCCAAACTCAATGTTGTGTCTGCCTCATCTTAAGCCATAACTATTACTATTAAGTAGGCCTAGCCTACACCTTTTTTCTGGTACAACTTTAAAGTGATTAGTGTTCAGTAAGCCTACCAGTACCAAGTCCCATTAGTATGGCATCTGTGATCTGCTTTAGTCAGACAGTCTGACTAGTGCCAAATGCAAAAGTACAGATCAGTTGGAGTGCAATACAGTTTAATGTGTTTGATTTTCTTGTTCAATTGGTGTATATGTTCAGATTATGTATGGGACACTGCTTTTACTTTCATGACAATTAGGCACAGTGTCCTGGATAAGTAGAGTTCATTGATTCACTTCCTGCTTGTTGATCGCTTGTTCGTGGCTTGATTCACCGCGGGCGATCAAGTGTGAAAACAAAACCTTTGATCTTGAGGGAAGGATCTGATCCAGGTCTAATCAGTCCCTTGAGATCAACTCTCAAGTGTAAAAGCATGATGTAAACAAGATTTTCAGAATTTAGCCCACAGTGACCCCACAATGACCTTTGACCTTCACCAAAAACTATTGGGATCATTTGCTCAATATGAACCATCTACATGTCAAGTATAAGGACCCTACAAGTTGCCTTTCTTGAGATACTTTGTAAGAAAGTTTATCAGACTTTAACCTTTGCTGACCACAAATGACCTTTGATCTCAATCAAAAAAGATAGAGATCATCTACTTAATATGACCATCACACACAACAAACATGAGATTAGTCACAAACTCACCCAACTTGAGATAGCACATTTACAAGCAATTTTTAAGGTATTTACCATTTGACATCTTGTGACCCCAAATGACCTTTGACCTCTGCCCGAGACAACAGGAATCATCAACTCAACATTGCCAACCCAACACTAACCTACCCCTTAACCTACCTCACCTGTATCCCCCTCCCACATCTCCCCTTCACCTACTGTACATTTAACTTAGCTAGTCAGTGGGGCTATGTGTCTACTGGGATAAGTTAGCTTACTGTAAATGAACTAAGTACTGTACATCTAAAACACCAATTTTTTAGACTCTTGAAGATACAAAATAAAGGCCATATGGTTGAGCAAAAGACAACTAATGATGCTTTAAGTTCAAAGTTACTGTAAAAAGCAGTATACACATTAGTAATTTAAAGCTGAACATTTACTGCCTCAGTGATGAACATAATCAAATGAGATGTTTCTAGACACACAATTTGCAACAAACATCTGTTCAGCAATCCAATGCTTCTTTTTTATTCAACTTTACAACCAATTGAATCACACATGGCCAACATATTTTTCCAGTTGTGGGGAGCACTGAGCAAATTTCCCTTCTCTATAACATGTGAAAAACATCTTGAAGATATTGCATGTACCACTAGAAAGTACTGAGATAGATAACTGCTACTGTAGCTCAACATCTTGAAAGAGATTCATGGAGACACGACATTAAGGACATAAATCACTTCAACTTTTATGCAGAATGGTAGGTCTTGAAGTACTATGCTTAAAGATATTCTGATCAGGAATAGGCCGTTATGCATTTTTAAGGTTGAACAAGTCTGGGTTGTACATAAACTAAAAATTAATCAACATTGGACCATGCATTAAGTAGAGGATAATGCACAATCTGGGGTTAAAGAAAGGGATGCTCTGAGGGTTGTAGGTGATGCACAAGGGCTCAGAAAGAGTGTCTTAAAGATATACTTATAACCTCCAAAATTGCATTATCTGTTATCCTGCTAATGTAGGGTCTACAGCAGGGTTGTCCAACCTTTCGCAGCGGTGGGCCACATTTAATGGTTATGATGGACGAGGGGCCGCATTCTGTACTCGTCTTTTTGCAACTTTTCCCAACGCACAAGGCAACAAAATGCAATTGTTGCGCGTAGGGAACACTGATTCATTTTCGTTTTTGATTGAACAAATAAATTTTAGCGAAAATTGATGGTATTGGGCAGAATATTCGGACAATTTTTTTTTCATATTCCTCCTGAATCATTCTTAACCTGCCCCTATGGACAACGCTCCAATGTAGCTTCATGTAGCAGAGATTTGAAATGAATTACTTCATTCAAAAGTAAGCGTGCCATAGCGGACGGCGAAGCCTAAAGTTGTCATCAATTAATCTGCTTACTGAATAATTTTGCAGTTTATATTATTTCTGACGGGCCGGACGCAACCTTTTCGCGGGCTGGACCGTGGCCCGCGGGCCGTAGGTTGGACAACCCTGGTCTACAGTTTCAGAGCTGTTTAACCTTGTTCATTCACACACAATAATATGATTTAAAAGCCAGAGAGGAAATAAAATTTCACTTCTAAGTAACTACATTACGACAACACAAAGTTAACCCATTATAAGGGTTAAAAAATACAACATTTTGTTAGGCTTGCTAAATAAGACATGTATTTTATATATAGTGTTGTCAGGGAGAAAGCAAATTTAATTTGCAAGTTAAAAAACATTTAAATTACAGTGGCAGCACCAGCTGGAGAGGAGGGAGGGCAAGGGGGAACTTTTGACACTTTTGTGGTCTACCACTAGACCACGTGTTTGATCTAGCGGTAGAGCACCCGCCTCTCCATGAAAGGCCCAGGTTCAATTCCCAGACCGAGTCATACCAATTTAGACTCTAAAAATGGAACCTACTGTCATTGTGTGTAATGCTCCGCATAAGCAAAAAAAAAAAATGGCTGTTGGCGGCTCGACTAGAACCAATAGGTGGAAAACTGGGCCATTAAACTCCATCTAAGTAACAAACTACTATTAACTAACTAATTGACACTTTTGAAGGGATAATTCGCAGATTATATCAATCATTTTAGGCCATCTATACATGCAAGATTCTGTATCATCGGCAGTACAGGGTATACTCCAATTGCATTATAATAAAGAGACTGTAAACTTGGGTACCCTGTGATGATGTCCTTCTTGGGTCAATGAACTTTTAAATTTTTGAGCTGTTGTGCTGGAAGGGGTACCATTTCAGTTGAGCATTTTACCTTCATGGGGTGGATTTTTCTTTTAAATAAAGGCTATGTGTTGATAGATAGTGTCAGAAAATGAGACTTTCTGTTTAATGGAAGTTAGCAGCAGTGTGAGTATACTCAGTGTACCCTTGAAAGTGTGCCTAAGAGCTCTGTCATTTCAAGATTTTTACACGTTATTTTAATGCAGATGCACACTCGACTGGCCCACGCACTCAAAGGTCACCCCATCATACATTACACTTTTACTATCAGATTCCACATTAGGCCTATCCATAAAACTTCACTTCAAGGATATTTGGTAGTTACACTACAGTATCACATAGGCTACATAAACATATGGCAACAGGATAGGCTAATTGCACAAATCTCCCCCCCCATTTTCTCTTGCCCACCATTGGCCCCGAAACTTTTAAAATCCTGGTGCCACCACTTTTAAATTATCAGAAGGTAGTATTGTCTCCTTTTATTTCAAACTAGAAAAGCAATGTTGTTGTGAAGCTCACACAACTTGTTTTGTCTGCTAAAAACAGGAACTCAAAGTTCAACCACATTTTATCTGTAATCTGTTTCCTAAACCTCCTTACATTACAAAATTAAATGCAAGGAAGTAAAAATTAGCTAAACATTTGTGATTTTGCATGTACAGTAAATCTACATCTGATATAGTTTTATGGTAGATCTAAATATCAAGTGTATTTTCTCATATCATGAAAGCCTGGACTGTGTATTCTTCTAGGAATTAGGCAATAAGATAAAACTAATAACTTATGTATGATGTACCTGTAAACTGCTCAGGTATTGCAAATTACATTCACAGTAGTTACACCTTCAAAGTAACCACTGCATGGCTCTGTACTGACCAAAATAAAACACAGACTCACGAGGTTCCTCCTGTACTGTGCTACTTGAACTCAAACAGTTCTGTTCAATTTATTTCCACAATAGATAAGTTGCAACAGGATCTGTTGTAACTTCATCCTCACAGCCTGATCTCTCCACACTAGCTGACCACAGCTGATAACAAGACCACCTAGACAAGCATACAGTGCCAGACTGTAAATGCATGCTTTGTTAAACCAGCTGTATCATCAAGAACCAGGTTAAATAGCCTGCATGTATGTGCAAGATAAGAACTGAAAACACAACCAACCACACTGCTATTAGTGCAAAAAATAAACAACTCACTGCTTAGCAGGCAAAATGAACTCATCCCTAAAAAGACAGTTTAAAACACAACTTAAATTTTCTATATTAGAATGCAAATAGGTAGGTATCAATGCTCTCCTAGAAAGCAATCCTACACCAAAATTTCAGCCCCAAATCTCCAAAAAAGAGGAAGAAGAAGACTTTTGTTGAAACGTTGACGCCATCTGCCCCATTTGATAACCTCACATATGTACTGTGTACATGTGTGAGCTAGTAAAACCAGAAAGCCAAAAGGCCTAGTGATTCCTTGCCACTGAAATTAATGCCTATCTTTTTTTTCTTCAAATTGACAGTGCTCCCTGTTTTTTAAATTGATAGTACTCCGTAATGTACCCACAAAGTATACATGCAAGGAATCCAAGCTTCCTACAATGAGATTCCGGATGACCTTTAACCACCTAGAACAACGGTTCTGCTCACGATATCACATCCACATACTATGTGTGAGATTTTGCAGTATGCAAGACTCCAACCATGGGAAATTGTGTAAATATGATATTGACACTTTGACCCCTCGTAAACCAAAGTGACATTTGACCTCTACCAAAAACTAAGGGGATCATTTATTCATGACACATCATCTACATGCCAAGGGCAAGGAACCAAAAATAACATATAAACATGTCAGAAAACCATAAAAATAAAAAAAAACACTTTCAATGGCCTATTACCCTATCATTTTTACATTGTATTTAGGCATATTTTCTGAAACAAAAAGCATGTGTTCTAAGAGCTTGAAGCTGCATATTTAATCCTTTTTTCAAGACAACAATTTAAAAATGTCAACTAATGAGTATTCACTTTCCTGTATGTACGGTATTCTTTGGCTCATCCAATATTACAGAATAAACAAATGTCATCATGCTTCTGACATTTGTTTGCACTAGTGTACAATATGCAGTGGCATTATTTACTTTAAGGTCATTACCAGTCATCTCGACTCTAAACGGCCAGCTAAAACTCACAATTTTCTTCTCAGGTTGCTGAAAGAATACTGCAGGAACTGATGCAAACATGTGAGAAGTAACACACTAACACACCATGATCAAGCCCCTCGATAGAGTAGGGCGGTATACCTGAAGGCAATACCGGTACTAGAGGTACAGGTAATGAAAATTCTGAACTTATTGGTGTGTTACTAGTACTGGTTTTTGAAAAAATTACGGGTACTCATTATATTCAAAATTAAGTGTTAGGATGTGTGGATGATTAAAATTTTTACAAAAAAACATTTATACCCAGTTCGAAACTGAAATGATGTTATCCCCTTTTCAGTTCCACAGTTTTATTACACAAACTTTACTTCTATGGCATTAGAGGAAATGCTCTTGATTGGATAGGCAGTTATTTGTTTATTAGGAAACAATTTACTTCGTTTAATGATGTCAACTCAGAGCTTTTGCAAATCCAATGTGGCGTACCCCAAGATTCTGTCCTAGCCCCTCTACTTTTCATTCTTTATGTAAATGATATTGGTACAGAAATGTGACAAAAAATTGTTATATTATTCTGTTTGCTGCTGATGATACCATGAAAGAATTAAACATACAGTATAAATCTGCAATAAATTTGATAAGTTTCATCACTGGTTTTCCTCCAAAAAATTGTCGCTTAACATAGATAACACCAATTGTATAGTTTTTAGTAATAGGCGAAATGTAAAAAAAGAAATTTGCCATAATTCAATGAACAGGACATATTTACGGGAAGCTGACCATGTTAAGTTTGTAACTTAATTTGGAAAAATCACATTCAGTTTATAAGTTCTAAAATTGCCAAAAGTGTTTAAATCTTGTCAAAGTTAAAAAAAATTCTTCCTAGGAATATACTTCATACATACATTGTATCTTACCTTAATCTATCCACATCCTAACTATTGCCTCACAATATGGTCTGGTACATGTAAAACCTATTTAAATAAGCTATTGGTTCTCCAGTAACGAGCTATCCGTCATATTTCATCTGATAGTTACATGACCACACAAGTAAGCTTTTCTTATCACTGCATCTGTTAAAACTCCAAGATTTAATAAACTTAAGAGTTGCCTTATTTACTTATAGTTCTATTCACTGTATTCTCCCTGTTAGTCGTCAAAATGTTTTCAGTTATAATTTAGATGTTCACCCACATAATACGAGATCGCACGCTGCAATTCATACTTTGCTAAGAACAACTTTTGTACCGAGCAAGTATTACTTGGAATAAACTGCCTCAGGAAATCAGGTATTTACTGTACCTACTATAAAGTCCTTCAAATGGAACTTAACTATTATGTTAGTACATATTAATCTTTTCAAAGTAAGGCACTTACTGTATGCTGCTATGAATTTTTCTTTTATTTTTGTTATATGTTTGTAATTTTTGGGGTTTTATTTTTTCCTTTTCAATTTTTAGGGAGTGTAATACAAGTTGAGCCTACTAAGGTTTCTTAGAGCACTTCCTTTCACAGTGTAATCTTGTTTATAGAATAATTGGGTATTGTGAATAGAATTGTAATTCGATCTTGACACATTGTGAAGAACAAAAAATAAATGAAAATGAATGAATATCACCACATATCAGTCCATGCAATACCATATACAGTATGCACTGTTTAACAGGCCACAGAGAGTGAATTCATTATCGCTGGCAAAAACGGACAACATTAGTTTAAGAGATCATTCTTAACATTTAAAGGGACAATCCTCTCACCCCAAACTACACTTCTAGTATAGGGTAACAGAAATTCTAAATTGGCTCAGCTTTTTGATTGAC
Organism: Holothuria scabra; assembly: GCA_037179385.1. Lineage (NCBI taxonomy): Eukaryota > Metazoa > Echinodermata > Holothuroidea > Aspidochirotida > Holothuriidae > Holothuria > Holothuria scabra. The sequence continues at coordinate 17,502,518 of CM074194.1, read as the reverse complement.
TGCTAATTCAAACAATGCAGAGTACCAAAGCTGATATTACACAGCACCAACTGTTCTGAAGGTGTTTTGATTATACACATTGAGCCTTCTATATTCCCCCTGAAGCAATAAAATGAGATTGTGTCTGGATGAGGGTGAATTTTAGACGATTTTGGGAGGGGCTTAAATAAGAAGGTTAGGAGAATTGGTACTGTTTGGGATGAGAAAATTGGGCCTTTCAAGGATCGTTTCTTACTGACATTTCTTCCGGAGTTCTTTGTAAAATCTCGCTGTGACTGTTAATTAATATCCAATATCATCATAACTCAAGGTTTCTATTTTTAAAATTATTCAAGATTTGTCTGTATGCAGAGTGAAAATTGTGAGATTCCAATCTTTCTTGGGCAGACAAAAGTATGGATGCCTGAAATGCATATACACAATAAACGTCTGCAGTGCATAACAATGCACATAATCTGCTATTTAATCTGGCATGTGTTAGGCACCATAGGTTTTCCAGGACTCATGAAAACAACCTGCAATGTTATTTGTTTGGCAGAAGCATGGAAGTACTGTACTACCTCAAAGGTAGTAGGCCTACTTCCATGGTAGAAGCCAGTGCATGGAACAGTATGTACCAGTGTTTGTTTCTTGGCAGGAATAGACACATTGGTCTAGGTGTACATTTAAAAAAACCAGAATACAAAAATGCATTGAGGTTTCGATGATACATACATGCTCTTTTCAATAAAATGCTACATTTGTTGTAACAACTGGTGACCCAAAGTGACCTTTGACTCAACCTCTTAGTAACTGGTTTTTCTTTTAACCAAAACACTTCTATATTCAAAGAGCCAAATTTCTACTGTGCCTTCAGATATTCTGCAAACAAGGTTTACAGAGTTTGATGCCAGGTGATACCAGATGGCCATTGAACTCCACCAAAAACAACAGGTACAGTACTTTCAACTCACCATAACTCATACACACACTAATTGTGAAACACATCCACGTTTCGTACCTTGAGCTGTCCTATACAGGTTTTCAGAGTTTGACCCCTTTGACCCCAAATGACCTTTGACCTCTACCAAAATCAATAGGGTTCTTCCTTACATCATAATAAATCAAGATATCAAGTTTGAAATCAATCCAAGCTTCCTACCTTGAGATATTGTATTAAAAAGTTTTCAGAATTTGTCCCCTTCTGACCTTTGACCTCCATCAAAATAAATAGGGTTCTTCTTTACATCATATTGCATCAACATATCAAGTTTGAAATGAATCCAAGTTTCCTACAATGATGTATCATGTAAACAAAGATTTACCTTTGACCTCCACCAAAATTAATTGGGTTTTTCCTTTAATCAAAACCCATTAACCTTAACCTATCAAGTTTGAAAGGAATCCAAGTTTTTTACCTTGAGATATAGTGTAAACAAGGATTTTGGGGTTTGACCCCATGTGACCCCAAATGACCTTTGACCTCCACCAAAATCAATAGGGTTCTTTCTTACATCATAACGCATCACCTATCAAGTTTGAAATTAATCCAAGTTTCCTTTCTTGAGATATCGTGTAAACAAGGATTTCAGGGTTTGACCCCCCCTGACCCCAGATGACCTTTGACCTCCACCAAAATAAATAGGGTTCTTTCTTACATCATAACGCATCAACGTATCAAGTTTGAAATTAATCCAAGTTTCCTTTCTTGAGATATCGTGTAAACAAGGATTTCGGGGTTTGACCCCCTGTGATCCCAAATGACCTTTGACCTCCACCAAGATCAATAGGGTTCTTCCTCTCAGTACGGGGTATCTGTGTACCAAGTTTGAGAATTGTCAGATCTTCCTTTCTCAAGATATCGTGTAAACAAGCAAAGTGTCAAAAACACACACACACATGCACACACACACATACACGCACACGCACATACACACATACATACACACACACGCTATCATGAATGCACAGGTTTCTCTTTTCATCGAAACCAATAAGGTGAAGGTTGTGTTAAAAATGTTGGAATCAATCACAGTAGAAATGGATGGATATATTTTGGTTACTGCAAAGGTTGAGATGGGATACTAGTATTATTTTTCGAATGTGCACAACTGTAAAAAATTGTGGTAAATAAAGTCAGAGCAGAGATTCCTGCACAGTAATTAACCCAATTAAACACCTAGTTGCATTAATGTGCAGGATGACATGGGAGTCATGCATGGCTTAGGTTCCTTCCCACCCGACTTTCCTCCCCGAGAGTTGAGAACTGGTACTGCTGCATTATCGGTTCTGCATGTTTTGCTGTACCGGTACCAATATCTTCACAGTACCGACCAACCCTACATCTCGCCAATGAAAATTTTAACTTCAAAAAACAAAATGCAGAGCAACTGTAGGATACCCCGCCACCAGTGAAAAAACATTTTTGAAAACAAGAAGGCGTGGTCGCAGTGGCTTTTTAAACAATTGAATGCTATTTTGAGAACAACCCAACATAAGTTTTCTAGTTTCCCACTACAACTGTGTGTAAATATTTGTGAAGGATTTACTAAGTCCACATGAACCTCCACTTTTGAGTGGAGGCCCAGGCACAGTTGCAGGGACTGCTTCTAAATTTGCGTTATTTTGCAAAACAAAATAATGATGTATTGTGTGTGAACATTTGTGAAGAATTTTGCTAAGTCCACTGAGCCTCCACTTTTGAGTGGAGGTGCAGTCGCCGTGACCATTTCTAAATTTGCAAAATTTTGCAGCACAAAATAATGATGCATATTTGTGTGAATTTTTGTGAAGAATTTACTAACTACGCTGAAGAATTTGCTAAGTCCACTGAGCTCCACTTTCGAGTGGAGGCACAGTGCCCAGCGACCATTTCTAGATTTGCATTATTTTGCAGCACAAATAACAATGCATATTGGTGTAGATATTTGTGAAAAATTTACTAAATTCACTGAGCCTCCACTTTTGAGTGGAGCCGCAGTCGTAGTGACGGTTTCTAAATTCGTGTATTTTGCACTTTTGTTAGCTTTGTAGCAGCTTAATCCAGAAGTCCACTTTGGGAGACCGCCCTCTCTTTCCCAGCGAAATTTCTTGGAAAAGAGATGGGCCAAATTTGAGCGAATCCCTTTGTTTCACCCAGACGTCAAATGCATGAACAGGGAGGAACAAAGGATTCAGTACGCACTCGCTCCTCGACTTCTCAGTGACTAGGCACCAGCCTCCATCTTATTTGGGATTTACTGTACTACATTACCCTTATTATTGACGCCAGTAATTATTTGACTTTTTCTACAAGTTTGAGCATTCACGTTGGCGTTCATAATTTATATTTAGTATCGCCGTGGGAACACCCGTTCTACTACAGTACTTCAAGGAGAACTCTCTCTACCTTAGCAAAGCCAGGTGGTTCATGACAGGAGAGTTGAAAGTTAAGTATTAATTTATTTCATTGGAATACTTCCCATTTTATAATAATCGGATATCGACCTGGACTGGAACACTTGAGCACGGATTTAGCCAGAGCGATTATTTACACGGACTTCAGATTTGTTTTGGGGTGAGTAAATTTCTGATTTCTTACATCGATCTGTGTTCAGTCTATCCCCCACTCATCCCTAAAGCTTCACTGTGACTGCACCTCCGGAGGCGAAACTTACTGTAAGGTCTGCTATTGGCAGGGTATTCTATAGTTGTACCCAAAAAATAAACAACTTTCAAACTTAAATGTAATTCATGTGCTTACTTCATTCTCAACCTGAGTCTCTGATAATATTTAACTTAGTCCCTAGGCCCCCAGCTACTAAATTGGTGGCCTAGGCTAGGCTGAATAATTTTAGTCCAGTACCGGTAACTAGGACAATGATTGAATGAATACTGTAGGCCTAGGCTAAGTCATTTTTAAGAATTGGAGAGAAGATTTGGAACAGGGTAATTTGAAGATGGGCTGGTAACCTGTGAAAACAATTGGGGCCTAGGCCTAAGCAAGTTTTGTTCTATGCCTAACATTTTAACTATATTTTTGTAAAGTTTCAGTTTCAGTTTTATTTCTCCATATCACCTCATAGAGGTATAAGAGACTTATAATACAGTAATAATGAATTATGTGACAAGATAACGAGTGAAAAGGTAATAACAAAAAAACAAAACAGAATCATCAAGTCTTCTTGCAGGAAGAAAAATACTGTAGAAAAGTTAAGATTACAAAACAAACCACAGACCATCTCATAGTCATAGCCCTCGTCACAGTAAAAGGGGGGGGGGGGTGAATGAGTCAGGGAAAAAAGACTTGTAGTAGTTGTAGCTGGTCTTAAAAGGAGATTGAAACTGTAAGTAAAGGGTCAACAAAGCCTACTAGTATACTATTCTAAGTTCGCACAGGTTCATAATCCGAACACTTCATTTAGGCCTAGGATAAATGGAATATTTATTCACTGATCGATGCAAAATAATCGTCAGTTTTACCATAGCCCAGGCCTACCATATGGAGCCATAATTATTTCTTAAGGGTGTTTTAAGTTATTGAAGAAAATACTGTCTTATGACTGATATATGAATGATTTTAATTACGTGTTCGAATTTAGAACCTGTTAGAACTTTGAGCCAACCATTATAGTAAGTTATCATGAGTCGATCACTGCCTTCTAAACGCCATTGCAGCCAGTAGGTGTCATGTGATTGCGATGCTAGAAAAACCTGCTATGCAAATTCTTCAAGCAACATCAGAAACAATTATTTGTCATCATGTTTTTTTATTTTTAAAGAAAAAATGTTAGTCATGGCCAGATTTTCAAGTTTCAGCAAAAGTGTGAACCAGAAATTTGCAAAAATCAGTAAAAATGATTAAGAGAATGTCTTTTATGAAGTTTTAAGTAAGAATTCTGATAGAAACGAGATTGTTATGTTTCATTATGTCAAAATCTGGCCCTAAATGTAGTAACTGGTAGCATTTTATTTGTTTGTTTTATGAAGTGATTGACTCATGATCAGGCCTACTTCATAAGCATTGCTACTTGCACTGCCTCCTTCTTCTTCTTCTTCAAAACTGTGAGACATCCAAAAGGACAATTTTACACCGCGTACGTGCCGTGTGATCAGTCAGGCCCTCAAAGAGTTCATAATGAAATCCACTGGCTTTGGGTGACTTATGGCCCCGGCAATAAGACTCTCTGGGAGGTTATTCCAATCCCGAGTAGTATAAGGGACAAAACTGTACTTAAAACAATTAGTCCTAGCAGAGGGGGGCGAAAGTGCAAAGCATGCATGTTACGAGAACAACGAGTAGGTTTACACAGATTAGACAGGGGAATGTTAGCTTGACCGTAAATACCTTTGGCAAAGATTATGAGTCTGCAACGTCTGCGGCGGTCAGATAAAGTATGTAGACCTAGATCTTTGAGGAGTGCGGTCATAGAGCCAACTTTACAGGAGTACTCCCCGGATATAAACCTAGCAGATCTTTTTTGTACTCCCTCCAATCTATCTTGGAGTGAAATCTGATGTGGATCCCAGACGGAACAAGCATACTTCAACAAGGGCCTTAGTAAACCTTTATAGGCAGCCAATTTAACATCTTTGGAACAAAATGAGAGGTTCCTGCGTAATAGGCCTAAGATCTTATTTCCCTTATTACAAACAAGTTGGATATGTTTGCCCCAGCTGAGATTCTTAGTGATAGTCACCCCCAGATACTTAATTGAATCAACCCTTGTCAGATTGGCCCCATTAAGAGTATAATTATAGATTATTGGGTTACTCTTCCTAGTAACAGACATAACATTACACTTAGCCAGGTGGAATCTCATACCCCAAGTTTTGGCCCACTGGCCCAAGTTTACAATGTCCTTCTGTAACTCACTGCAGTCACTGGGATTATTGATGACCCTATAGCAAACACAGTCATCAGCAAACAACCTAACTTCAGAAGAAGCAGCACTAACAATATCATTAATATAAGACAAGAAAAGTACTGTCCAAGGACAGACCCTTGAGGAACACCGGAAAGGACTGGAGCAGAAGCAGACCTAGTACCATTAACAACAACTGATTGTGAACAGTCAGTAAGAAAGTTATCAATCCAATTTATGACTTGCCTAGACACCCCCAAGGAGAATAACTTAGTCTTAAGTAGTTCATGAGGAACTGTATCAAAGGCCTTCTCAAAGTCCAGGATGAAGACATCAACTTGTTTATTTTTATCTAAGGCGGAGGTCCAATTGTCCACAACAGACAGTAACTGTGTATCACAACTATGATTTTTTCTAAATGCATGCTGTTTAGAGGAAAGGCTGTTATTCGCTTGATTGTGATCCATCATATTTGAGCTGATAATATGCTCAAGTAGCTTACAACATATACAAGTAAGAGAGACAGGGTGATAGTTGGATGGGAGAGAGCTATCGTTCTTCTTAAAAATAGGACAGATATTTGCCTTTTTCCAGTCCTTGGGGACTTGACCACTGTTGATTGATTGCTGGAAAAGATGACTGATCATTGGAGCAAGATCAGTAGCAAGCTCTCTAAGAACCCATGGGTGTATATTGTCAGGACACATGGCTTTACTAATCTTAAGGTTTTGCAACAACTTTTCAACCCCAAATGTAGAGATGGAAATATCGGCCATTCTACTACAGATAGGTCTTCTCTGTAGAGGGACAGAGTCGAAGGAGTCTCTGGTAAAAACACTACTGAACTGGCTATTCAAGGCTTCAGCCTTATCCTTACCACTATTAGCTATTTTACCCCAGACCTGTAAGGGGGGATACTATGATTATCTTTCCTCTGACCATTAATATACCTCCAAAAGGGTTTGGAGTCATGAGTAATATCATCTATCATGCCGTTAATGTATTTCCTATGAGAATTGAATACCTCCTTCTTAATACTAGCGCAAAGGTCAACCCACTTATTGTAAAAATATAATTTGTTAGTCTTCTTATACAAAGCATGAAGTCTGTTCCTTCTCTTTATCATCCTACAGATATAATCAGTGACCCAGGGAAGAGATTTCCTAGTTCTAGAAAGTTTGGACGGGATGTTTTTTTTCACAGTTCTCTCAAGAAAAGACCTAAGGAGGAACCAGTTTTCTTCAATAGTACGACTATCTTGTGTGCCTACATTTCAAGATTCATTTTCTAAAGATTACTCAGTCCAAATAACACCAAAATATAGCACAAAGAGGAAGACATATTACAAAATATTCCTGTCAAGTTTTATCGATTTCTGTCGATGTTTTCCTATTTTGTGGTAACGAACTTTATTAGTTGATCGACTCACGATAAGCCTAGTATATACTAAACAGAATAGCAGCAGTAAAGCCAAGGCCCAGGCTCAACGTTAATGCAGACACTGGTTGCGCGAAATTTTGAATACAATCACCCAAGTCTTTCAGTCATTTTATCAACAATTTCATTTCATTTTACATATGTGTCTTACCATACGTGCTTTCGGACAAGCCCCAGCCGTCAATAACTATTAAACAAACGTCCATTATGACACTCGTTCGTCACAACCAATTTTATCTACAAATGTTGTCAAGAAACCTGTGTACACGGTATGAAGTAGAACCGGTTACATAACATAGTTAATACATTTATGCACGTACATGTACGTTAGGTTGGTGCACACGGTACGGTTAGCTAGTGCACACTGCACAGTTCGGTCAAATACCACATTCCGCACGTACGCAGCTTTGCCATGAGCGCACAGCGTGAGTGACCTGGGGAATTCCCATCAAACAGCTGAGTGCCTCGTGCCTGGGGAAAATAGCAAGATGCGTGTGAAGTCTTTGCGGCTCATGATCCTCCCTCGTGAGGGAACTCGGCAACACCCCAAAGAGGTACTTTAATGGCAATGACAGTTTCGTGAGATAAACTTTATGATTAAGGGTAAAGAGCAGTCCCCCCAAACTTATGTTGAAGAAAAAGCTAAATAACACAATTTTTATCTAATATCTCTTCAAAGTATCTTCAATTACATTTTATGACTTAACTATTGCATATTCAAGGTAAACCAAACAGTTCTTTCTGGTAAATTTCACATTTGAAGAGAAAAACATTGTCACATGACTCCCAACAGCCAATCATGAAACTGGACAGTCTACTACACTTCTTCAATTTGGGATGACTGCTCCTGCCCTTGAATTCATTAAGGGATAGAGATAAACTACAAACCAAGAAACTACACGACAATATTAATGTCGGACTCGAAGGTGAGACTTGAACAGGCGACCTAAGACTGGATGAGACCATTATAACCACTGTACCACTTTACTTTCTCCTTAATCTGCTCTTACTAGGGGAATTCTTTTTATTCGGAACAACTGCAACTCCCTGCTCTACTACCTGAGCAAAGAAGTCTCCAAGCTGACAGACTCTGTCTTGTAGAATTTCCCTGGTTCTTTTTAAACAGGGCAAAAGCAGACCTGACAACTTCCAAAAAAGCCCGCAAACCTTGCAAGATTTTCATGAAAAATTTCATTTCATTTCATTTGTTCATGGCATCGCAATAGCAAATAAACAAGATAATATAAGCACATAAGAAGTTAGAAAAGACAATAGTTGTGAAAGGAAGTACTCTTAAAACCCTTCTGGGCTTGAGAAACAAAAGCACTCCCAAAGAGAGCGGACATAAAATAAACAGAAAATCAACATAAATCCCCCTGTACCCCCTCCCCCTACATCCCTACCCACCAACCTACCATACACGAGGAACATTAATAAGTACTGACAAAATATTTTGATAAACCTTTCCTCAAAAATTTGCATTGGTATCTTGAACCTGGAGATTTGAAACTTGTGCTGTCATGTAGGTTCACCATGACGGGTTCAAGCCTAGGCGTAGTTTAGCCTGATTTAAATAATTTGCGGTGGGGTAAAAGGAATTGACCTGGAAAAAGATGGCCAAATTATTCGCCGCCTAGCAAGAAACTGTAATGGACTAAGGTAAGTAGGTTATCATAGGCACATTTTAATAACAGCGATTACAGCGCATTCCAAGAATACAAATTATACTAGTACGTCATGTCTTCCATACTTTTCGGGAAAGTATGAGGTACGCCATACACATGAGCGCAGCTTTGCGTGTTGGGATGGTGTGGAGAAATTTTCATGTTCAGGTGACAGACCTAGATGCAAAATGATGCTATTTGTAGAAAAGTTTTTAACAACTGTACTACAACTTTAGAAGTGGTCAAGAGATGGAAAGCAAACAGGGACTAATACGCGCGAAGCGTCCTGTTTGCATTTCATATCCAGTTTCCTGGCATGACTTAACACGCCTTCTAGATCTGACTCATTTTCATTCCCCTCGAAACCATTCTGGAAATCACAGGGAGCCGGTGTGTCCTGAGCATGATTACTCTGTACAAAACATTTGCTAATGCATTCCTCCGAGAGTTCAATTTATTATCGGAAACAACTTGAAAACTTATAGGGCTGATCCTCTCACCCCAAACTACATTTTTCTTTTGTAGTAGTCCACTGAAATTCTCACTTGGTTGTTTGACAACCATTTGTGAATGAAACTTAATTAAAACAAACCGAGGACTCCACTGAAAACACCTAACCCCTAACTTGTTGAACAACTAGAAATACAATCTGGAAATGACAGTTCTGTGTTGTTTTGGATGCATGTGCTAATGCTGCAGTTTGACTTGGTTCAAAGAAAAGGAACAGTGATTATCGTGGGAAAGGAGACTAGCTGATATTTTGGTTATTAAAGGAAGTATTCTGTATTTTTATCAAAAGTTGGCATGAAGTTACTATTTCAACTCCATGCATTGTGAAGTCTATGCTAGTACAAGATCCATTGTATGATTTTCACATTAATGTTTGTGACAAATTTACTTGGAAGGGATGTCTTTCAAAGGTGAGATATCAGTCTTCTTATTCAACAATCTGACTGAATGTGAGTTGAAATATTTTCTCTTTTCTGGTTGAAAGAATTGCTGTCTAGTCATAGATCGACTGGACTGCTGGAACCAAAAATTCAAACTGATAGGCCTAACAAGATGGAATGGGGCAGCTTGAGTGAATAATGACAAAATTCCTCTTTTGAGGAATTGGGAGTGAGAATTTCAAATTTTGATCGATATATTTTTGGCTTTATACTGGGTCATTCTTCCAATATAATTCAGAAATTATTTGGCCAGTCTCATGCTACGAAATCTGTGAGCAAAATGTTACTAAAACATAGCATTATAATACACACACTGTGAAGTTTGGTTCCTGTGATGATGTCATTCTTGGTTCAATGCACTTTTATATTTTTTACATTTTTCAGCTGTTGTGCTGAGAGGAGCACCATTTCACTTGAGCATTTCTCTTTTGTGGGGCAGAATTTCTAAAATAAATGCTTTCTTTGTTAATAGATAGTGTAAGAGAATGACTCCAAATCGTTGTCAGTGAGTCATTTCATGGGCTCTTTATAAATGATCTGATCTGGGAAACATTCTTAGCGGATTTTGGAAATGAAAAAGTCGGACTATGGCCTATGTGACGACCGATTTTCAACTACAGTGCTATTTTCCTATTTCTTTTATCAATTTCAATTTTTCTATTATATGTGCTCCTGATTATCAAATAATTTATGTACAGAACAAAAGTTTTGAAACATCTTAAATGCCCTCAGGTAGCCTCAATTAGCAAGCCTAAGATAACCAGGGAGGTGTTATTGGCACCTCCATGAGATAACATTATGTAACAACAACGGTCCATACATTCATCGTGTAACCTTAAATTTGCTAATGGCGAAAGCAAACTCTCTAATAATCCCAAATCGTTTCAATTTTTTCTTACAGACACACAGGATCTAAAAGTGTTCCATTTTCTGCAACATATTTTGTAATATTAGTTCAAGAATGGCAAAAGTTTCGGCGCGCGTCCCGGGCGCCGCAAATCATATCCCTATTCACTGAAATTGTGAACTGTTAAGATCTGGCTGTAGTATACTTAAAACAAACCCCAAATCCAACTTTTCCTTCAATACAAACTCTATATTTTAAAATGAGAAAAGATAAACTGTCAGCGCGCTTGGCGCGCCTCAAGATGCGTGCCTACTTAACACAGAAATGTGCATCGGTTTTGAACGAATAAGGAAAATATGAGCGTTTGCTTCCCCTAATGTAGCTTCGTCGCTGAACACATATTTCCGTGATTTTCGCATCGTACGGTCGTGATTTACTTCTGCTAAATAAATCATGGCCCATAGAGAAACCGTCGTCCAAATCACATAAGTTCATTACGTAATATGAAACTTGGGGACCGAAGCCTTAAATTATAGCTTTGTTTTGAAAGACAAAAACGAGTCTTTTACTAGCAATTCCTTTATTCAGATGTAATGAAGGAGTTAAACACAACTGGTTGCTCGTAGTGTCCCAGTAACGTTTAGTTTTATGAATTATTTCTTATAAAAATGCGGGTAGATGACATTAACAGTTGGGGCGTATAGCTAGAAGGTGAAGAGAGCGATTGCCCCTCCCCCGGGCTCTGAAATAAAAAAAAAAATCGGAAATTTGGCATTTGTGACACCAGTCAACTACAGTCTGGTTTTTCCAACGGTTGTTTTATGAAATTCCGAATGCTCTCCAATAAAAGCGTCATGTTTGTAATTATTTGTTGCATAAAAGCAAAATTTTTCGCGCGCTTCGAGTGCCACAAATTGGATTTCCTCCTAATGGGGTACGGTAGTCCTCCGGTCGCTCAGTTCTTAGTTTGGTGAATTTTGCGGGCTCTGGAAATGACAAAATCAGAAATTTGCCATGTGTGACAACAGATCATCAAGTGACACCGGCAACTACAGTCTTATTTTCATAAGTTTTCTTTCATGAAATTCCACATTTTCTTCAATATGAGTTTATGACTTTTTAAAATGAAGTCGAAGAGCCTCAATTCGTAGGGATAAGATAACATTATGTAGCAACAACGATGTTTGGATGCCGTGCAATCTCAGATTTGCCAATAGACAATGCAGGTTTTCAGTACTTCCCCAACTTTTCAAATTTTATTATTGGAAACCTAGAATCCGAGTTTTGCTGCAATACAAGTTCACAAATATTTGTTTAAAAAGAGCAAAAATTTTGGGGCGCTTTGCGCGCCCCCAATCACGCTCCTAGTACAGTGTTGTTTACACTTGAAAAATCGGAAAATTTGAGTGCTTGCCCAGCTGGAAAATGTCTAGCTACACACTGGACATTAATACAGGCCTTTACGTTGAATTTATTATGTATAGATTGGTACTGTTTTCATAAAATCATGGTCTAATCGGCCGGCTCTCAGTGTCGACTCTCATTTTAGAAAAGAAATGTCCTGTAGTTTCAAGCTCCCTCTAAGCCCCCAAATAAAAAGTCTAGAATTGCTGAGAACTATAAACGGAGAACTTTAAATGGCCAACCGCTTTTACACTTATATTGTTCCCTCTGCAAATGAAATTCAAAAGAAAAAAATGGGCAAAATATTTCTTAAGCACCCGTTAAGAATACTGATGTTTAGTATTTGCATTGATAAAAGTTAACTGAAAATAAGCCAACAGACCAAAAACGAGAATAAAACAAAACATATAAAGACAAATTAATTTAAAAAAGAAAAAGTTTAATTTAAATTTAATTATTTAAGTCCCCTTCATATAAAGTTTTTAAAAAAGCAAGAATTTTAAATTTTGAGTTTGATTTAGAAAATGATACCCTTTGAGAAGAACAAGGCAGAAAATTATGAAAAAATGTGCCTGCTCTTGTTGACATTTAAAACATGAATCTTATGAAAATCATTCACAGAAGATAGATTGATAGTTTAAAGGAACAATAGGCCCATGTCTACAGATTCCACAACCTAAACGAAAGCCCGGCTGTCAAATAGTGCAATGAAAAAAAAAAAATAGTCTCACATTTGAAACTTTCTTACCGTACCTCCACGGCAGTCATAGTGGCATCGTGAAAGTGTCATTTTCCGAAATTTCCATTCCTGTTTTCTTTTAAGTGGCTCATTGAGTTGGTTCATCAAATACAACAAATTTTCCAAAACCCTTCAATTTTTCTTCAAATGCCATTTGCAAATGGTCAAACTTGGTCAATCCTCATATCCTACATACAAATAACTGTTTTATGAGTGAGTACTTAACAGTTCGATTCGTTTTTAAAAAATTCGTGACCAGACACTTTTTCATATATATATGCTAGAAGCCTGTTTCTAGTTAACAGGTTAGCACAACACAAAACTCAAAATTTTAACTCTTTCTGTAGCTATTGGATATGAAACTTGACTCAGTATGCTAACTATAAGAATTGCCATTTGGGAATGACCCTTTATCACTTTCGTTAAGTTATCGATATCAACTCAAAAAACAGAGAACATTCCGTGAAAACGCATAATACCGAAGAGATCAACTGTCCAGTGCCATATCCGGAAATCTGAGAGGTACTTAATGCTTATGCCAAACTTTTTTCTCTAAGCTATACCGGCCAACCAAATGGTAGCTTCCGCTTGGATAGTGTAAGTGCTTGTCCCCACCACTTCAACAATTTGCCTTTAATAAAAATAAATCTGGTTACGACACTGTTTACATCAAAAGTAAGTTGTATGGTGGTACTCCTAAAAAATTAAACCTACGTACCGGCCAACCAAATGGTAGCGCCCGCTTGGATAGTGTAACTGCTTGTCCCCACCATTTCAACACTTTGCCCCTAACAAAAAAAGTCTGGTTACGACACTGATAAGATCAAAAGTAAGTTGTATGGTGGTACTCCTAAAAGAAATTACATCATTGCTTACATCTCAGTTGTTTGAATACATGAAGCACGAACCCATTACTTTCATTAGCTTCTGAAGCTATCGATGAATAATAATTGCTATTACCCCTTTACCGTTGTGCTCCGATCGGGGCACATTTGCTCGCCTCGGGAGTGGGCGGAAAAGCGGACGTAGCCCGCCCCGCATCGGCTTCCGTAGGCCATTGACCCCGTGACCTTAAACTATTGTCTCTCTCTTGCTGTTGTGGCCGAATTTTCTCTCCGCATGGGTCCAAAAGGACCCAAACAACGGTAAAGGGTTAAAATAAGCCTGTGGAGTGTGTTTACTGCAAAGCTGATGCCACTGTCTCTGCGTGCGTGCACGTAGGCCTTTAGCCGATCGGTGCAGATATTTTAGCTTAAAATAAGCCTGTGGAGTGTGTTTACTGCAAAGTTAATGCCACCGTCTCTGCGAGTGTGCACGTAGACCTTTAGCCGATCGGTGCAGATATTTTAGCTTAACCCTTTACCGTTGTGCTCCGATCGGGGCACATTTGCTCGCCTCGGGAGTGGGCGGAAAAGCGGACGTAGCCCGCCCCGCATCGGCTTCCGTAGGCCATTGACCCCGTGACCTTAGACTATTGTCTCTCTCTTGATGTTGTGGCCGAATTTTCGGGTAGCTACTCGCAGTTTCGAGCTCCGCGTCAAACAGTAAATATGTGTGACAGCCGAGCACTCCGCATGGGTCCAAAAGGACCCAAACAACGGTAAAGGGTTCAAATAAGCCTGTGGAGTGTGTTTACGGCAAGGCTGATGCCACTGTCTCTGCGTGTGTGCACGTAGACCCTTAGCCGATCGGTGCAGATATTTTAGCTTAAAATAAGCCTGTGGAGTGTGTTTACTGCAAAGCTGATGCCACTGTCTCTGCGTGTGTGCACATAGACCTTTAGCCGATCGGTGCAGATATTTTAGCTTAACCCTTTTACCATTGTGCTCCGATCGGGGCACATTTGCTCGCCTCGGTAGTGGGCGGAAAAGCGGACGTAGCCCGCCCCGCATCGGCTTCCGTAGGCCATTGACCCCGTGACCTTAAACTATTGTCTCTCTCGCTGTTGTGGCCGAATTTTCGGGTAGCTACTCGCAGTTTCGAGCTCCGCGTCAAACAGTAAATATGTGTGACAGCCGAGCTCTCCGCATGGGTCCAAAAGGACCCAAACAACGGTAAAGGGTTAAAATAAGCCTGTGGAGTGTGCTTACTGCAAAGCTGATGCCACTGTCTCTGCGTGTGTGCACGTAGACCCTTAGCCGATCGGTGCAGATATTTTAGCTTAAAATAAGCCTGTGGAGTGTGTTTACTGCAAAGCTGATGCCACTGTCTCTGCGTGTGTGCACGTAGACCTTTAGCCGATCGGTGCAGATATTTTAGCTTAAAATAAGCCTGTGGAGTGTGTTTACTGCAAAGCTGATGCCACTGTCTCTGCGTGTGTGCACGTAGACCTTTAGCCGATCGGTGCAGATATTTTAGCTTAACCCTTTACCGTTGTGCTCCGATCGGGGCACATTTGCTCGCCTCGGGAGTGGGCGGAAAAGCGGACGTAGCCCGCCCCGCATCGGCTTCCGTAGGCCATTGACCCCGTGACTTTAAACTATTGTCTCTCTCGCTGTTGTGGCCAAATTTTCGGGTAGCTACTCGCAGTTTCGAGCTCCGCGTCAAACAGTAAAGATGTGTGACAGCCGAGCTCTCCACATGGGTCCAAAAGGACCCAAACAACGGTAAAGGGTTAAAATAAGCCCGTGGAGTGTGTTTACTGCAAGGCTGATGCCACTGTCTCTGCGTGTGTGCACGTAGACCCTTAGCCGATCGGTGCAGATATTTTAGCTTAAAATAAGCCTGTGGAGTGTGTTTACTGCAAAGCTGATGCCACTGTCTCTTCGTGTGTGCACATAGACCTTTAGCCGATCGGTGCAGATATTTTAGCTTAACCCTTTTACCATTGTGCTCCGATCGGGGCACATTTGCTCGCCTCGGTAGTGGGCGG
Organism: Holothuria scabra; assembly: GCA_037179385.1. Taxonomy (NCBI): domain Eukaryota; kingdom Metazoa; phylum Echinodermata; class Holothuroidea; order Aspidochirotida; family Holothuriidae; genus Holothuria; species Holothuria scabra. Next base: position 17,486,783 of record CM074194.1, on the reverse strand, counting down.
AAAAGCGGACGTAGCCCGCCCCGCATCGGCTTCCGTTGGCCATTGACCCCGTGACCTTAAACTATTGTCCCTCTCGCTGTTGTGGCCGAATTTTCGGGTAGCTACTCGAAGTTTCGAGCTCCGCGTCAAACAGTAAATATGTGTGACAGCCGAGCACTCCGCATGGGTCCAAAAGGACCCAAACAACGGTAAAGGGTTCAAATAAGCCTGTGGAGTGTGTTTACGGCAAAGCTGATGCCACTGTCTCTGCGTGTGTGCACGTAGACCCTTAGCCGATCGGTGCAGATATTTTAGCTTAAAATAAGCCTGTGGAGTGTGTTTACTGCAAAGCTGATGCCACTGTCTCTGCGTGTGTGCACGTAGACCTTTAGCCGATCGGTGCAGATATTTTAGCTTAACCCTTTTACCATTGTGCTCCGATCGGGACACATTTGCTCGCCTCGGTAGTGGGCGGAAAAGCGGACGTAGCCCGCCCCGCATCGGCTTCCGTAGGCCATTGACCCCGTGACCTTAAACTATTGTCTCTCTCGCTGTTGTGGCCGAATTTTCGGGTAGCTACTCGCAGTTTCGAGCTCCGCGTCAAACAGTAAATATGTGTGACAGCCGAAGCTCTCCGCATGGGTCCAAAAGGACCCAAACAACGGTAAAAGGTTAAAATAAGCCTGTGGAGTGTGCTTACTGCAAAGCTGATGCCACTGTCTCTGCGTGTGTGCACGTAGACCCTTAGCCGATCGGTGCAGATATTTTAGCTTAAAATAAGCCTGTGGAGTGTGTTTACTGCAAAGCTGATGCCACTGTCTCTGCGTGTGTGCACATAGACCTTTAGCCGATTGGTGCAGATATTTTAGCTTAAAATAAGCCTGTGGAGTGTGTTTACTGCAAAGCTGATGCCACTGTCTCTGCGTGTGTGCACATAGACCTTTAGCCGATCGGTGCAGATATTTTAGCTTAACCCTTTACCATTGTGCTCCGATCGGGGCACATTTGCTCGCCTCGGGAGTGGGCGGAAAAGCGGACGTAGCCCGCCCCGCATCGGCTTCCGTAGGCCATTGACCCCGTGACCTTAAACTATTGTCTCTCTCGCTGTTGTGGCCGAATTTTCGGGTAGCTACTCGCAGTTTCGAGCTCCGCGTCAAACAGTAAATATGTGTGACAGCCGAGCTCTCCGCATGGGTCCAAAAGGACCCAAACAACGGTAAAGGGTTAAAATAAGCCCGTGGAGTGTGTTTACTGCAAAGCTGATGCCACTGTCTCTGCGTGTGTGCACGTAGACCTTTAGCCGATCGGTGCAGATATTTTAGCTTAAAATAAGCCTGTGGAGTGTGTTTACTGCAAAGCTGATGCCACTGTCTCTGCGTGTGTGCACATAGACCTTTAGCCGATCGGTGCAGATATTTTAGCTTAAAATAAGCCTGTGGAGTGTGCTTACTGCAAAGCTGATGCCACTGTCTCTGCGTGTGTGCACGTAGACCTTTAGCCGATCGGTGCAGATATTTTAGCTTAACCCTTTACCGTTGTGCTCCGATCGGGGCACATTTGCCCGCCTCGGGAGTAGGCGGAAAAGCGGACGTTGCCCGCCCCGCATCGGCTTCCGTAGGCCATTGACCCCGTGACCTTAAACTATTGTCTCTCTCGCTGTTGTGGCCGAATTTTCGGGTAGCTACTCGCAGTTTCGAGCTCCGCGTCAAACAGTAAAGATGTGTGACAGCCGAGCTCTCCGCATGGGTCCAAAAGGACCCAAACAACGGTAAAGGGTCACTGCCCCAAACGAAGAATGGTTTGTTAGCATGCATTTTCCTGTCAATTTGTTCGACAAAAATATTATCTCAGTGAAGCGTCACTATTAGTTTGCGCGAAGGGCACAGAAATTTTTGAAAAGTCACGACCACTCAAATAGCCGGAAACGGCATTTCCTAGGCTGCAGAGCAAGGTAATACAGAGGCATTGTCAGCAAGGATGGAACAAATTAACGTGAAGCATTACAGATCTGGGGTTTGTGGGCATAAACCTTTGAAGACGGGGAAACTACTATCTAAGCAGAGCGTGACCATTATTGGCGTGGAGTGCACAGAAAACTTTGAAAAGTCACGACTCCTCAAATAGCCGAAAATGGCATATCCAAGGCTGGTACTAAGCCCGCCTTTTTAGCAAGTTGGAACAAATTAACGTTAAGCACTGCAGATTTGAAGCAGGATGGGCATTTGAAAACAACTATCCAAGCTGATCGTCACCATCAGTCGGCGCGCAGGGTACAGAAAATTTTGAAAAATTGCGACCCCTCAGATATAGCCGGAAATAGCATTTCCCAGGCTTCGGCAAGCTCCCCTTTTCTTGTGCGAAAACTTTTAAGGTGTACCGCTTTTGGAAAAATATTGAAGTCAGCTTGAAATAAAGACGAAAAATTATATGAAGAAGGAAAATATAGCGAGGAAAGCCCTAACCATCTTTTCATGTTATAGTTGTTATTCGCATAATAACCTTAAAATCTGTCAGACGACCGATACAGAGGACATGTATGTATTCCGCCTACCTGAACCATCCTTGTCGCATGTGTATACATTAAATTTCAACAGAGGAACGCACTAACTGAGAGATCGCAGTGGGGGAAAGGTCAAGGGGAGGGGCACTCTCCCTTGAAAAACTTCTCAGTTTTGGTTGTTGGAAAAGGCATTGAATGCAAAATTTCCATCGTGGCTGGTCCACGTTTAATTGGTTAGAAATATATGTTTAGAACATTTAAGTATCTAAAGCTGGTAGAGCGCGTAGAAATTTCGTTAATTTGATAATCGCTCACCCACCCATAACAGAAAGTTGCCAGTTTCAGAATCTTCACGGGGGCAGTACTTGTTCTATCACAAGGGTAATTGGTATTTATTACAACATTGAGTTAGGTACGCAGAAAAAAACGGGGAGGGCCCGACTTTAATTGGTTAGAAATAGAGATTTAAAATCCCTAAGTATCTGAAGCTGGTGGAGCGGGGAAAATTTCGTTAATTTGATAACCATTCGTGAGAGAACATTTTCAAAAGTGAGTAGAAGTATACATGTGTAGAATACCTATGTAGAAGTCGAATGCACCACCCGTTTAACATTGAAAACGAGTGATATTTTTCTGTAGCCCCTTCCTCAGGACAGCGATCCCCTATTAGCCCGTCAGAGCATCAGCAAGTTGCTCGTATTTACTATCCCACTCAAAGAAGGTTATATTGATTATCTATAATCCTGTTCACAAAAATTCATATTTCTAAGGATTGAGCAAGGTCAACTTCATTTAGCATGTAAGTCACGTCCAGTCAGAGATGTATTTTTAAATTGGAAGGAGGACAGCCCTCCCGTTAGACCCTTCCCCTGGAGGTGACCGTCAGTAAACGGCATCAACACAATACGGGACACAGAAATAATGTTAAACGCTTCAAACTCTCTAGAGGCAAAATTGTGGAGAAGCTTTGCTACCCCCTCCCCCTTTCAGGGACTTAGCCCCCCATGTTTCTGTCATTGGCATTTGGACCGGCTAACATTCCTATTAAATTGTACAACATATTGGGCCGCTTTGGTGGTTAGCCTCCTCTTCAAAATTCGCTCCGGGGCCCCGGCCTCCCCGGCCCTCTACTTGGTTACGGCCCTACAAGTAAGCACTCTACTGGTGTGCTCTTTTCTGTTTAATATTTGGAGAGGTTCGCTACGGAGACTTTACCGTTTAAAAATGAATTAAATCACTGTTTGTTATTTACTCAGATTTACAAATTTGTACATGTATGGGCAACCTGTCTGATCTCCAAATATCAATGACAAGATTCATACAATAACTTTGTTTCACACGTTATCAATCAATAACTCAATACTCATCAATATATTTTAACAATTGAAAAATAGAACTTCAACACAAGTGTCAGTGCCAGCTCTAGAATGGTGTTAACATTTTCAGGTCTGTATTCTTTTCCCGTCCAACGTGTAACATTGCCACGTGGTGCGAAAGACGGATATCTATACGTAAAATAAGTGAAAAATAGGGTGGAGCTTTCCCACGACGCTAAGTGGTTGAAGGCTGGCAAAAATCTGTCATAATTAGCTTCACTTCCAAGTGAGACACATATTTGCCGACAGGTTTTGATCTAGTAAACCGTCTTACTTATTTCATTTCTGGCTTTTAGAAAGGGACATAAGATCTGATTCAGCCGGCTAATCTGCTTTGTCGGTTTTCCCCTTCCCCCTGACGATTTTGGATTTTTGGTGAGTTACCTACAATATCATTCAATTGTTAGTTTTCAGTTTGTAATTTTTGCAATTCCAGTTAACTCAAGAGGACTCAACCCGTTTGTACCTGTTCCGAATAAAGTTATTTTTTACATATAAATTGAGAATCTTATGAAAGATGGTTGTTTTCATGACGGGTACAAGTTTCAAGGCTTTTTAATACCACAAAATGTACATATTTCAGATTTTTCTTTTTTTTTTAGGGGGGGGGGGGGAGTTTAGTGATGTGGCTACATAGAAATTAAGCAGAATTATGAAAACAGTGTTTTCAATTATACTAACAATTGTTATATACAATAGTAAACAGAAAAAACTTTCCAGAGACTCCCCCCCTCCCCGATCATTGTGAGAAACTGCTCTGTATACGGAAAGTGATAAAGAGCAAGCCAAATAGGTATCTCTACTTTTAGATGGAATTAAAGTGATAATTCTCCCACCCCAAAGTACAATTTTATAGAAGTTCACAGAAATTTTCAATTAGCGCAATACTTTGATTGACAGCAAGTTGAAAAATGCTAAGTGCTGGAACTCATTTTACACAGCAGTATTGATAAACACATGAGGTTTCGAATACTCAAATTGAAGCAATAAACTGAGATTTTGTCTGGATGAGGAATAATTTCAGACAATTGTGGGAGAAGCTTCAGTAAGTAGGTTAGGAGAATTGGAAATGTTTGGATTGGGAGGACTAGGCGTTTAGACCTTAAAGATTTACCGGTATTTCATATCCCTTAGCAACAAAAGTCGAGGAATACAACCTCTTACGATTGTTTTTTTATTAAATTAAGTTATTGGATCAAGATGGCTACCAACTAAATTATGCCATCACGCGGGAAAGCAATAGGCTATAGAAATGGAACAAGCCCCGCTATCCGTATCAACGTTGAAGTTTCGAATACATAAAACTGCCGCAACACTGGAAAACTAATGTGAAAGAGATAGTAATCTACTCTTTGCTTGTCGTGCATGTCCCATCACGTTTCTGTGGATCTTGCCCACTCCCTTACCCCCTCCCTTCCCCCGCCCACCGCATTGGCATAGTTACAATACACGTCCGAAAAATGTCTCCAATTATTTATTTATTCCTTAACCCATACCATCTTATTTTGCTTGTTGTCCTTTTTTCTTCTGCCTAGAAGATTAAAAGTTAATATTTTCTGCACGCTTTTGAATACATTTTCTTCCATCAATATTTTATCACACCTGCAAGCTATCTCGCTCCTTCAGCACCCTTTCTGCATAGGCCTAGCTTTTCCCTTTTCCCACCTTAATGGTAGATTTTTGTTAGTAAATCGCAGAATTCAAACTGAAATCGAAGTACGGGTTTTTAGTTTGGATACTTCGATCAGAGAGCTGAAAGAGACCTCCCCATCCGACATGCCCAGTTGGGCCCAGACTGGGCTCCAGCTGGGCTACTTGCTGGGCCCCAGCAGTGACCCATCCGTGTTTTTCATGTGTCCCGTGGGGCAAAAATGGGCTAGTCTTTCCCAGCTGAGGTCCAGTTGAAGCCTAGTTGGGCCCAGCTTCAAAAACTGAAGCCTAGCTGGGCTCCAGCTGGGCTACTTGCTGGGCCCCAGCAGTGACCCATCCGTGTTTTTCATGTGTCCCGTGGGGCAAAAATGGGCTAGTCTTTCTCAGCTGAGGTCCAGTTGAAGCCTAGTTGGGCCCAGCTTCAAAAACTGAAGCCTAGCTGGGCTCCAGCTGGGCTTCTTGCTGGGCCCCAGAAGTGACCCATCCGTGTTTTTTATTCCTTAACCCATACCATCTTATTTTGCTTGTTGTCCTTTTTTCTTCTGCCTAGAAGATCAAAAGTTAATATTTTCTGCACGCTTTTGAATACATTTTCTTCCCTCAATATTTTATCACACCTGGAAGCTATCTCGCTCCTTCAGCACCCTTTCTGCATAGGCCTAGCTTTTCCCTTTTCCCACTTTAATGGTAGATTTTTGTTAGTAAATCGCAGAATTCAAACTGAAATCGAAGTACGGGGCTTTAGTTCGGATACTTCGATCAGAGAGCTGAAAGAGACCTCCCCATCCAACATGCCCAGTTGGGCCCCGACTGGGCTCCAGCTGGGCTACTTGCTCAGCTGGAGCTTCAGCTGGTAAAAGCTAACCCAGTAGGACCCCACCTGAAAACACCTTACAAACACGAATGGATCCCACCTGGAGCGCAGCAAGTAGCTCTGCGGAGCGCAGTCGGGACCCAGCCGGGCATGTTTTTCTCGACACAATACTGAATGAAGTCACAAAATTTGTGTTAACTTGAAAGTGCTTTGAGGGTAGCATAGGTTACAACCTCTCCTCACGTGGACAAGGATAGTTTTTGCTTCCCTTTGTTCTTTTTTTCAGACTGATGTGTTGACCTTCAGGATAATAGGAATAGTACCACACTGTGGGAAATCCAAAGTTTGTAAAGTTCTCATGCCATAGGCATGCTCATTCTGATAACATGGGATTATTGAGGAGAAAATATGGTGAAGAGTTTAAAGAAAAACAAAATAAATGTGACGATATGATGACATATGTTCGTGCTTCAAGTTCATTTTTGTTATAAGTGTGACAATTTTACTTGATCAAATCTTGAGAACCTCACATCGAATTGCAATACAAATTTCACTAATATGTTTGGAATAATTACACCTCTAATATATCAACACTTGATGTGAAAACACTTCTTTTAATTTTCTTCTAAAACTTCGTTTTATCAGACATAATTTTGATAAAATAATCAAGAACTTTTGACACATAGGGAGAATCTGATCTTTCGCAAAGAAGTTTTAACTGAATTCTTAGTAGGTGCACTTGGTTCTTATGTTGGTTCCGTACGTTGGTTCCGTATGCCACCTGACCGGAATTGGGTAAAAAAGGGTCAGACTCAGTTGATATAGAGATTTACTTATTATTTGGAAAAAGAAATTACCCACCATTTCGCACAACTAATTTTGCCCGGGAAATGGTTAAAATTTGTATCCAGCACGTTTGCCCAACAGCTGTACTGCTGGTTGCTTGTTTGAAATTCCATATAACCAGATGTGTAATTATATGATTTAAAGGTAACGAGCAGTCTCCCCAAACTTATTTTGAAGAAAAAACAAAATAACACAATTCTCATCATATTTCTCTTCAAAGTTCTTTTATTACATTTTATGACTTTACTTTTGCATATTCAAGGTAAATCAAGCAATTATTTCTGGTAAATTTCACATTTGAAGAGAAAAAAACATTGTCACATGACTCCCAACAGCCAGTCATGAAAGTGGACGGTCTACTACACTTCTTCAATTTGGGATGACTACTCCTCTCCCTTTAAAGGGCCAAACTTCTCACCCCAAACTACAATTTTGGTACGGGGGTACCAAAATTCTCAATTGGCTCAGCTCTTTGATTGACAGCTAATTCAAACAATGCAGAGTACCAAAGCTTATATTACACAGCATGAACGGTACTGAGAGTGTTTTGATTATATAAATCGAGTTTTTCTTTACTCACCTTGAAGCAATAAACTGAGATTGTATCTGGAAGAGCATGAATTTCAGACAACCGTGGGAGGGGAGAACTGGTACTGTTTGGGGTGAGAGAACTGGGCCTTTAAGCAAGAAGGAGATTTGACAAAGTACCCTAGAACTTACACCGTTTGCCCTCCAGGAGTGATTGGGGGAACCAGCCTTTTTTCTAAAAGTCCCCACCACTCTCTGGCGAAGAGCCAAGGGGCGAAAACCAAACGATTACTCCCGGAGGAGTTCTTCTCCCTTAAGGAACTTGACTGGGGGAACCAGCCACGATGCATTTGGTCAATAAACAGTGGCGTGTGTAGTTAAAAGTAACAAACTTAATCTTGAACTTTGTATGTCTTGTCCCATTAAAAACGAAGTAATGAAAACCTTTTTTTCTATACGACCATTGCTCTTTACGTAATTTCGTCCAGATTTTTACCGATATCCTACCGTTACCTTTTTATTACCGAATCCAATCGTATTTAGTCATTAGATATCACTTAACTCCTCTTTAAAAAAATAATTTTCTGTAAAACTTAACTGATCTTTCACTAATCATCTGATTGGTCAATTACATTTTACCAAAATGTTGGGTACTTTAAACTTGCCCAACACCTTTTACCAACCAACACTTGAATTTTACCCAACCTTAATTTACCAAACATATATGGGTAGATTGTTTACCCACTTGTTGGGAAATAAATCGCCCAGGCCATGTTGAGCACTTTGGATTTTGTCAAACTGTTTTTAGAGTGTATATATGTCTTCGATTGCTAACCGATTCCATACACCATCAATAATGTCACATCAGCTGTAACTTATAACTAAAAAGCGAAAACGTTCGCATTATCGATAGTGCAGCGAATCAGTTCGCAATCGACTTAAAGATCAAGGTATTCTGTGACGTCATTCGGAATCCGGCATGGATATATTACATATTCAGGAGAGGACAGTTAAAGACTTGAGAAGATAACAGAGAGTTGAATGCAAATATTTATTCTTTTTATTTCTAGAACAAGAAAATCCCACGATCGACCATTCGTCATGAAGATTCGTTGGATGGTATGGGTACTCTTAAGTGCCCTGTTCGTAATGGTCGTGTCAGGTTAGTGTTTTTCCTCACTGAAACTAAAGAAACTATTTCTGTTGATTCACTGCTTCTCCAGGGAACTTCAGTCAGGCCCACATCCTGCTTCGTAAGCTGGTACCAATTGTGATTGCTATACAAATGGTAGCACGTGGCCACGAAAAGTACGAAGAGACATGTGCACTCCAAAACAATTTCTAGGTCCGGGTACTTGAGGATGGAATCTTAATATTACCCTCAATAAACCACCACAAACAACCTTGAAATGTTAATCATGTGAAGTAAAAATCTCTCAGATCTCAAATCCTACATTTGGGCTCCCTGAAAAAAAATCAAAGGAAGAGGACACGCTCCCATATAACCCCCCCCCCCCCCTTAGACTCCTCCCCAGGTCGGCGAAACTTGCACACTTATGTGCCAACCCAATTGGTTACTTTGGCTACAAGCCTGCCACGAGGACAGGATGAATATTTCAGAGGAAGGAGACGAGCAAACCAAAACCTGCATGAAAAACAATACATAAATTGACCGTACTTTGGTGGTTTTTATGGACTATGTTGAGAAAATACCCGGCTCCTTTCAACAAATTTTAGACAGACACCCCCACTCCCTTAACTGGATGAGGGTGGTGGCACAGTTGGTTAGGGCCGTTGACTAGCAGGACATGTAGAGAGAATTTTGAACAAGAGTAAACTTTTGTAAAAGAGTAGAAATTGTACATTCACTCCATTAGAGTGTGGAGTCACTTCAAGAATAGTGACAGTAACTTCCAAAAGAGTGAATTTTTTCCAAAAGAGCGAAGTTTCACTCTCGATGTACAATGAACGCTTTTAAAACAAGAGGGATCATTTCAGGCACTCCATCAAGAGTGATTGTTCGCTCTTCCTGGAGTGAATTTCACTTGTCAAGTGAATTAACACCCCAATGGAGTAAAATCTCACTTCTCGCTCACTCTATCAGAGAGTGACTAACCTCATCCTTTTGGTTTTAAAGTGTACGCTAAGTAATGGGCATGTCTACCATTTTCCTACTCCCATAATACAGCACAAATGAGACATCAGTACACAGTGGCGGCGGGAGTGGGCAAACTAAGGGTAAAGGAAAATATCAGGAGGCAAAACTTTTTAAAGCTCAGAGCGAAACCGAACGAGAAGCGCACGGGCATGGCGCGGAGCCTCTGTGGAGGTCCAAGCAGTGTCGGATCTAGGGGAGGGGGGGGGGGATGGGAGGTATGCTCCCCCCCCCCCATCGGGATGGTTAAAAACTGTATAGATAGTCAGGCTAATTTAACCTAGGCCTTTGAAAATACAGTGATAGTTGTTACATTATTTGATAACCATATTTTTGTTTCATATTCTTCAATAAAATGAAAAATATAAAATAAAATGTATCTATCTTTCGTATCATTCGGTAAACTCCCGTTTTGTTTACACATTGTGCAAAGACAAATTCCAAATCCAGCGTTCTCCACCAACGGCCGTTGGTAACGCTGTTTGTGACATCGCATGTGTGTCTATGTCAATACGTGGGACTACGACTACTGTCGAATAATGGGCAATCGTTGATACGAAGGCTTGTACGGGGATGTTGCAGAGTGCGAAGGCGATACGAGTTGAGATATGAATAAACAGATGAGAAGAAGATTTAGTTTTAGTTCAAGTTGATTGTCGGTTTTTTTCCGTTCGATTAACAGCCGGCAAAAAAAATATTAAAGTTTAATTATATACAGAATGAGGCAGGTGCTCGTCGTCTGAGGTCTGCTGCACCAGTGTGTAAGTGCGACCAAAACTTGCAGGCTCGGAGCTGTCATGTCTCGGGGAGATCGGAACACATGCAGTCCTGTGATTGGTTAAATGTTGTGACGCATACCTTCACTTTGGTAAACTTTTCCGAGCTCTGGGTGTCGAAATCGAAAATGTGCGACACTTGTGACACCAGATCACCAAGTGACACCGTTGACTATCTACAGTGCTATTTTCTCAAATTTGTTTCATAAAATTCCATATTTTCTCCACTATTACCTCAAAAAAATTTCGTCGGAGAGCCTCATTACGTAGACGTTGGATAACATTATGTAGCAACAACGATCTTTGGTCGCCGCCCAACCTCAGATTTGCTGATAGAAAATGCAAATTCTTCAGTAATTCCCAACTGTTCAAATATCTTTGCAGGAAACGCAACAACCAAACTTTTCTGCAACACAAGCCCCATATTTTCAATTATTTGAATTTGGCGAAAATTTCAGCGCGCTCCGCGCGCTGCAAATTACGCCCCTTGTACAGTGGTAATCACACTTAAAAAATATGGTAAAATTTGGATGCATACCTACCACCCCAATTACCCATTTCCTGAATTCTTATAGGCATCAGAGACTAAACAACATACCTACGGTGGCGCTTCGCTCAGTGTTCATTTGATACCCAACCACTTGCAGACCCCTCCCCCCTCACTGAAAATTCCTGTATCCTCCACTGGTCCAATGGAAGACTGTGGGAAGCAAATCTGTAGGCGATAATGAAGTCTAAAGAGAAGTAGGCCCTATAACACATTATATATGGTTGATATAACTCCTAACTGACCTATCTGGAGGAAACTGGGGGGACTAAGTTAGTTAGTTAGATGGAGTTTTATGGTCCAGTTTCCAACCTATTGATTCAAGTCGTTCCGACCACGGCCTTTTTCCAGTTGCGGCTCACTGACTTGTTTTCCCTACTCAATCGCGTATGCAGAGCATTACGCACAACGGCAGAACGTTCTTTTTTTTATAGTCATTGGTATGACTCGACCTGGAAAGCGAGCCCGGGCCTTCCGCCTGGGAGGCGGATGCTCTACCGTCAGACCAAACACGCGGTCTCTGGGGGCTAAGACAATTCTGAGAGGGAAAATGCCTCCCATGCCCCGTTAGCACCGCAACTGTCAGCATATAAGATTCAGGGGTTAAAAGCCGGAATTTTCATCGAAAATTACGATCTTTATTTTACATAAGGTAGGGTTTTTCATTTTGTTTCTGGTACACTCGATAAGCTGGATAGTGCAATTTGCGATGAGGAGGGGAAGTCAATGTGCACTAAAAAGGTGAGGTCCAGGAACCCTGGCTAGGGGCCCTGGACCCCACTAGGATTTGTTTATCACCATTGGCGTCATAGCTTCCGTCATCATTTTCATTCTTTTAGTTGGCAAAACATGGCATTCTTCTTATTTTCAAACAATAAGACATACCTGGGAAATGCAGGTCAAATTAAGGATCAGTGCAAGGTGATGGTTCATGTCATTCGAGATAGAATTTCTGCAATTATCACTTTTAAATTTCCTTCAACTCAAATACAGCTATTCCTACGTTATTACTCTACCAAGATTATGTAGATCGCATGAGTCGGAATGAGGTATTATGAATTGTAACAGCAACATATTTACCTTTACATTTTATTTCATTTCAGCTACAAGCACGTCCACTGAAACCAAAACCACTGAGACAGGTTAGTTCTTTTCACCTTTAGATGAAGTCTGGAAAATTTGTCAATGGCCCTCTTTTACCTCATTGATGTACCGTAATTAATGTTTTTTACATAAATTAATCTACGCGTTAAACTAACAGAATTTAATTATTAATAACTTAAATCATTGTCAATACACGGTATTGGAAAGTCTTCATATATAGTCTAACGGAAAATGCCCCAACCACGAAACCCCGAGAGAGTGAAATCGTCTATATACCTTATCCACATGATTTCACAGAACAAAAAGTACGCCCCCCTTTGGGGGCAAAAAAAACCATATACAAATGCAGACAGCTATTTTGTCAACCAGTCAAAAACGCGCAGTCTGCTACACATGCAGGGTGAATTTTTATGCGAGCGGTTACGTGTTCCATTGTTTGCCCCCAAGAAAGACGCATGTGTGTTGTCAATCCATGAGGTCTTTATGGAACCTGTCCAGGTCTTTCGCATACTTTTAAAACCAAGGACACGTTTTTCTTGTTGGCATCATGCTATGATTTCTGCCAAAAACCTTAGCTTTGATTTTCAACTGCCAAAAGTGTTCTCCCCCAGAAATAGTGCCCCAAACTATTTTGGAATAAGATTTATGGTCTGTCGGAGGTGGATGCTGTATTTTGTTTTGTTTGCACCTGATAGACTACTTAAGTTAAGTTAAGTTAGTTAGATGGAGTTTTACGGCCCAGTTTCCGACCTACTGGTTCAAGTTGAGCCTGCCACGGCCTTTTTTCAGTCACGGCTCACTGGCTTGTTTTCCCTACTCCATTGCTCATGCGGAGCATCACGCACAACGGCAGTAGGTTCCTGATAGACTATATAGACAATAGTACAAACAGTGCGAGTTTCAATGCAATCGATTAAAGTTTTCACCATTTCTAAATTTCATAGTTTAAACATGGAAGTACTACCTCGGAGATAGTACTTCCATGGTTCAAAATCTACAAAATTTGTGCTGGCAAGGGAGAACGAAAGACAAGTGGGTGTGGCTGGGGATATGATAGAGACCTGTTGTGGCTTTAGTTACCAGTGAAACTTATGGGAAAGGAAGTGTTCGAATACAGAGGGCAGCCAATTTTCCCGACTAATTTTTGCCAATACACACCCATTTCATTGCAGAAATATCTGTCTTTTCCTAAGCTAGAGTGCACCAAATTTCATTGCAGGGCCTTTGAAATTTGAAGCTTACAACTTTTTGAACTTATCTATGATTTGTGAAACTAACGCAATTTAACAACTAAGATCATTGTCAACAAAATCCTGAATTTTCGTAAGAAAGAACTCTATTTTCTGTAGACGGCTTTAGTCAGTCGGGGTTAGATAGGACATTGCCGCCAAACTAAAAACCTATATGGGGAAGTTCCAAGACAGGTAATCAATAAATGTTATTGTAACATATTTACCTTTATAGATACTGTGTTCCTTTTTCATAGCACTGAAATAAAAATCAAAGGAACCAATCAGTTGGTGTCATTTATCAGTTTGTTGCAACATCTTATAAAATTTGTTGAATTACTCTACTAAACCAGACTAATGCAGATCATAACCTTTCCTAAAAGTCAATGTGACATGAAAATGACAAAATTGGTACTCAATGTACAAGCTGTAAACACAAAGAAAACAGCTGCAGTTCCATTCAAAATTGGTCAAAAATTGTCCATTTTACAGGGCAATTTGTGATGAACAAAACGCAGAGAATTTCTATTTCATTTTACCCTTTGCTGTAACGTCTTGTAAAATTTGTAAAATGCAGGTTCGATTCAAAAAGATTGATGCAGTCATAGCTATTGGTTCCACTTCTTTGAACCTACCTGTGATTCCTGAAACTTATAAAATTTAAGTTCATTTGAGATCAACATTTAAGATCATTGTCAACAGTAGCCTGAATTTTCGTAAGGAAAACCTCAAACCATTCTTTAAACGGTTAAGTCAGTCACAGTTGGATGGGGTAGCACCTGAAAACAAAGTATATTTGGTAGTTCTACCACTGGTTCATAGGAAATATAACTGTAAAATATTTACCGGGTTTACCTGCAAATGTAAAGACTTTTCTTATACTGGAACCAAAAAAGGAACGGGTTTGTTTATTTTACCTTTTGCAATAACGTTCAGACTGATGCAGACCATATCTATCTTTTACAACTTTTTCAATCTATCGGTGATTTGTGAAACTAACATTATTAAATATTGAGATCATTGTCCTCAAAAGCCTGAAATATCGTAAGAAAGACTGAAAACCATTCTCTTGACGGTTAGTCAGTTGGGTTGGATGGTAGTACCACCTCCAAACAAAATATATGTTGTATCTCTAACAATGCTTCTCAGGAAATATATATTTTAAAATTACCGGGGTTACCTAGATTGATACAGAAATCCTAACGTTCAAAACTTCTTAAGTCTATCTGTTATTTTTGAAACTGAAAATATTTAATAACTAAGACGATTGTCTGCCTCACCTGAACTTTTGTAAGAAAGATTCAAAATCATTCTCTGTTGACCGCTCTTTTAGTCGTGGTTAGATGGGGGCATCACGATCAAAGTATTTATATGAGGAATGTCCAACACTTGTTCTTAGGAAATGTTATTGTAAAACATTTAAAAGGTCTACCTTCACATAGAATCTCTCTTTAAATACGGGAACAAAAAACATAGGGAAAGGTTTGCACATTTCCCTTTGCTGTAACGTCTTGAAAAATTTGTTAAATGCTGGTGTTTCGATTCAACAAGATAAATACAGACCATACCTATCTTTTACAATTTTTTGAATCTATCTGTCATTTGTGAAACTACCACAATTTAATAACTAGTCAGTCGGGTTGGACAGTGGTACGACCACAAACAAAATATATGTGATAGTTTTAACACTGGTTCTTAGGAATTATAATTGTAAAATATTTACCGGGTTTACTTGTATATATAATCATTTTGTAGATACTGGAACCAAAGAAACGGGCGAAGGTTTGTTCATCTTTCACTTTACTGTAACGTCTTGTAAAATTTATTCGATGCAGATTCGATTGAAACAAATTGATGCAGTAACAGCTATCTGTTACAATTTTTCAATATACTCATGATTTGTGAACCTTACACAAATAAATTAGATAGATCATTTTCAATGAAAAACTGAATTTCCGTTAGAAACAACAAAATGTATTCTCTAGACAGTTTAGTTAGTGTGGGTGGATAGTGGTACCACCACCAAACAAAATATATGTGGTAGTTCTATCACTGGTTCTTAGGAAGTGTAATTGTAAAATATTTATCGGGTTTACCTGAATATATGATATTTTTTCAGATACTGGTACCAAAGAAACGGGCGAAGGTTTGTTCATCTTTCTCTTTACTGTATTGTCTTATGAAAATTATTAGATTCAGGTTCGATACAAACAGATTGATGCAGTCATAGCTGTCTGTTAAAATTTTTTCAATCTACTCATGATTTTTGAACCTTACATAATTAAATAAGTATGATAACTTCCAATGAAAACCTGAATTTTTTGTAAGAAAGACCCAAATACATTCTCTTGACGGTTTAGTCAGGTGGGTTGGATGGTAGTACCACCTCCAAACAAAATATATGTGGCAGTTCTAGCACTGGTTCTAAGGAAATATATTATTATTACAAAGTACCGAGTTTAAATGCATTTAAAATCACTTTTTAGATACTAGAACCAAAGCAACGGGAGCAGGTTTGTTAATTTTAACTTTTGTGATAACGTCTTGTAAAATTTGTTATAAACAGGTTCGGTTTAACTAGATTGATGCAGAACTACTTCCGTTTACAACTTTTCAAATTTATCTGTTCAACTAAAAGTATTTAATAACTAAGACGATTGTCTACCTCACTTGAACTTTTGTAAGAAAGATTCAAAATCATTCTCTGTTGACCGCTCATTTAGTCGGGGTTAGATGGGGCATCATGAGCAAAGTATTTATATGAGGAATGTCCAACACTTGTTCTTAGGAAATGTTATTGTAAAACATTTATTAGGTTCACCTTCACATAGAATCACTCGTTGTATACTGGAACCAAAAACATAGGGAAAGGTTTCCACATTTTCCTCTTTGGTATTCAAAAATTTGTTAAATGCTGGTGGTTCGATTAAACCAGATTCATAAATACCATACCTCTATTTTATAACTTTTTGAATCTATCTGTTATTTGTGAAACTACCACAATTTAATAACTAGTATCATTGTCAACAAAAACTTGAAGTTTTGTAAGAAAGACCAAAAGTCATTTTCTGTAGACGGTTTTATTCAGTCTAGTTTAGATGAGGCACTTCCCCCAAAAGGCATATGTGGAGGTTCCTGCACTGATTATTAGGTAATGCAATCGTAACATATCCAACAGATTTACCTTTATATGATCATTGTTCAGATACTGGTACCAAAGAAACGGGCGAAGGTTTGTTCATCTTGCCCTTTACTGTAACGTCTTGTAAAATTTTTTAGATGCAGGTTCGATACAAAGAGATCGATGCAGTTTTATCTGTCTGTTACAATTTTTTCAATCTACTCATGATTTGTGAACCTTACACAATTAAATAAGTAATGTAACTTTCAATGAAAACCTGAATTTTTCGTAAGAAAGACCCAAATACATTTTCTAGACGGTTTAGTCAGATGGGTTGTACGGTAGTACCACCTCCAAACAAAATAAATGTGGCAGTTTTAGCACTGCTTCTCAGGAAAAATATCTTTTAAAATTACCTGGTTTGCCTAGATTGATACAGAATTGCTACAGTTCACAACGTTTTAAATCTATCTGTTATTTGTGAAACTGAAAATATTTAATAACTAAGACGATTGTCTACCTCACCTGAACTTTTGTAAGAAAGATTCAAAATAATTCTCTGTTGACCGCTCTTTTAGTCGGGGTTAGATGGGGGCATCACGAGCAAAGTATTTATATGAGGAATGTCCAACACTTGTTCTTAGGAAATGTAATTGTAAAACATTTATTAGGTTCACCTTCACATACAATCACTCTTTGTATACTGGAACCAAAATCATAGGGAAAGGTTTCCACATTTTCCCCTTTGCTGTAACGTATTATAAAATTTGATAAATGCTGGTGGTTCGATTCAACCAGATTGATAAATACCATACCTCTATTTTATAACTTTTTGAATCTATCTGTTATTTGTGAAACTACCACAATTTAATAACTAGGATCATTGTCAACAAAAACTTGAAGTTTTGTAAGAAAGACCCAAAGTCATTTCCTGTAGACGGTTCATTCACTCTAGTTTAGATGGGGCACTACCCCCAAAACTACATATGCGGAGGTTCCTGCACTGACTATAAGGTAATGCATTCGTAAAATATCCATTAGGGTTACTTTTATATGATCATTTTTCAGATACTGGAACCAAAGAAACCGGCGAAGGTTTGTTCATCTTACCTTTTACTGTAACGTCTTGTAAAATTTATTAGATGCAGGTTCGATACAAACAGATCGATGCAGTCATAGCTGTCTGTTACAATTTTTTCAATCTACTCTACCGGGTTTGCCTACATTGATACAGAATTGCTACCGTTCACAACGTTTTAAATCTATCTGTTATTTGTGAAACTGAAAATATTTAATAACTAAGACGATTGTCTACCTCACCTGAACTTTTGTAAGAAAGATTCAAAATCATTCTCTGTTGACCGCTCTTTTAGTCGTGGTTAGATGGGGGCATCACGAGCAAAGTATTTATATGAGGAATGTCCAACACTTGTTCTTAGGAAATGTAATTGTAAAACATTTATTAGGTTCACCTTCACATAGAATCACTCTTTGTATACTGGAACCAAAATCATATGGAAAGGTTTTCACATTTTCCCCTTTGCTGTAACGTATTATAAAATTTGATAAATGCTGGTGGTTCGATTCAACCAGATTGATAAATACCATACCTCTATTTTATAACTTTTTGAATCTATCTGTTATTTGTCAAACTACCACAATTTAATAACTAGGATCATTGTCAACAAAAACTTGAAGTTTTGTAAGAAAGACCCAAAGTCATTTCCTGTAGACGGTTTCATTCACTCTAGTTTAGATGGGGCACTACCCCCAAATCTACATATGCGGAGGTTCCTGCACTGACTATAAGGTAATGCATTCGTAAAATATCCATTAGGGTTACTTTTATATGATCATTTTTCAGATACTGGAACCAAAGAAACCGGCGAAGGTTTGTTCATCTTACCTTTTACTGTAACGTCTTGTAAAATTTATTAGATGCAGGTTCGATACAAACAGATCGATGCAGTCATAGCTGTCTGTTACAATTTTTTCAATCTACTCTACCGGGTTTGTCTACATTGATACAGAATTGCTACCGTTCACAACGTTTTAAATCTATCTGTTATTTGTGAAACTGAAAATATTTAATAACTAAGACGATTGTCTACCTCACTTGAACTTTTGTAAGAAAGATTCAAAATCATTCTCTGTTGACCGCTCTTTTAGTCGTGGTTAGATGGGGGCATCACGAGCAAAGTATTTATATGAGGAATGTCCAACACTTGTTCTTAGGAAATGTAATTGTAAAACATTTATTAGGTTCACCTTCACATAGAATCACTCTTTGTATACTGGAACCAAAATCATATGGAAAGGTTTTCACATTTTCCCCTTTGCTGTAACGTATTATAAAATTTGATAAATGCTGGTGGTTCGATTCAACCAGATTGATAAATACCATACCTCTACTTTATAACTTTTTGAATCTATCTGTTATTTGTCAAACTACCACAATTTAATAACTAGGATCATTGTCAACAAAAACTTGAAGTTTTGTAAGAAAGACCCAAAGTCATTTCCTGTAGACGGTTTCATTCACTCTAGTTTAGATGGGGCACTACCCCCAAATCTACATATGCGGAGGTTCCTGCACTGACTATAAGGTAATGCATTCGTAAAATATCCATTAGGGTTACTTTTATATGATCATTTTTCAGATACTGGAACCAAAGAAACCGGCGAAGGTTTGTTCATCTTACCTTTTACTGTAACGTCTTGTAAAATTTATTAGATGCAGGTTCGATACAAACAGATCGATGCAGTCATAGCTGTCTGTTACAATTTTTTCAATCTACTCTACCGGGTTTGCCTACATTGATACAGAATTGCTACCGTTCACAACGTTTTAAATCTATCTGTTATTTGTGAAACTGAAAATATTTAATAACTAAGACGATTGTCTACTTCACTTGAACTTTTGTAAGAAAGATTCAAAATCATTCTCTGTTGACCGCTCTTTTAGTCGTGGTTAGATGGGGGCATCACGAGCAAAGTATTTATATGAGGAATATCCAACACTTGTTCTTAGAAAATGTAATTGTAAAACATTTATTAGGTTCACCTTCACATAGAATCACTCTTTGTATACTGGAACCAAAATCATAGGGAAAGGTTTTCACATTTTCCCCTTTGCTGTAACGTATTATAAAATTTGATAAATGCTGGTGGTTCGATTCAACTAGATTGATAAATACCATACCTCTATTTTATAACTTTTTGAATCTATCTGTTATTTGTGAAACTACCACAATTTAATAACTAGTATCATTGTCAACAAAAACTTGAAGTTTTGTAAGAAAGACCCAAAGTCATTTCCTGTAGACGGTTTCATTCACTCTAGTTTAGATGGGGCACTACCCCCAAATCTACATATGCGGAGGTTCCTGCACTGATTATAAGGTAATGCATTCGTAAAATATCCATTAGGGTTACTTTTATATGATCATTTTTCAGATACTGGAACCAAAGAAACCGGCGAAGGTTTGTTCATCTTACCTTTTACTGTAACGTCTTGTAAAATTTATTAGATGCAGGTTCGATACAAACAGATCGATGCAGTCATAGCTGTCTGTTACAATTTTTTCAATCTACTCTACCGGGTTTGCCTACATTGATACAGAATTGCTACCGTTCACAACGTTTTAAATCTATCTGTTATTTGTGAAACTGAAAATATTTAATAACTAAGACGATTGTCTACCTCACTTGAACTTTTGTAAGAAAGATTCAAAATCATTCTCTGTTGGCCGCTTTTTTAGTCGTGGTTACATGGGGGCATCACGAACAAAGTATTTATATGAGGAATATCCAACACTTGTTCTTAGAAAATGTAATTGTAAAACATTTATTAGGTTCACCTTCACATAGAATCACTCTTTGTATACTGGAACCAAAAACATAGGGAAAGGTTTCCAAGGCATATGTGGAGGTTCCTGCACTGATTAGTAGGTAATGCAATCGTAACATATCCAACAGGTTTACCTTTATATGATCATTTTTCAGATACTGGTACCAAAGAAACGGGCGAAGGTTTGTTCATCTTGCCCTTTACTGTAACGTCTTGTAAAATTTTTTAGATGCAGGTTCGATAGAAACAGATCGATGCAGTCATAGCTGGCTGTTACATTTTCTTCAATCTACTCATGATTTGTGAACATTACACAATTAAATAAGTAAGATAACTTTCAATGAAAACCTGAATTTTTCGTAAGAAAGACCCAAATACATTTTCTAGACGGTTTAGTCAGATGGGTTGGATGGTAGTACCACCTCCGAACAAAATATAATTGGGAGTTTTAGCACTGCTTCTCAGGAAATATATATTTTAAAATTACCTGGTTTGCCTAGATTGTTACAGAATTGCTACCGTTCACAACGTTTATTAGGTTCACCTTCCCCTGGAATCACTCTTTGTATACTGGATCCAAAATCATAGGGAAAGGTTTCCACATTTTCCCCTTTGCTGTAACGTATTCAAAAATTTGTTAAATGCTGGTGGTTCGATTCAACCAGATTGATGAATACCATACCTCTAGTTTATAACTTTTTGAAACTATCTGTTATTTGTGAAACTACCACAATTTAATAACTAGGATCATTGTCAACAAAAACTTGAAGTATTGTAAGAAAGACCCAAAGTCATTTTCTGTAGACGGTTTCATTCAGTCTAGTTTAGATGGGGCACTACCCCCAAAACTACATATGTGGAGTTTCCTACACTGGTTATGAGGTAATGCAATCTCAACATATCCATTAGATTTACCTTTATATGATCATTTTTCAGATACTGGTACCAAAGAAACGGGCGAAGGTTTGTTCATCTTGCCCTTTACTGTAACGTCTTGTAAAATTTTTTAGATGCAGGTTCGATACAAAGAGATCGATGCAGTCTTAGCTGTCTGTTACAATTTTTTCAATCTACTCATGACTTGTGAACCTTACACAATTAAATAAATAAAATAACTTTCAATGAAAACCTGAATTTTTCGTAAGAAAGACCCAAATACATTTTCTAGACGGTTTAGTCAGATGGGTTGGATGGTAGTACCACCTCCAAACAAAATAAATGTGGCAGTTTTAGCACTGCTTCTCAGGAAAAAATATCTTTTAAAATTACCTGGTTTGCCTAGATTGATACAGAATTGCTACCGTTCACCACGTTTTAAATCTATCTGTTATTTGTGAAACTGAAAATATTTAATAACTAAGACGATTGTCTACCTCACTTGAACTTTTGTAAGAAAGATTCAAAACCATTCTCTGTTGACCGCTCTTTTGGTCGGGGTTAGATGGAGCATCACGAGCAAAGTATTTATATGAGGAATGTCCAACACTTGTTCTTAGGAAATGTAATTGTAAAACATTTATTAGGTTCACCTTCACATAGAATCACTCTTTGTATACTGGAACCAAAATCATAGGGAAAGGTTTCCACATTTTCCCCTTTGCTGTAACGTATTATAAAATTTGATAAATGCTGGTGGTTCGATTCAACCAGATTGATAAATACCATACCTCTATTTTATAACTTTTTGAATCTATCTGTTATTTGTGAAACTACCACAATTTAATAACTAGGATCATTGTCAACAAAAACTTGAAGTTTTGTAAGAAAGACCCAAAGTCATTTCCTGTAGACGGTTTCATTCACTCTAGTTTAGATGGGGCACTACCCCCAAAACTACATATGCGGAGGTTCCTGCACTGATTATAAGGTAATGCATTCGTAAAATATCCATTAGGGTTACTTTTATATGATCATTTTTCAGATACTGGAACCAAAGAAACCGGCGAAGGTTTGTTCATCTTACCTTTTACTGTAACGTCTTGTAAAATTTATTAGATGCAGGTTCGATACAAACAGATCGATGCAGTCATAGCTGTCTGTTACAATTTTTTCAATCTACTCTACCGGGTTTGCCTACATTGATACAGAATTGCTACCGTTCACAACGTTTTAAATCTATCTGTTATTTGTGAAACTGAAAATATTTAATAACTAAGACGATTGTCTACCTCACTTGAACTTTTGTAAGAAAGATTCAAAATCATTCTCTGTTGACCGCTCTTTTAGTCGTGGTTAGATGGGGGCATCACGAGCAAAGTATTTATATGAGGAATATCCAACACTTGTTCTTAGAAAATGTAATTGTAAAACATTTATTAGGTTCACCTTCACATAGAATCACTCTTTGTATACTGGAACCAAAAACATAGGGAAAGGTTTCCAAGGCATATGTGGAGGTTCCTGCACTGATTAGTAGGTAATGCAATCGTAACATATCCAACAGGTTTACCTTTATATGATCATTTTTCAGATACTGGTACCAAAGAAACGGGCGAAGGTTTGTTCATCTTGCCCTTTACTGTAACGTCTTGTAAAATTTTTTAGATGCAGGTTCGATAGAAACAGATCGATGCAGTCATAGCTGGCTGTTACATTTTCTTCAATCTACTCATGATTTGTGAACATTACACAATTAAATAAGTAAGATAACTTTCAATGAAAACCTGAATTTTTCGTAAGAAAGACCCAAATACATTTTCTAGACGGTTTAGTCAGATGGGTTGGATGGTAGTACCACCTCCGAACAAAATATAATTGGGAGTTTTAGCACTGCTTCTCAGGAAATATATATTTTAAAATTACCTGGTTTGCCTAGATTGATACAGAATTGCTACCGTTCACAACGTTTATTAGGTTCACCTTCCCCTGGAATCACTCTTTGTATACTGGATCCAAAATCATAGGGAAAGGTTTCCACATTTTCCCCTTTGCTGTAACGTATTCAAAAATTTGTTAAATGCTGGTGGTTCGATTCAACCAGATTGATGAATACCATACCTCTATTTTATAACTTTTTGAAACTATCTGTTATTTGTGAAACTACCACAATTTAATAACTAGGATCATTGTCAACAAAAAACTTGAAGTATTGTAAGAGAGACCCAAAGTCATTTCCTGTAGACGGTTTCATTCACTCTAGTTTAGATGGGGCACTACCCCCAAAACTACATATGTGGAGTTTCCTACACTGGTTATGAGGTAATGCAATCTCAACATATCCATTAGATTTACCTTTATATGATCATTTTTCAGATACTGGTACCAAAGAAACGGGCGAAGGTTTGTTCATCTTGCCCTTTACTGTAACGTCTTGTAAAATTTTTTAGATGCAGGTTCGATACAAAGAGATCGATGCAGTCTTAGCTGTCTGTTACAATTTTTTCAATCTACTCATGACTTGTGAACCTTACACAATTAAATAAATAAAATAACTTTCAATGAAAACCTGAATTTTTCGTAAGAAAGACCCAAATACATTTTCTAGACGGTTTAGTCAGATGGGTTGGATGGTAGTACCACCTCCAAACAAAATAAATGTGGCAGTTTTAGCACTGCTTCTCAGGAAAAAATATCTTTTAAAATTACCTGGTTTGCCTAGATTGATACAGAATTGCTACCGTTCACCACGTTTTAAATCTATCTGTTATTTGTGAAACTGAAAATATTTAATAACTAAGACGATTGTCTACCTCACTTGAACTTTTGTAAGAAAGATTCAAAACCATTCTCTGTTGACCGCTCTTTTGGTCGGGGTTAGATGGAGCATCACGAGCAAAGTATTTATATGAGGAATGTCCAACACTTGTTCTTAGGAAATGTAATTGTAAAACATTTATTAGGTTCACCTTCACATAGAATCACTCTTTGTATACTGGAACCAAAATCATAGGGAAAGGTTTTCACATTTTCCCCTTTGCTGTAACGTATTATAAAATTTGATAAATGCTGGTGGTTCGATTCAACTAGATTGATAAATACCATACCTCTATTTTATAACTTTTTGAATCTATCTGTTATTTGTGAAACTACCACAATTTAATAACTAGTATCATTGTCAACAAAAACTTGAAGTTTTGTAAGAAAGACCCAAAGTCATTTCCTGTAGACGGTTTCATTCACTCTAGTTTAGATGGGGCACTACCCCCAAAACTACATATGCGGAGGTTCCTGCACTGATTATAAGGTAATGCATTCGTAAAATATCCATTAGGGTTACTTTTATATGATCATTTTTCAGATACTGGAACCAAAGAAACCGGCGAAGGTTTGTTCATCTTACCTTTTACTGTAACGTCTTGTAAAATTTATTAGATGCAGGTTCGATACAAACAGATCGATGCAGTCATAGCTGTCTGTTACAATTTTTTCAATCTACTCTACCGGGTTTGCCTACATTGATACAGAATTGCTACCGTTCACAACGTTTTAAATCTATCTGTTATTTGTGAAACTGAAAATATTTAATAACTAAGACGATTGTCTACCTCACTTGAACTTTTGTAAGAAAGATTCAAAATCATTCTCTGTTGACCGCTCTTTTGGTCGGGGTTAGATGGAGCATCACGAGCAAAGTATTTATATGAGGAATATCCAACACTTGTTCTTAGAAAATGTAATTGTAAAACATTTATTAGGTTCACCTTCACATAGAATCACTCTTTGTATACTGGAACCAAAAACATAGGGAAAGGTTTCCAAGGCATATGTGGAGGTTCCTGCACTGATTAGTAGGTAATGCAATCGTAACATGTCCAACAGGTTTACCTTTATATGATCATTTTTCAGATACTGGTACCAAAGAAACGGGCGAAGGTTTGTTCATCTTGCCCTTTACTGTAACGTCTTGTAAAATTTTTTAGATGCAGGTTCGATACAAAGAGATCGATGCAGTCTTAGCTGTCTGTTACAATTTTTTCAATCTACTCATGACTTGTGAACCTAACACAATTAAATAAATAAAATAACTTTCAATGAAAACCTGAATTTTTCGTAAGAAAGACCCAAATACATTTTCTAGACGGTTTAGTCAGATGGGTTGGATGGTAGTACCACCTCCAAACAAAATAAATGTGGCAGTTTTAGCACTGCTTCTCAGGAAAAAATATCTTTTAAAATTACCTGGTTTGCCTAGATTGATACAGAATTGCTACCGTTCACCACGTTTTAAATCTATCTGTTATTTGTGAAACTGAAAATATTTAATAACTAAGACGATTGTCTACCTCACTTGAACTTTTGTAAGAAAGATTCAAAATCATTCTCTGTTGACCGCTCTTTTGGTCGGGGTTAGATGGAGCATCACGAGCAAAGTATTTATATGAGGAATGTCCAACACTTGTTCTTAGGAAATGTAATTGTAAAACATTTATTAGGTTCACCTTCACATAGAATCACTCTTTGTATACTGGAACCAAAATCATAGGGAAAGGTTTCCACATTTTCCCCTTTGCTGTAACGTATTATAAAATTTGATAAATGCTGGTGGTTCGATTCAACCAGATTGATAAATACCATACCTCTATTTTATAACTTTTTGAAACTATCTGTTATTTGTGAAACTACCACAATTTAATAACTAGGATCATTGTCAACAAAAACTTGAAGTTTTGTAAGAAAGACCCAAAGTCATTTCCTGTAGACGGTTTCATTCACTCTAGTTTAGATGGGGCACTACCCCCAAAACTACATATGCGGAGGTTCCTGCACTGATTATAAGGTAATGCATTCGTAAAATATCCATTAGGGTTACTTTTATATGATCATTTTTCAGATACTGGAACCAAAGAAACCGGCGAAGGTTTGTTCATCTTACCTTTTACTGTAACGTCTTGTAAAATTTATTAGATGCAGGTTCGATACAAACAGATCGATGCAGTCATAGCTGTCTGTTACAATTTTTTTCAATCTACTCTACCGGGTTTGCCTACATTGATACAGAATTGCTACCGTTCACAACGTTTTAAATCTATCTGTTATTTGTGAAACTGAAAATATTTAATAACTAAGACGATTGTCTACCTCACTTGAACTTTTGTAAGAAAGATTCAAAATCATTCTCTGTTGACCGCTCTTTTGGTCGGGGTTAGATGGAGCATCACGAGCAAAGTATTTATATGAGGAATGTCCAACACTTGTTCTTAGGAAATGTAATTGTAAAACATTTATTAGGTTCACCTTCACATAGAATCACTCTTTGTATACTGGAACCAAAAACATAGGGAAAGGTTTCCAAGGCATATGTGGAGGTTCCTGCACTGATTAGTAGGTAATGCAATCGTAACATATCCAACAGGTTTACCTTTATATGATCATTTTTCAGATACTGGTACCAAAGAAACGGGCGAAGGTTTGTTCATCTTGCCCTTTACTGTAACGTCTTGTAAATTTTTTTTGATGCAGGTTCGATACAAAGAGATCGATGCAGTCTTAGCTGTCTGTTACAATTTTTTCAATCTACTCATGACTTGTGAACCTTACACAATTAAATAAATAAAATAACTTTCAATGAAAACCTGAATTTTTCGTAAGAAAGACCCAAATACATTTTCTAGACGGTTTAGTCAGATGGGTTGGATGGTAGTACCACCTCCAAACAAAATAAATGTGGCAGTTTTAGCACTGCTTCTCAGGAAAAATATCTTTTAAAATTACCTGGTTTGCCTAGATTGATACAGAATTGCTACCGTTCACCACGTGTTAAATCTATCTGTTATTTGTGAAACTGAAAATATTTAATAACTAAGACGATTGTCTACCTCACTTGAACTTTTGTAAGAAAGATTCAAAACCATTCTCTGTTGACCGCTCTTTTGGTCGGGGTTAGATGAGGCATCACGAGCAAAGTATTTATATGAGGAATGTCCAACACTTGTTCTTAGGAAATGTAATTGTAAAACATTTATTAGGTTCACCTTCACATAGAATCACTCTTTGTATACTGGAACCAAAATCATAGGGAAAGGTTTTCACATTTTCCCCTTTGCTGTAACGTATTATAAAATTTGATAAATGCTGGTGGTTCGATTCAACTAGATTGATAAATACCATACCTCTATTTTATAACTTTTTGAATCTATCTGTTATTTGTGAAACTACCACAATTTAATAACTAGTATCATTGTCAACAAAAACTTGAAGTTTTGTAAGAAAGACCCAAAGTCATTTCCTGTAGACGGTTTCATTCACTCTAGTTTAGATGGGGCACTACCCCCAAAACTACATATGCGGAGGTTCCTGCACTGATTATAAGGTAATGCATTCGTAAAATATCCATTAGGGTTACTTTTATATGATCATTTTTCAGATACTGGAACCAAAGAAACCGGCGAAGGTTTGTTCATCTTACCTTTTACTGTAACGTCTTGTAAAATTTATTAGATGCAGGTTCGATACAAACAGATCGATGCAGTCATAGCTGTCTGTTACAATTTTTTCAATCTACTCTACCGGGTTTGCCTACATTGATACAGAATTGCTACCGTTCACAACGTTTTAAATCTATCTGTTATTTGTGAAACTGAAAATATTTAATAACTAAGACGATTGTCTACCTCACTTGAACTTTTGTAAGAAAGATTCAAAATCATTCTCTGTTGACCGCTCTTTTAGTCGTGGTTAGATGGGGGCATCACGAGCAAAGTATTTATATGAGGAATATCCAACACTTGTTCTTAGAAAATGTAATTGTAAAACATTTATTAGGTTCACCTTCACATAGAATCACTCTTTGTATACTGGAACCAAAAACATAGGGAAAGGTTTCCAAGGCATATGTGGAGGTTCCTGCACTGATTAGTAGGTAATGCAATCGTAACATATCCAACAGGTTTACCTTTATATGATCATTTTTCAGATACTGGTACCAAAGAAACGGGCGAAGGTTTGTTCATCTTGCCCTTTACTGTAACGTCTTGTAAATTTTTTTTGATGCAGGTTCGATACAAAGAGATCGATGCAGTCATAGCTGTCTGTTACATTTTCTTCAATCTACTCATGATTTGTGAACATTACACAATTAAATAAGTAAGATAACTTTCAATGAAAACCTGAATTTTTCGTAAGAAAGACCCAAATACATTTTCAAGACAGTTTAGTCAGATGGGTTGGATGGTAGAACCAC